>LPNX010727981.1:29071-108985 GCA_001517045.1 Pseudotsuga menziesii
TTCTGAAATCTCTGTTTTGGGAGATAAACTGCATTACAGTCTATCTGGAATTCCTAAAATCATGAAAAGAATTAAGGTATTACCAGAGATGAACATAAGTTGCTGATCTTACCTGAGTCTGTTAGAAGGGAAAGACCCTGCCCCCCAAATCTCCAATTCATTGAAGGCTGATCCGTCTGCTGTCATTGATCCCTTCATTCCCTGCTCCACCTAGAAATAACCAATCAGTATTACCCAATCTCTCTTTCAAGCCTTGGTTTGTGACTTTGCAATCCATACAAAGTTGTTAAACTTTGATCCTAAGCAATCCTCAAATACGTTTAGGATCATGTCTGTACAAGGGGACTGCTCTTTCAGGGGCATGAAGAAGGTGATTTGCTCCGCTTTTCAATGTAGCAGGTCCTTCATCCTACATTTACCATATATGGACAAGTACTCTGACAGGGCCTTTTACTAGGCCCTTATGATGTTCTAGGGCAGTAGTGACTATCATACCACAGGATTGAATCGTTAATTATGTCACTAAATTATGTCTTGTGAATCTCAGAGTTTGATTTGACTTTCTTGGGCATTTTTACCTAGTTCTAGCTTTCAACATGAAAATCAATTGATGTGATGTATAATAGTATATTGTATTTTCTGTTTCTGAACTTATCCCACTCAACAGTTTCCATATAAAGTGAACGCTTGAACTAGTTCCTAAAATCCTGTCATGCTGCCTTTTTTGGAGAGCAATAGTGTCAAGTTCTTCTAGATTCATCATACACCATTTGTTCAAAATCAGCCCAAGATTGTGTGCAACATATTGCCTATTGGAACTTAGTTAATTGCTTTCAAAGATCTATCCGTTGTAGTTTCCAAGGATGCCATATGCCATATGATGTTCTAGGGCAGTAGTGACTGTCATACCACAGGATTGAATCGTTAATTATGTCACTAAATTATGTCTTGTGAATCTCAGAGTTTGATTTGACTTTCTTGGGCATTTTTACCTAGTTCTAGCTTTCAATGTGAAAATCAATTGATGTGATGTATATTGTATTTTCTGTTTCTGAACTTAGCCTACTCAACAGTTGCCATCTAAAGTGAACGCTTGAACTAGTTCCTAAAATCCCGTCGTGCTGCCTTTTTTGGAGAGTAATAGTGTCATGTTCTTCTAGATTCATCATACACCATTTGTTCAAAATCAGCTCAAGCTTGTGTGCAACATGTTTTGCCTATTGGAACTTAGTTAATTGTTTTCAAAGATCTATCCGTTGTAGTTTCCAAGGATGCCATATGCAGCACTCCCAAGAACTTGGCTGTGTAATTATCCAATAACATGCCTGTAGCTATGGTATGATTTTTCTAAAATAAACTTGCCATGATATGTACACTATATTATTCATTTTAATTATAAATACTGTGGCTCCTGTATTACACCATTGAGGCAACTTGTCTCCTCAAGTTCCTATGCTAGTATTGAAGGTATGCATGGAATGTTTAAGTGTAAGTTAAATGCAGATTTTGCAGGGTTGAAGCTCTACAAAACAGTACGATTTAGGCAGAAAATAAATGCAAGCCGTAATGAAAATCCTGTTCAATCCTACATGGTGGACTTACTCCTCCAATGGACATTAAAAACCAAGACAAGCCTTGAAACACAATGAATAGAGATATTCATTCATGGTAATGAACTCATATTGAAGAAGCTTGAACTCAATTTGAGAGTAAACCACATAGACATTACACCTTAATTCTGCAATGAAGATCTGTGTTGGTGAAAGGAATCCCACTGTTTATAGATCATCTTCTCAACATGACTTTAGGTCTTCATGTTTGGGTATTGTCTTAAGCCAAGCCCAACCAAATCCAATGAGAGCCTTTTTCATTCACCAAATGTTAACTGTCCTATCTCCTACTTTTCAAACTGGCCAAAATCCAAAGGAATGATTAAATGCATTTAGTGCACATGGAGTACAAAAGTAATGTTAAAAACCCTTCTACACCATCAAGCCTGCACAACAGAAAACAAGGGATGCATCTATACCAAGTGGAACTAAAAATGATACTCCACCTACTCGACAACATCTCTATGGATCTCATATTGGAGAGATGTGTAATTGTGTTTTTCGGAGCAATCTATTGCCCTTGGGATGTCCAGAGTATAATATTCATTTGGTAATAGGATTGACATAATAGAGTGGACTTGCTCCTCTTTTAGACATTGGTCTTGACATTACAAATCAAGTAAACCAAGCATTTCACCCTGATTAACAAAGGCATTCATTCATGCTAATGAATTCATATTGAAGAAGGATGAACTTCATTTGATAGTGAATTGCAAAGACATTGCACCTTAATTCTGTAGTGAATATTGTGTTGAAGAGATGGATGGACCTTAGGACTACCATTTACAGTCATCTTCCCAAAATAACGTTAGGTCTTCATGTTTGGAGTCACCAAATGTTAACTCAATCATATCTCCTACTTCTCAACCTAGCCAAAATCCCAGGCAATAATTAAATACATGGAGTCGAAAGGTAATGTTAAAAATGGTTTTACATTACAATCTTAGTGATAAATTCTCTCTTGCATGAAAGATTGGGGACCTTGATATGGATGTTATGGGAGGGCACTGGCTGAATGGGTAGTTGGCATTGTCCTGGCAGCGTACAACACAGTGCTATTGTAGTTCCCAATCCCGATACTGGATGTGCAGGATAGATGAGCTAGGTAGATAGTTGTTTTGCATGGTATTAGCACCGATGACAACTATACTATCTGAGGTACTGGTCTCTATTTCTCATCAGATCTCCATCATGTGTTCTTTGGATGTATCACTCTCTGGTATAGGCCAGAGAAGGCCGATGTACTCCCTTTTCGGTGTTTCCAGCAAGTGTATCAAGTATTTCTTTTGCTTTTCGACTGCCTTTTATTCACTCATTCGGATGATTAGGCATTCCTAGTTCTAGAAAGGAAGGTTCCTTGTTCCAAATGATTTTCCCCACACTTTCTGCTGGAAATCAAGAATTAAAGATCCTATTTATTACATTACATGAATAGAAAAAAGAACTTGCCCAATATGTGGGCTTGTTTTCACTTAGGCTTATTTGGTTCAGAAAATAATAAATTAGATGTTCTCTCTATTATGTGGAACCTTGTCTAGCTCTTATACGCTGACAGACTGTTATAGCTATATGCCTACTTTGCGGTTGTAATCATAATGATTTTCTGGAGAACAAACTAAACTATCTCTTGAGTTCATGTCAATAGGAGCTTGGTTAGTTGGTAGAGTGTGGATGTTACTATTCCCCTTACCAAGGTTCAAATCCCAAAGAGACATGTTTGCCCCCTCGTGGGTCGTCTTGCTGGTGTAAGCAGGTCATTTTTGGCAGTTGGGGCCAGGTCTAAGTCTTGGGTGACTTTAGTGAAGAGATACTCCCAGTTGAAGTTTCTTAGCTGAGGGATAGCATTGTAAGCTTCTGAGAGCATATTAGTACTGAACTTGAAAAATTCTGTATTTGGTGGGATTTTAAAATTTATATCTTGGTTGTTTTGTTTTTTTTAGGGTGGAATTTGAGGATGTCCATAGGCTGGTTGATGGTCAAGCAAAGCATTCACCTGAGGTTTTCTATGCAGTTTCTCGATGGAAGGTACAAATGATTTCACACTGTTGTTCAGTAAGAGAATTTCTTAGTTCGTTACATTTCCAGTTAAATGAGATGAAGAGCATGTATTAAATCAAAATGTTTTCCATTTCAAGCATGCAAGGACAAGTTTATGTGTCTGCTAAAACTTAAAAGTAATTTCAAGGGAAAATATTTATTCATAAGCACTACATTGTTTATAGTATATACTTCAGTTTCTTTCATTTTATATGTTTTTCCATCCAGTAATGCAAGGTAGAAACCAAATGCCAAAAATTTCTTAGCTGTGAACTAAACAGGCCAGACCTACAACAAACATTGCCTACTTCAGGAGGCAGTCGCTAGTGTTTCTTGAATTTCTTTAACATGGACTTGAGATTTATGCCCGTGATTTTTGCATTCTAGTGCTAATATTCACCACTGTTTGAGGTGGTGGCAGGTCAGCGTGTAGGCTTTTAATGATGAAGATCCTCAAGGCCGCCGTACACTTGGTAATTTTGGTTTTCTTGCCTTACCACTGGAGAAAGTTGCATTTTTGAGATACATATGACATATATTGTATTCTATCTGTAATTCTTTTCTCAATAATTGTTCCTTTACAGGTCCATCTATATGTAGATACTAGAGAAAAAGTGACTATTCGGTATCAGGTAAGATCTACTTAATGTTCATAGTTTAGTCCATAGTGCCTTGATTCTGCACGTTATCAGAGATAGGTGATGAACATTGAAATATTATTTGTGGTGTTGTCTGTAGTTGATTTTCCCATCAAAGAGAGAAGTTATGGTGTTTGGCAGCCTCACACAGTCAGGAACCTTGTTACCTAAAGCACCTAAAGGCTGGGGTTGGAGGACAACCTTGCTATTTGATGAGCTATCTGATCTTCTCCATGGAGGATCTCTACGTGTGGCTGCTATTATACAGCTAGTATAGAGTCCACGATAGATAATTATTTAAGATAGGAAATTACTATATTTTTTCGCCATGACTTTTACAGGTCAAGAACCAAGATCTCTCGCATTCCATTTTGTATGTAACATCTGACCAGAAGCTTGCCAACATAATATTTAAGTATGAGAGAGTCCACATGCATATTTTTTCAAGGTTTTAGGATCTGAATATTAAATAAAGAATACATGGATACATGACCTCATGACATTGTAAGAGGCTAGGATTGTTAATGCCATGCCTGAGCCAGTGAGCTGTCATCATAGTATTCCATGAACGACTACCTCATAGAATTTTCTTGCAAGTTCTGTAATATAAATGATAGGGGATTGGTAGGTTCAATCAAAGTTTCAAAGGGAGCATTAAACTTCTTGTGTTAATGATTTACGTATGAAATTTAATAAAAATGAATGATACAACCAACTGAACGTTACCTTAAATGGATGATGTTATGCAGATAACCAAATGTATTTTATTATACCCTTGTGCAGCGCTGTCAAACCTCTCCATAATTGCCAATTTGTAAGGTTAATAATTTCCAGTTGGATATCTCGGAATAATGACTAGTACCACTATAGATTGCTAATACTGAACATTATAATAATATAATATCTTCTGCACTAAAAGGCATGTTGGTTAAAGTGCTTCTTGCTTCTAGTTGGATCTTGTAGGACTCATTTCATGGTAATATGCTTTGGCCTAGTGCAAATGTTTAATGAATTATGTTCATCTGGCATGCGATGGCTGTGGTTGCTCCTAAGTTGTCATGTACCTTTTGAAAACTGGAGTTTAAATGAAACATTCATGTCATTCTGACATTGATGATGAAAGAAACATGAGTTCAAAATATATTAGAATCACCAAACTGAGATTAGAATATCACTTACAAATCTATTTTTGGTTGAACTGGCACATTTCATAACATGTTCATAGTCACCTTGATTGGGTCATGGTTAACTGGTCAAATGGTGAAATTGCTCCAATTGTTAACTGCATATTTGAAGGTCCGTTATTGTTGGTAGCTAAAAACCAGACTATCTGCCATTATCAACTAGCACCTGAGAACGTGATGAAAGGTGATGTATCGAAAACCTGTATTTACCCAATTTGAAAATATTTATAAAAAAAAAAAAATCACAACCGTCGCTTAAGCGACGCTTATAGCTGTCACTTTTTCAACGTCTAATGTCTATCTCCGTTGCTTAAGTGACGGTTATTCCTGTTGCTTTTCCGATGGCATAAAGAAAAAAATTTGACTATCATCACTTAAGCGACGGCCTTTCTGTCGCTTAACCGACGGAATGAAGGATATTTTCTCTAAAAAATTTCATTACCATCGAAGATCTTCTGTCGCTTAACTGACACTATAAATTTAACTGATGGTTACTTAAGTGTCGCATAACTGATGGTTACTTAGGTGTCAGATAATCGACGACAAGTTTCTGACGCTTAAAAAAAAATCCAAGTGTCGTACATGCGACAGGGAAATTTCGAAAATCCGACATGACGGCCGTCGGATTTTGGGTCAAAATGTAGTAGTGTCAATAACTGATAGTGAGGTTCATGTAATGAATAACAGATAACAAATAGTGAAGCACAATCACATGAAACAGTCGTACAACACATGGATTTTATGTGGTTCACTTCCAGGGGAGAAGCTACATCCATGGGAACTGGTTTTTATATTATATCTTGAGAGAGTAAACACAGTTCCACTGCAACCTAATATGCAGCTCAAGATATTCTGGGAAACTCTGCACACACAGCTGGGAGCCCTTATCTCTTAGATCTCTTCTCTTATATTGCCTTCTCTTACAATATACTCTTCCTCTCTCTCTCTCTCAATCCCTACAGATTGTTCAATCCCTACGGATTGTTACATACATGCTCAAGGAGCCAGCTACTAGTTATAGTAAGATAATACATATGGAATAACAGGACCAGAGCTCGACTCTTACAATACTGAGACACTAGAGACACTTAGCTAGCTAAATGACTTAATGGCTAACCTTTTACAATAAAAAATACATGCTTATATAGGCAGCCTGAAGGTCTCACCATTACAAAACTGTGGGCCTTTCCCAACAGTAACCCAAAACCCTAACTGCAAAAGTCAGCCTATATGTACCTTGAACTACTGCTTTCCATCACACCACAGCTTTCTGCAGTATTCCATGCTTCCCAGCGCTGATCGTGGGTATGGGCGCCACTTCCTCGGTCGCTCCCCTTCTGTCCTTCATCTTCAATACCTCGGACCGTTGCTCCTTTTCCTTTATGAGGGTAGCTGAGCCCTCATGTCTTCTCCACTACCTTAAGTGCAGTGGTTGAGCTCTCTCTTCTCAGCCACCTAGGTACTTTCTTCTTTGACTTCTCTGTCCCGATGTAGCAGCTTTTCCTGTAGCTGCGGGACCCTGCTCCAACAAGAGCGCTCTACCATCTTGCTTTGTGAAAGTGTTTCCCACGTGGCATGCCAATGGTTAATCCCCCCCATAGGCTGCTTTTGACATATTATGGGTCTCCTTGTCCATTTGAAGATCCATTGCCCAACTATTTTTTCTAACGCATCCTTCGTCGGGTAACACTGTTATAGGAGGAAGCCATGAAGAAGGTGGGCATTCACTTGGTGATGATAAATGACTTAAGAATCTTATCATCCTTGTACTGCTCTCTTCCTCCTATGAGGAGGGTTTTCCTGCAAGCCATGCAGCCGAGTGTGCGCTTGAGCTTCTCCTCGCCCATGACCAAACAGATAAGTGGAGATCCTGGGGGTGGCGTCGGAGGCTCTGAGCCCTCCTAGTCCTAGTTCGAGCATTTGCTCTAATAGTTCTGCCACCAATGTGAGATAGGAATTCATAGGTCATGACTGCAGCTAGGAGTGTTGGAGGGATGTCGCTGGGATGTCAAAACCCATGCACTGCACATCCATAGACTAGGTTGTGTAGAAGCAGGTGAATCCCCCTTAGTATTTCACATTTGTGCCCCAGTGGTTGGCGATTTTCTGGTGTGGATAACTAGAACACAAATTCATGTTTGCCTACCAAGAGTACCCCTTGTCGAACTAATTTCTCAAACCACACAGTCATGGTTGTCTATGAAAGACTTCAACACTTTTCGGAATTCAATCATATACCTCTTATCATCTACACAGTTCCATGCTTCAAAGATATTAGAAAGATGGTGTTATATAGTGTGAGAAGAGACAGCTTAGGAAGGGCTATACCCTTAGAGTAGTTGTGATGGTGATATGTGTGATGCCATGGTGGTGAAATTTCCTCCTGATGTTTTAATCATATTATCTGGTATGGCTAAAATTCCAAGCCACTCCCACATGGCCACCGGGCTGGTTCCAAGGGCTGCGGATTTTACCACCTCTTTCCCTTTCAATTACCTTGATGGTAGCGTCGAGATGTTTTAGTTTTTCACCTCCCTTGGCCTCGTGTAAATGCCAATTCTATCATCTCAATGAATCAAACCTCCATCTTTCACACGGTTCCTTTCAAAGTGAACCACATGCCACACTTACGAACTGAGGAAATTATCATTGCTGGACAAGACTTCCCTCTCAGGCTTATGCCAAATGGCATTGGAGGAATTGCGCAATTTTCAATGGGCGGCAGATTACATGCATGAACGCCTTCTCCACTGTCATCTCCATAACTGGATGTGAAATCACGTACCCTGGGAGCCACCTCAACCATCTGATTCAGGGAATCTTTGATTTCCACCATCCACATTCCATTCCTTTGAGCACCATGGGCAGTTTAGGATCCTAACATGTTTTCAACTGTTGATCGCGACAGATTCTTCATGTAGTCATAGATCTGAGTTGGCCCCATTATCTTTCGCAATGAGAAGCCTTGGCATTCATCCATGCTAGTCCGTCTTGCAAAACAAACCGTGGCCGTATATTTATTTCCTTTCTTATTGTGGCCATTGATCTTCATGACCTCTACCTCTCTTTCACGATTTGAAATCATGGTTTTCACCCGTGCATGCATGGCTTGCAAAATCGATTGAGGCTGTAGATCTGACTCAGACCTCATCTCGACCGTAGAATGTTTCCGACCTTTAACACATTTCACAATCAGGAAAGAAGGCTTTGGTCAAGCATGTCTGCTCACATGAAATGGTTGGGATCCATTAATCCACCTTCGATCAATATCATCCCTTTGATCTCGAGCCTTGCCCAACGCCTATAGCACATCTTCTGCTTTCTTCGTTGCTTTGCACCTCTGATATCCTAAAGGAGAGTTCACATGAATTTCATGAGAATGATACCCTCATCGAACCCCTATCAAGTTCTTAAATCATGTATTAAAAAATGGAGTGTTAAAATTATGTTCGATCTCATTAAAAATAGTAGGATGGTGTCGAGCTTACTTTTTCATTTTTTGTGCTCTGGTTAAAACATGAAAACTGGTTTGAGCTTAGTTTACTAATTTTTTGGTCTCTGGATTCGAACATGAAAAAGGTTAATGGAGTCTTCTTTAAGCTATTTTTGAACTCTTAAAATGTGAAAAGATTGTCAAGTGAACTTGTCTTGTTCACACTCATAAAAGCACTTGAAGATTCATCTTTCCGACGATAGTTTATCTCTTTTTCAATTCGGATGGACTAACTATGAAAAAGGAACACTCCAGCAAATCATGACTGGAAGAGTTCTCTTGGACATTATTTTACAATTTTTTGGGCCCTAGGGACTAAATCATACAAAAAACGACCCTTTGGATTCTTCTTCCATCTTTGTTCAGACTCTCTAAACATGAACGATGTCGAGTTAACTTTCATTGGACTTGTTAAACTAAACATTGAGAGACCATTTTTTGGGAACAAACCCCTCCTTTCTCAGGTTCATAAAATGTTTGAGAATGGAATTGTCTTTAGATAAGCTACAATGAGAGTTTGTTACTCTCTTTGAACTCGTAAAAATGAAAAGATAAACTCATCAATCATGATGGGGAAATTAAGGGAAGGGAATCAATTCATTTTTGCAAATAATATGGAAGTTTTTCATCACCTTTGAACATGGCACTTGTCTGCATTTTGTTTAATCAATTGGGTAAATCAGCTTATCTCTGAGTTGATCCACTTTCATGAGTCATGTCACTCCTTTGATTCTTTCAAAGAATTCATTTTGGCATCATCGTATCATGTTCCGCCTCATCGATTCAATGCTGCCAAGTCTTTTGTTGTGCCGCCCGATGTTCAAAGGGAAGTTAGAAGTTTACCTCTGCAGTTAAAGCAACCTTTGTTTCAGTATTTTTGAGTCAGTTCGATGATTACATTATCTACAACATTCCAAAACTTTGTTCTGAGTTTCATTCCATCGATGTGGGATTCATCATGGCCCTCCTTTGACAATACTATTCCTGTCGACATTAACCCATCATCCAGGAATTAGTATTAGAAACAAGTTTAGTAGCTTGAGATCTGCATTCCTTAATGACATATTCTCTCTCTCTTGACATAGGTTCACATCATTGACCTTTGATTGAGAGATTTTATTGAGTGTTTGACATCATATCATCTATTCACACTTAGTAGATTGTACTAGAGTACCTTGGGAATCATTGACATCAATGGTGATCTCCCTCACACTTGTTAATGGTTCACATCATTGACTGATAATCAAGTGGTTTCTACCATGTTCGACTTTAGATCATTGTAATCACATGGATAGAATCGTACTTTGTAGAAGATGAGATGAAGACCCTAGG
Source organism: Pseudotsuga menziesii (assembly GCA_001517045.1). NCBI lineage: Eukaryota > Viridiplantae > Streptophyta > Pinopsida > Pinales > Pinaceae > Pseudotsuga > Pseudotsuga menziesii. The sequence continues at coordinate 39,366 of LPNX010727981.1, forward strand.
TATTTGTTGGAAAGAACATATAGCTTTCTCCCTAGGTTGTGATGGAGTATATTGTATGAAGTACCAGCATGGATCCACATTTGTATGGTCATGGCTATGCTCAAATTTGCATCTGTATGACATAGATCTACATTGTATATCTGGTATCTCTATCCAAGTTTGAGTACTCTATCACATGGATATATGTTGTATTCCAGTATCCATGTTTGTTTATCTCTCTCATGGATCTGGCTTCTATTGGTCTGCAGCCATTATGAAGACACATTTACTCATGAGTCAAAAGTATTGATGTATTGCAGATGCATGCTTGATGATCTCTGATCAAGTTGACTCTTTCCTCGAAGTGATAACTTTCTCTTTCAAAGCTCTCACCTATCATATCCCTCTAGCCTCATGCTTTGGGGGGCATTTTGTTATACCTAAATCTCATCATTAGCATGTGATAAGATCCCAAACTTCATTGTTTCCCTCAACCCCAAATTATGAAGCATGAATATTGGTTTAGACATCGAATCCACATATGAAAATCCAACACCGCCTCTACCCTTTAGTCAAAAAGTGGTACCTTCTTCAGCACTTCCTGTAATGCATTGGTAGTAGGTGGTGGCACTGCCTTTAGCCTTTGACCAAGATTTGGTTTTTCCTAACATCGCTCTGTCATGGTGAGTAAAGAGCAATGCCCTTGGTAAAAATTGAAAACGAGAGGTTCTCACAAAGCTTCTCGAAAGAAGGCTTCGTGGAACCCTTATCTCTGATCACTAGGGCCATTTGGGCTTGAGATCCATCCTTATAGGATATCCTAGCCACCTCACCCACCAAGTTCTCAACCATCTCTATCCATTCCAAACCTATAAAAGCAGGTTCAATCTCCATGGTTGAGGAGAGGGTAAAGTTATGTTGTTGCTTTGATATTCTGGCCTAAGTCAGTCAAGAGAGCTTAAGGGATCAAGTTGGAGCTATTGGGGATGAGATGTTGGTTTTGTGAAGGAGCATATCAACACTAAGGAATAGGTTGTAAAGTATTTCTTCATTTATTAATGCAAAGTTGGTTCATTTCCCATATATTTTCTATGTTGTAATCTTGCATGTTATTGTCAGATTCCTTAGTCGCTGACATAGATCTATAGATGATGTTTTGGTATCTTTGATATATTGTGTTTTTGATGTGTTTATGTAGGTATTTCCTTAGATACCTTTTGTCATAGGAGAAGAGCCACATCACTCCATCAAAGATTTTATTCTAGGTGTTTATAGCTTCTAGGGAAAGTCTTCTAACTTTGTCGTGAACTATTTGTTCTAGATCTGAACCATTCAAACCAGAGGAACAACTTTTGTCCATAGAAGGTGTAAAATTCCTAGCAACACATTCTGAATTTACAAATACATCAACAGCCTCTACCCGATTCCGCTGATTTGCAACCTGATTTTCCCCGCCCTTGTTCACACAATGTAGCCCATTTGTACCATAGATCTAAAACACCTTTAAATATCCATCATATAAAAGTAATGGGACTACCAAATTCTAGAAATATTCAATCTATATTTCTTCATGCATGTTTTTGTAACGGAATCCATATTGACCATATATCTATTCTATCATCCAATCTCCACCGTTGAAAGGTGAAGGACCTACCCAATTCCACTGATTTTGAAATTGTATTCTTTCATGCATGTTTAGTCAATGGAAATCATGATGGTCGTAAACAATTATTCATTTGCTGATATGACAATTGATTTCAGCTACAAATTAAATCCTTTCCGCAGGTAATAAAACTTATTTAAACCTTGCAACTTTCCTCTGTGAATTTATCTGTAGCCGTCGATCTCCCTTGTTGCATATCTACACCATTGATTCTTGCTGTGACATAACGTTGGAGTGGGTTTCTCACATACAGCTTATTTCTGAGTGCTTAGGATTTTCTTCATATTTTTTTTTGATATACCTAGGAATAAGTCCTTCAAATCATTTTAGAACCCCTTCTGCATATACCCTAGGTCATATGATACCAAGTTTTTAACATTACCTTTCATTTTCTTCGGTATGACCCCTTCCAACTCATTAGCCCAAAAATTGTGCTAACACCTTTGTTCTTGACTATAATTCCTCAGGAAATGGGATTGGAGATGCATTGATTCAAAATAAGCATCCCATAGCTTATGAAATTCTAAAGTTGCAGCCTCATGAAAATATATATTCGGTGTATGAAAAAGAGATGGTAGCCATCCTACATGAAGTAGTCAAGTTCAGAAAGTATCTTGTGGGAAGTAATTTTATCATCAAAACTAATCACAATATCTTGGGGCACTTCTTATCACAGAAGGAGTTGAATGATAGGCAACAAAAGTGGGTGAGCAAGATCCAAGAATTTGAATTTGACATTGAGTACAAGAATACTAAGATGCATGTTGTAGCTGATTCCATATTCATTGCTTTGATGAAGTTTCATGATGATTGGAAAGAACAGTGAGGAGTTGAGTATGCAGAGAATCAATTTTCTTCTTATTTGTTTGATGGAAAAATGTTAAATGTAGAGCTTCGAGACTCATCCTCCATGAGACTTTTTGTGTCAAGTATGGAACTTATGTTGTATTAAGTTAATATCCTCTCCATGAGACTTGTTGTGTCAAGTCCAAAACTTATTAAGTTCACTAACTTACTGTGTTAAGTTAAAGAGCTTATGTTGTATCAAGCTAGGACCTTAATCAAGTCCTATTTGGGAGAGATGCTTGTACTACGATATTATGGTTAAGATCATGACCTTATGTTAAGGTATGCGAATTGTGTTGTATCAAGTCCGAAACTTATGTTGTATTAATTTCACATGACTTATGTTGTATTAAGTATCGAGGATATAATATGTGATGTATGGATAGTCATGGTAAACATGTGCTACAAATCTCCTTTAGGGATTAGCTATCCCTAGAGTGATTTACTTTAGCATGTGACATGCTGACTTGGGGTAATACATATGATCATAGGTTTGAAACAATTCTTATGATTATGACATGATAAAGAATTAACGAAAACACATATTGACCATGCACATAAAATTAATATGAGCATAGGGATAGAGAGAAAATTCAAATTTCCCATGCATGCCTCCAAGTGAACTCGCATTTATAAGACATCAGTTGAGTCTTAGTTGTGATAAAACAAGTTTAGTTAATTAATGAATCAACTCCTTAATTTATGTAATTGGTTGTTGAAGATGACACTAATGGAGAAGAACTCAGTTACATTTAGTTCTCCTCAATTACATTCAATTGTGTTAAGTTACATTGTTTTTTGATTAGCTACATTCAACTCTATTTAGTTACATCCAGTTATTTTAAGTTAGGTTCAGTTGCATGTAGTTCCATTCAGTTCAATTCAATTCATGCAGTTAACAACTCAATTAGAGATAGTTAAACTTAGTGAATTAATGGAGGGCACATATATTTTTGTGGGAGATAATTATGGAGTGCCAACTTGACACCAATTCAGTGAGGGTGCATGGTTGAAGATAAAACAGTGTTCTCAGTGTTAAATACTAACTGAAGCATGCAATATTCAATACCTTACTTGTATGACCTAATTTGACTTTTTATTAAAGTGCTATGCACTTGGAAATACCAACACATTGTTCCATTTGATCTCTACTCTCTTGTGCTCTTGGAAAAATAAATGTGTTATTGTGTTGTAATTATTCTCTATTGATTATCAATCATACTCTTGTTTTTTATCCTCTAAATTGGTGGAGGGTTTTCCCAGGGTATTGTAGGAATATATTAAACCCACTCACAACTTAGGATAAAATAATTAATCATTATTTGATTAATTATTCACCCACTAGCTTAATTAGTTGGAATCCACTTACACCTTAAAGTCAATACATGCCATCTATATTGTGTTGTAATTATTCTGCTTTATTCTGCTTTTTCTGCTTTTCTATGGATAAGATAAAAGCTGGTCAACTAGGAAACTGGGAGCTTTTGTTTCCAACCCATCCTCCATTAGTTTTTCTCCATTTTATAGGATTAGAATTTTATTTCCATCTCCTTGAAAAATCACTCATGCTTTTTCCAAATCGTGAGGTCCTTGATAAATTTAGTAAGTGCTTTATCCACCTATGGGGGTTTTGCTATATTTTGGTAAGTCAGCCTTTTTGAGCTTTATGAGTTGTTTCCATACAATTCAATTTTCCTATGAGGGATGTACTATTTATGTACACTATTATTCATAATTATTCAATGGAAGGATACACACCAATATTCATCTCTTCATTCATGTGATTCAGTCTCTTTTCTTCTCTCTATTTTTCATGTGTATGCTTGTGAGAATTCTTAGTAGCAAGATCTATTTCTGGTGCTTCTTCTTAGCATAATTGCTCATAGAATTGATCTATTATTTCTACATGGTATCAGAGCAGCAATTTTGATCAAGTTCTACAAAGTTGAGGAGCACATCCAGTCTCCTATCCCTCTCTGAAGAAGAGCTTGACTAGCTTACAAGATTTTCTCCTACTTTGTTTTGCAGGTTGCAGAGATTTTATTCTTGAGCACATCAATTCAGAAATATGGATTCTTCATCAGCTATAATTCTTAATTCCTTCAACTACCACGAATGGAAAGCCAAAATATCCATTCTATTGCGCAGTAGAGGATTATACAGAGTTACACCAGCTTTGGAGAATGAGCCCAATGTTGTGATTGCGAAAGCTAAGTGGCATAATAGGTTGGATGAAGCCTATGGATTACTTTGCCTCTCTATTTCTCCTGATCTACTCTTTCATCTAGATGGTTTGACCACAACAAACCAAGTATGGACTCAATTGGAGTCTCTCTTTGGAGTTCAAGATGAGCTAAGAGCGCATCAATTGGAGATTGAGTTATTCTCACTGAGTCCAAGCAATTTTGAATCTCTTGAGGGTTTCTTTACCAAGTTCAAGTCACTTGCTCTAATTCTCAAGGAATGTGGGATTGAGAAAGCATATGATCAATTAATCCTTTCCGTTCTTTCAAAATTGGGTCCTGATTACTCAGTTTTTGTGTCTACCTTTCATGCAACTAGGCTTGATGTTCCTAAGTGGAAAATGCCTTCTTTAAATTATTTTATTGATTCACTAACAAAGGAGCAAGATAAATTAATCCATATGGGTGTCCTTAATTCTTAAAATGCCAAGGATCATGCTCTCTTGGTTCAAGGAAGCAAGAAATTCAAATCAAAAGAGAAGCAAATTGTGAAGAAGCCAAAGTTAGAAATTGAAGATGAAGATTCATATGAAGATTTAATGAAGAAAGTTAAAAAGAAAGGGAGCACATCCAAGTGTTCTTATTGCAGAAAGGGTTTTCATTCAAAGAAGAAGTGTTTCAAGAAGAATATGGACATCATGTCTCAGCTTCTTGAGAAGCACAAGATCGAAGTTCCAGATGAACTAGAGAAGCCTGCTGATTCCTCAGAACAATGTCATACTACGTAGTTCCAAGGTGATATAACTTATGCTTTGAGTGCCAGAGTTCTCTCCTTTTCTCATATCTCTGATATAGATTTATTCTCTGATATATCAGAATAATAAATATCAGAACCTTTCTTTGATGATCCTCCTCTCAGTCTACTAGATTCATCTCCCAAAAATTGTGATTTTTCACTAGAAATTGACTTACCTTTGAGCAGCTCTTCCTCACAAGCTTGTATATCCGATTTAGAAGATTGTTTACAGGCTTATATGCATGTCATGACACATATAATACACCATAAATACCATATACAATACCTCTGAATAATCCAAATACTATACAAATCCCAAGATCACTAGTTGATTCCTCATTGGTCTCTTATGCAGTGATATATATCTTACATGGTTTGAAGTCTTTCCTATCTTTCATTGGCTGGTTATCCATGTCCTTAGTCATATTTTGACTGATATTAAACATGTTTGGATATGTTCTAAACACTTATTGTTCATATCTTAATCCCATCCATCATTCATATTTTTACACCTATCAGTTTTCCCCAGTTGTTAATAATTTTCCTAGTCTAGCCCTATATCCTCATGGAGCCACTGAAGCCTTTGTATTTTATGTTCCATATGTTAATATTTATGATATATCAGAGTTTTATCAGACTCATATAAGATCTATATATGTGATACATCATATTGGAATATTAGTATACATAACTTTACAGCAGATTCTACTTTTTCTGCTTTTCCTGCTTTTCTATGGATAAGATAAAAGCTAGTCAACTAGGAAACTGGGAGCTTTTGTTTCCAACCCATCCTCCATTAGTTTTTCTCCATTTTCTAGGATTAGAATTTTATTTCCATATCCTTCAAAACTCACTCATGCTTTTTCCAACTCATGAGGTCCTTGATACATTTAGTAAGTGCTTTATCCACCTATGGGGGTTTTGCTATATTTTGGTAAGTCAGCCTTTTTGAGCTTTATGAGTTGTTTCCACACAATTAGATTTTCCTATGAGGGATGTACTATTTATGTACACTATTATTCATAATTATTCAATGGAAGGATACACACCAATATTCATCTCTTCATTCATGTGATTCAGTCTCTTTTCTTCTCTTTATTTTTCCTGTGTATGCTTGTGAGAATTCTTAGTAGCAAGATCTATTTCCTGTGCTTCTTCTTAGCATCATTTCTCATAGCATTGATCTATTATTTTTATAGGTATATCTTGTTTTATATGGTTTGATTTATTTATGTCTTTGGATGATTGATGAGATCTATATGCACTGTAATTGTGGATTAAAGTTTTAAATTTCAAGTTTCTTCTATTTTCCAAAACACTAACATGGTGTCATAGAAGCGGTGTGCAAGAGAATAGTTTGTGCATGCAACTAAATCCTGTGTATATATTTAAGTATTGAGCAAAGAGCTTGGATCCATGGCACCAATCTCCATCTAACCGGAAGACCAACTTGAAGGTGCTTCCAACTTCAACACATGAAAGGCAAGGGTGTTAAGAATTATTGAGGAGCATGATCTAGATGTCTAAGTGACCTCAATGAGTGAGAAGTCTTTATCCAATACAGGGTGAATTAAATAGCAATTCAATATGCACCATTTCTTTGAATTTTCTAGAGTCAAATTTCATGGAGAGTTTCTGATCAACACATGAGGAATTAGACAAAATGGATAAAAACCCACTTCCAAAATAGGATGATTTAGACTAATTTTGAGAATGTTTCAAAAATTCGCAACTATTATATGAAATTATTAGAATTAGTGTTATGGTCGTTTTCCCAAAGTTGACGAATTTATTGAACAAACCCAATATCTATAGTTTGGATATTGTCATTATTCAATGGATATTGTGTATAATGAGAGACTCATAGAATTGATATCTCATCCAAAGAAGAGGATGATTGTTGGAAGAATTTTTTTTTGAATATTAACATTCGCTTCGGGTTGCATGGGATCTAGTTTCTCCATGCAGAGATTCACTACCTCCTGCATCCACTTAAATTTGCAAAGAGATCAAGATCGAGGGACTCCAGTAATATCCGAAAGGAATTAGAGATCAAGAGGGAGCATGAAAAATAATAAAAGAATATGAAGAGTTTTAGGATCATGGACTATAAATCCATGGACACACATACGAAGATAAATGTGAAAGCTCATAATTATTATTTCATATTTGGAGGATCACAAGCTAGTAGAGATGTATTTAGCTAGTTATAGGTCCCAGGAACTGTTATATTCTTTGCAGTATGTACATAGACATGTACAACAAAGCATGTGTTGTGGTACCTACTTGGTACAAGTATATATGGACTCGAATATGTCTTTGTCAGTGAAATAGAGTTTCAAAGATATATGAAATATGACTAGTATAGTGATCGAGGAAGATCACATGTGTTGCTCTAGATAGGGAATGGTTAAAAGCAGTAAAGCTTTTGAGGTTTCTAGTAAGTTATATTCAAGGCATGGTACATATCCACAGATGAGAAACATGGCTAGAATTCTTATGAAGCCTCTTTCCGGGATAAGATTCGTTTAGTACAGAAAAACCTCTCTAGTTGAAGAGGGAGTATTGATGTCTCTTCACAAGCAGTAGCAGATAAAGTCCCCATTATTTAAGTCATGGTACATGATTGATGCAACCAAGGTCTATGATACCTTGTGGAGAGAATCCACATGAGTAGAGACATGATCAAAGTCTCATAGACTATTGATACTCAAGAAGAGTTATAGTATGGACTGCCACAGAACAGTTAAACCTCTCAAAGAGGTAGTTGGGGTGTTGCAGTATAATGAGAAGAATCACTCAGAAAGTGATTATGCTTTGAATAACATCACAGAGAATGGAGAGATCACAAAAAAAATTCTCTAGATAGCAAAAGATTCAATAAGTCAACAAATGTTGAATAGTGAACAAGAATATAAGTCTTTCTTTCTACATGTTATTACACATTTTTGGTATAATGTTGTATTTTATGGATTTAAAATCCATGGTTTCTAGTTTAGAGAAACTTTATTCTAGATTGGATCCATATGATGCTACTATGTATAAGTAGCTACTTGGTCTTTGAGAAAACCTATTGTATTTTATGCTTTCTACTAAGCATATATTTGATTACCTTTTGAGGTACATTAGAATAGTCTCCTTATTACATCGTAGAGATATTATTTGATTGTGCTATCCAGCTATTTTTTTAGCCTGAGATAATCCAAGTGTAATTTGTGGCTAGTACTACAAATTCTAAGTGTATTGCGGCTAGTACTACATAAACAAGATGTATGTTTAAGAGTAATTTAGAAGCAAAATGTTTTTGTGCATAATACTACTTGCTAAGGAGTAGTGTAGCTTAGGGAGATACCTAATAGGGTGAAAAACTCGATCCCACAGACATTAGGTGTTAATAGTCAAGATTTATAGGAAACCATACATGTGTGTTATCATAAAACACATTGAGATGAAGTTTTACTTCATTGAAGTCATGGTCATGTAAAATGAATTCTAGTGCATAGCTACTAATGCACAAATTGTAAATTTGTGACAAGCCTCTATATGTGATGAAGTTATGACACTTCTGAGATGGAAATTCTTGGTATGGCAGAGAATGTCTCTCTTATTGAGAGGGAGTGTTAGGTGTACAGATTTAGGATTCATCCTCCATGAAAAATTTTCTGTCAAGTTTGGAACTCATTAAGTTCTATAACTTATTGTGTTAAGCTAAAGAGCTTGTTTTGTATCAATCTAAGAACTTGATTAAGTCCTATTCAAGAGAGATGCTTGTACTAGGATCTTACGGTTAATATCATAACCTCATGTTAAGGTCTGAGACTTGTGTTGTATCAAGTCCAGAAATTATTTTGTATTAATTTCACATGAATTATGTTGTATTAAGTCTTGAGGATATACTATGTGATGTATGTATATTCATGGTCAACAAGTGCTACAAGTCTCCTTTAGTGATTATCTACCCGTAGATGGATTTACTTTAGCATGTAACTATATGAACCAGAGTAACACATATCATCATAGGTTAAAAACAATTTGTATGGGTATGATATGATATAAAATTAATAAAAACACATATCGACCATGTAGATAAAATTAATATGAGCATAGAGATGGAGAGAGATTTGAATTTCTGATGTATTCCTCTAAGTGAACTTGAATTAATAAGACATTAGTTGAGTCTTATTTGTGATAAAACAAGTTTAGTTAATTAAGGAATTAACTCAATTTATGCAAGTGGTTGTTGAAGATGACATTGATGGAGAAGCACTCAGTTAAATTCAGTTCTACTCAGTTACATTTAGTTCTACTCAGTTGCATTTAGTTCTGTTCAGTTACATTCATTTCTAATCAGCTACATTCAGTTCTGTTTAGTTACATTCATTTATGTTCAGCTACATTCAATTGCATGCAGTTCCATTCAATTCATTTCATTTGATTCATTTAACAACTCAGTTAGAGACAATTAAACTCAATGAATTAATGGAGAGTGTATATCTTGTTTGTGGGAGATAATTATAGAGTTCCAACTTGACACCAAGTCAGTGAGGGCGCATCGTTTAAGATAAAACAATGTTATCATTGTTAACTACTAAGTGAAGCATTAAATATTCACTACATTCCTTGTATAACCTAATTTGACTTGTTATTAAAGTGTTATGCACTTGACAAGATCAACACAGTGTTCCATTTGATCTCTACTCTCTTGTGATCTTGGAAAAAGAAATCAACTATTGTGTTGTAATTATTTTCTGTTGATTATTAATCATACTCTAAGATTCTTTGCTGGGTTTTTATCCTCCAAATCAGTGGAGGGTTTTCCAAGGGTATATCTTGTGTTCTATGGTTTGATTTATTTATGTGTTTGGATTGTTGATGAGATCTATCTGCATTGTAATTGTGGATTAAAGTTTTAAATTTCACGTTTCTTCATATGTTCTCAATCACTAATATGGTATCAGATCAAGGGTGTGCAAGATCTTAGTTTGTGCAAGAAACTAAAGCCTATGTATATCTTGAAGTGTTGAGAAAAGAGCTTGGAGCCATGGCATCAATCTCCATCCAACCAGAATACCAACTTTAAGGTGCTTCCAAATTCAATACATGAAAGGAAAGGGTGTCAAGCATTATTTTGGAGAATGATATATATTTATACATGACCTAGATAAGTAAGGAGTCTTTATCTAATACGTGGTGAATTAAAGAGAAAGTCAATATGCACCATTTTTGTCACTTTTCTGGAGACAAATTTCATGGAGACATTCTGATCAATCCATGAGGAATCAGACAAAACGAATACAAAATCACCTCCAAAATAGGATGATTTAGCTTAGTCATGAGAATATTTCAAAAGAATGTAAATTGTTTGAGAGATACTATCAGGTATTTGAAGATGAAATTCTCAGAATTCGTGTTATGGTCGTTTTCCCAAAGTTGATGAATTGATGGAACAACCCCAAGTGATATTATAATTATTCAATGGAACTTGTGTATAATGAGAGCATCATAGAGTTAATATCTCATCTCAAGAAGAGGATGATCTCTGGAATAATTTTTCTTTGAATAAGAACATTTTCTCTGGGTTCCATGGGATCTAGTTTCTCCATGCAAAGATTCACCACCTCCTGCATGCACTCAAATTTGCAAAGAGATCAAGATCGAGGGACTCCATTATATCCACAAGGAAGAAGATATCAAGAGGGACCATGGAAAAAAATAAAATAACTTGAAGAGTTTTAGTTACAAGTCCCAGGATTTGTTTAATGATTTGCATTCTGTACATAGAAATGTACACCAAGTCATGTGTTGTAATACCTACTTGGTACAAGTATATGTGGAATTAGATATGTCTTACTCAGTGAAATAGAGTTTCAAATATATATGAAATATGACTAGTATAGTGATCGAGGAATATCACATGTGTTTCTCAAGCTATATCATGTTGAAAAATAGTAAATATTTTGAGGTTTCTAGTAAGTTATATTTGAGACATGTTACATATCCACATATCAACAACATTGTTATAATTCTTACTAATCTTATGTTTGGGACAAGCTTGGTATAGTATAGAAAAACCCTTCTAGTTGAAGAGGGAGTATTGTTGTGTCTTTAAAAGCAATAGAAGATAAAGTACCCATCAGTTCAGTCATGATACATAATTAAGGAAGCCAAGGGTTGTGATACCTTGTGGAGATAATCCACATGAGGAGAGACATGGTCAAAGTCTCATAGACTATTGATACTCAAGAAGAGTTATAGTTTGGACAGTCAGAGAGCAGTTAAACCTATGAAAGAGGTAGTTGTGGTTTTGCAGTATAAAGAGAAGAATCACTTAGAAAGTGATCAGGCCTTAAATAAAATCACAAATAATGCAAATATCAAAGAGAACTTCTCTAGATAATAGAATATTCAATAAGTCAACAAATGTTGAAGAGTGAAAGAAAATACAAGTATATCTTTCTACACGTTATTACACATTTGTTTTATAATGTTGTATATGATGGATTTAAAATCCATAGTTTCTAGTCTAGAGAAACTTTAGTTTGGATTGGATCTAGATGATGCCACTATGTGTAAGTAGCAAGTTGGTATTTTAGCAGACCTGTTGTATTTTATGTTTGCTACTTAGCATATGGTTGAGTACCTTTTGAGGTACATTAGAATAGGATCCTTATTACATGGCATACCTTTATTTGATTGTGCTATCCAACTATTGTTTTAGACTCAGATAAACTAATTGTAATTTTTGTCTAGTACTACAAAAGAAAAGTGTATTGCAGATAGTAGTACAGAAGAAAGATCTATGTTTGATAGTACTTCAGAAGCAAAATGTGTTTTGTGAATAGTACTACTTGATGAGGTGTAGTGTAGCTTGGGAAGCTACCTACTATGATGAAATACTTGAGCCTACATTCATTAGGTTTTAGTAGTCAATATTTATGGAAAACCCTATATGCGTGTTATGATAAAACACATTGAGATGATGTTTTACTTCATTGAATTCATGGTAATGTAAAATGAATTCTAGTACATAGCTACTATTGAGCAGATTGAAAATTTGTGATAAGACTCTGTCTGTTATGAAGTTATGACACTTCCAAGATAAGATTGGTGTGGCAGGAAATTCCTGGTATGGCAAAGAATGTCTCGCTTTCTGAAAGGTAGTGTTAGATGTACAAATTCGGGATTCATCCTCCATTAGACTTATTGTGTCAAGTCCAGAACTTATGTTTATTAAGTTCATATCCTCTCTATGATGCTTGTTGTGTCAAGTCTTGAACTTATTAAGTTCACTAACTTATTGTGATAAGTTAAAGAGCTTGTGTTGTATCAAGATAGGAATTCGATGAAGTCTTATTCATGAGGGATGCTTCTACTAGGATCTTATGGTTAAGATCATGGCCATATGGTAAGGTTTGAGACTTGTGTTTTATCAAGTATGGAACTTATGTTGTATTAAGTCTCAAGGATATACTATGTGATGTGTGGATAGTCATGGTCAAAGGGTGCTACAAGTCTCCATTAAGGATTAGCTACCCCTAGAGTGATTTACTTTAGCATGTGACTATATGACCCAGGGTAATACATATGATCATAGGTTTAAAACAAATATTATAAGTGTGATATGATATAGAATTAATGAAAACACATATGGACCATGCAGAGAAAATTAATATGAGCACAAAGATGGAGAGAGAATTTGAATTTCCCATTTATTCCTTCAAATGAACTCGAATTAATAAGACATTAGTTGAGTCTTAGTTGTGATAAAACAAGTTTAGTTAATTAAGGAATCAACTCCTTAATTTATGAAAGTGGTTGTCGAAGATGACATTGATGGAGAAGCACTCAGTTACATTCAATTCTACTCAGTTACATTCAATTTTTTTCAGTTACATTCAATTCTTCTCAGTTACATTCTATTTTGTTCAATTGCATTCAATTGCATGCAGTTCCATTTAGTTCAGTTTTGTTCATTCAGTTAACAACTTAGTTATAGACAATTAAACCGAATTAATGGAGGGAACATATGTTTGTTGTGGGAGATAATTATGGAGTGTCAACTTGACACCAAGTCAGTGAGGGCGCATGGTTGAATATAAAACAATGTTCTTAGTGTTAACTACTAACTGAATCATGTGATATTTGCTACCTTCCTTGTATGATCGAATTTGACTTGTTATTAAAGTGCTATGCACTTGGTAGCATCAACACATTGTTCCATTTGATCTCTAGTCTCTTGTGTTGTTGGAAAAAGAAAAATGTTATTGTGTTGTAATTATTCTTTGTCGATTATCAATCATACTCTAAGATTGTTTGTTGTGTTTTTTATCCTCCAAATCAGTGGAGGGTTTTCATAGGGTATATCTTGTGTTGTATGGTTTGATTTATTTATGTATTTGGATCATTGATGAGGTATATCTACACTGTAATTGTGGATTAAAGTTTTAAAGTTCAAGTTTCTTCATATTTTCTCAAACACTAACAAAACATTCACGGCGATGCTTTCAATATCCTTAATGATATGATATATCATAAGGATATGATTTTTTGTCTCTATAATCATCATTGGAGAATAATATATTACAGGCTTCCCATGATGTGCCTCTAGTTGGATATCCGAGATTTGTGAAGACATATAAGAAGGTGAGGGAAAGGTTCTCTTGGAAGGGCCTAAAGAAGGAAGTCATGGAGTATGTTATAGCATGTTCATCATGTTATAAAAAAAAGGATAACATACATATCCAATAGAAATTATACAACCTCTTCCTATTCCGAAGCATAAATGGGAAAGTGTGTCCATGGATTTCATCACTGGACTCCCTAAAATACAATGTAAAAATAGTATTTTTGTTGTGGTTGATAAGATAACCAAATATGCACATTTATTTTCTATAAAAAACACTATTTCATACAAACAATTGGATGAATGTTTCATACAATAAGTATTCAAACTCCATTGAATACCAAATTCTATCATCAGTGATAAAGACATCAAGTTTACTAGCAATTTTTGGAAAGAACTATTCCAGTTGGTGAGGACAAGTTTGAACATGAGTAAAATTTAACATCCACAAAATGATGGAAAAATAGAGATATTGAACAAATGGATTGAAGGGTACCTAAGAAACTATGTGACTAGGAAAAAAAGTCATGGAGAACTTGGCTTCATTTGGGTGAATTTTGTTATAACACAACTTTCCATCTTTCCATTGGAGTGCCTCCCTTCAAATATCTTTATAATTATGATACACCCATTTTTTTTTACATGATAATTGGTGATTGTAATACATAGAAGGAAAATTATTGGATCCAAGAGATTTAATACATACTCAAAACTCTCAAGGATAATTTGTTGACAACAAAAAATAAGAAGAAATTGTTTGCTGACAGATAAAGAGTGGAGCGAACCTTCCAAGAAGGAGATATGGTTTATTTGAGGTTACAAGAAATATTGGGAGGGAAGGACTGTCATGTACCCTCATGAATTATCCATGGAATAATATCCCAACCCAATCAGTCCCTTGGGTTGAGGATAAAATTTAAATATCTTGGGAGATGATTATTTTTCTTTCATGAAGTTTGAGAGGCAAGTATTAGAAGTTAAATTTATAAATAAATATTTTATTCATGAAATAAAAGGGAGAATTATACTCAATGGAATACTGAATGATAAGAGTTGACCAAAATATAGATTGCACAAGAAGGAAAGATAAAAGCATTAAAGATAAGAGGAAGAGAAAAAATAAGGAAAAGATGGCACAAAGAAGAAAATGTAGTAAAAATTGAAAATAAAGGATAAAGTAGAAAGAAGGACAAAGAAGAAAATAAGAATAAATTAGGATAAGGTAGAAAATCAAGGAAAAGTAGGATATTGCAAAAAAGAAGGAAAAATCAATCAAAATCAAAGAAAAAGAAGGAACATCTAAAGCAGGAAGGAAATAAGTAAAGCATGAAAGAAAATAAAACTTATCCATCCATGAGGGTAAATTATCCAATATGGATTGCACCATAAGCCATTTCCAATCAATAAAATAAGGAGCGTGCACCACTAGTCCTTATTTTGACAGTTTGAGAATCGAATTGAGAGAATTGTCATACTCTAGACGTCGGACATGAACCAGTAGTAAAGATGGGGTGTGCCCCTGATTCTATTGTGAGTATGAATACATCTAGTATCCATAATTAAGCTGATTTGCAGATTTATTGACCTAATCCATAGTTTTTCCACTTGATTTAAGGGGCCACAGATTCAAATCTTCCAATTCTCTAGTGAATAATGTCTCCAATTTTAGCATATTGATGTATTTGTGTTAAATATTGTTTCCTAAGCTATATATGAGATCCATTTCAATTTCTATAGTATTATATAATGTAATTAATATATTTTGAATTCTTAATGGAAGTTCAAATTATTTTACCAACATTTCATGTGTTGTGCTTCGACCTTATCTACATTTACATGCAATTTTTATTGGTTTTGTTGTTTCAAGCATACATCATCCTCACTTTCATGAAATTACTTCATTTTTTTATTATAGGCTATTTACACACTGATATAAGGGTTTCATGCTTAAAACCAAGAATTCGTGTCCATCTTTTGCTGTTAGGAAATCCCAGAAATCGATTCATATGAGTTGTCCACAAAACTAGTTTGACTAGTACGAACCCCAAAGCCTCCAAATACTAATACAGACCTACAAAACCTCTTCACATTGATTAATAACATATTATCATAGTTCTGAAATTATCCTTAATTCCAATACTTATACCACTAGTCGTTGGATATTGAACAATTAATGTTTTTGTTTGTATATGTTGGAACTCCTAGCATCCTAGAAGTAGACTTCAGCCTTGCTGATGCTTGAAAACTCAATGGAACCAACACATTTTGCATAGGATATTGAAAATTCATGATACTTTCCCTACATTGTTGATCCTCCATAATTTCCCTTTGATTGCTTATTCAGTTACAAATTTCTTTCCTATTAACTTGTTTTGAATATAATTTTTTGCAAAGGAGTTAAGTATAAATATGACCTAATTGGATCATTACAGTGTGGAATTTTTCAATGAAATAAGGGAGACATAGTGAAAAATCTACATGAAATTCAACCAATTCCCAATCCTCTAGTAATATGGATTTCATTGTGGGGTTACCAAAACATGGTAGTAAATATGCAACCATGGTCATGGCTGATCTCCTTTCCAAATTGTATTTTTTTAACTTGTGAAGTGAAATAATGCATACCATTTATGAATAAAAACATAGATTAAGAAATGGGACATGCTTAGTAAACAAATGTTTACCTTGGAAATTTTTAATGGTAAATACCACCAAAAATTAGAGCCACACCTCTATATTTCTCATTGTTATTCTTAAACATTCACAATACAATATTTAGGTGACATGAAACATCCAAAAACCCTAATACTTTAATCCAAATTAGATTTAGACCCCAATTTCTTACAACTAGGGATCCTAAGGGAAGGCAACCCACCTGCAAAATTGTACCCAACATTCTTCCACTTGTTTTTTTATTTTCAAAACAATGGGACTTGTAACTATAGGGTCACAAGTTCAAGGTATCAATTCCCATATATTCTCTACACCTAGAGAGATTCTCAATACTAACAAACTTCGAAAATGAGTCTGCAACATTATTCAATGTGTCAACCTTTTCAAACAACATCTTCTTGTCTTCAACCATATTGCTCACAAAGTGGTATGTCACATCAATATGCTTCATTTGATCATGATAAGTAGGGTTCTTTTCTATAAAGAATGAAATTTGAATATCCCAATAGAACCTTACATCTTTCTATACAACCCAACACTTGAACACAATATACGCAACCATGCAACTTATTTACTATTGGAGGAGCTAGTCGGTGAGCCGACTAGTCGAGTTAATTGACTAATCGGAGATTAGGTCGGCCTCCAAAGGTCATGTTGGTTTACCGAACCGACAAGTAGTTACACATAACTATTTTGTAAATCATATATAATAGGTTGTTGAGCCAGTGAAGAACTTGGTTCAGTTTTGTATATGTATGGACCCTCATGCGATTCTATAATATAATCTATTATTCCATAACTTGTTCTTGTCTCTTGTCTTTGTATGTTTATTTAATTCTTATGTGTATTATTGGTAACCTTATGTGATCTGTGAGATTACAACATTGGTTCCGTTGCCAGTAGTACATATATGAATGGCATAACCATGCGTAGATGATATCAGAGCAAGAGATTAAGAATTGGTGGGAGAGTAAGATTGCAAATTAATTACAAAACTACATGAGAAGAAATATATTAAACATTGCTCAAGAGAAGGAGAAATTATTCACCAAAACACATGAGAATTTTGTAGAGACGGTACCTCTATTGTTGAAAAAACTTCTGGATGAAAAAGAGGGAAGCAACTAAAGACCAAGAGCTACTAGAGAAACTTATTCGAGGTGGACAAACAAACCTGTCAAAGTGGTTTGAAAAGATCATAGATGAATCTTGTGAAGAACAAGCCATGGAGGAAAGAGTCTTTGTCAAAAGCATTGAGAAAAGGTTTTATACAGACCTCACTGAACAATTCCTTTGCTCTTTACAGACCCTTTTGTTAAAATTCCTAATCGAGAAGAGAGTGGACCATATCGTAGAGCCTCGTCCATCACTACACCAACAAAATACTAACTGGGTGGAGAAACAAAAGAAGTGGGAAAAATCCATTGCCGAAAGGGAGTGGGAGTACTTCCTAAGAAAATAAACAGAACTATCCGAGCTTTTTAAAGTGTCGGGTAGGCTATGGGGGGGTAGATAGACATGTCTTGAGGTAGAGTAAAAAGGATTCTAGTCGACTGAAGAAAATACCATCACCAACAATGAAAAGTCGACGTAAGAAGGAAATCGAATGGACAGTGACACATAAAGGTACTTCGGACTTGTAGAAGTTAGAAAGAGAGAAGATAAATCTAGAGCGTTGCAAAGAGGAATTACCACCAGGGTGACAGAGCAAGGAAGAAATCCTCCAGATTCAGGTCATGATCGATAGGAAGGAGTGGATGAAGAAGTGTCACCCATGGAAGAAGAATTGTGGATAGAGCAGTGAGAATCTATCCATCTAGAAATTCCCCAGGAGGTGAGACCTCTGTCTCTGACAAATAAAAGTACCCGAATTCATACCATTGTTAAAAAATACCTAGGACTAAGAGCCAGTGAGTTCGGTATATGGAGCCGACTAGACGACGAAGTAAATGATGATAATTATTTAGTAATCTGTCAACTAGAGGAAGGAAATTGGGTAACACTTCAAGCATACCCTTCCAACCAAAGTATTCAATTGCTCTACCCGACACATGAAGGAGCACCCCCCCTTCCAAACACAACTTTACAAGAAACAGAATAGTCATACTTGCAAGCACATCAGTGTAGCTAGGCATCGACAGAAGAAGTCGACCCAAACCGACTATTGGTAGGAGAAGAAACAAAAAACAAAACGGCAGATGGGAATGAAAGTTCAGTCGACAACAGCTGTGAACAATGAGATACACCGAATATCCCACTACCCCCACCACCACCCCCGCCACCACCGCCTCCCAGAGGAGACAGTGACATGGACATGGGTCATAGATCAACACATATCCCCCTATATGAGGGTAACAAAGACCCTAGATAACATTGGTTCATCTGTGAGTCATTATGGGAGGAAAATCAAGTTACGGTCGAATAACGACAGATGGCACAGTTCACCAAAGCTTTACGAAAAAGGGCACTAACCTGGTATATGACTTATATCGAGAGAACTCCCCAAGAATCTAAAGCAATCATTAAGTCACAATTCTTATCTTTCTTTAAAACACCAGATGCAAAACATCTGGTAGCCAAAAAGCTGAAAACAACATCTAGAAACCAGCAGAGTCCATCTAGAAATATGATAAGCAATGGAAAGACCTCCTCAGCCAACTAGACTATGTAATTGATGAAAAATTGTTAATTCAGTGGTTTCTTGCAGGTCTATCAAAGAGACATTTAAAACATATGAATACGCACTTACCAAAGATATGCAAGTAGAGATGGATGAAGATTTCCTAGCATATCCCATTGATACCAGGCTGGAAGAACAGCTGGAAATCATGCAGAAATATTTGAAAGAGATGAACCTCAAGAATCAGGATTTCTGGTGCACAAAATGCTCCATGAATGGACACACTGAAGATAACTTTTGATAAGACACAAGTCGACAAGACATTTTTTTTTTCCAAACAAAATGCTTCTGTGACATTTTCCAAGAACATGGAGACCATACAACGAAAGATTGCCCATATAACATGAAGAATGGCAAAGCATCGTGGTGTGCAATCTATGAGATAAAAAGTCATGAAATGGACGACTACCACTTAAACTTGAAGAATCGTCAAAACTATCAAGCAGTCTACCAAACGAATGTAGTCGCATAGAACAATGATAACGTTTCAAGGAACAATGATCAAAATGAACCAAATAATTAAAGATATGAAGGCCATTGATATGAGCATCGGTTCGATAACCATCGTGGATTATTTGGAGGTCGAGGATGAATTTATATAAATCGTAACAATCAACCATGACGACCTATCCAGTGCTTTACATGTTATAAATAAGGACACCGCTATGCATACTGGCCATACAAAGATAGAACTGATCTAAATTTGTGTACCAGCTGTGGTGTGGGTGATCACTCACTAGAGGATTGTCCCACCATGCTTGACAAGATTAATCAAAATAAAAATGTTAATGTCTTGTTGTGTGTTCAGAAACATGAGGTAATACATACAAAGAAATTACATATAGTAACTCAAGAATGGATGACAATCGGAAACGATAACCCATGTATAAGCAAAATTAAAGAGAAAAATGATTACCCTAATCCATCAAAACAATAAAAATTATACAAATATGCATCAAACATGTTTTAGGACCTTGCAAGACAGGAGGCAATTGATGACACACAACAAAACACACTTAATTAGCTTAGTACAGAATGATAAATCAGTGTCTCAGTTTATTGACTTATTATATAATATGAAGCACAATAATAAATACAGAAAGACAAACTAAAAACATATGCAGTTTGAACCAAAAAGACAACAACGATGATGATCCACTTGTCGATCTTGAAATTCAAGGTTATCATGTTCGAAGTCATTCTTGACATTGGTTCACAAGTAAATATTATGACACAAGATACATGGTCACAACTGGGTAGACCTCAGCTATATGAATCAGGCATATAGCTCAAACTAGCCGACCAAGGATTGATCGAACCCATAGGGGTTTGGAGAAATGTCAATACAACAATAAAAGGCATATCGACTAAGATCGACTTCAAAATTATCAACCCTAAGGAAGGATCCAACTCCTTCCCAGCCTTGATAGGTCGACCATGGGGAAGAAAAATGAAAGCATCAATATCCTTAGACAAAGAAAGAATAAAGTTAAAAGGGAATGGACATAAAGTTATTGTCCCTATTCATCCTTCCCAAGGAAAACCTTGGATTGAACCTATTGATGAAGAAGTCGACATTCGACAACTATACCAAATACAAAATAATAAGGACTATACTAAGCCCAATATGTATGGTGAAATTAATCTAGGGAACCAAGAATCAATCGGATATAAATCAGATGCATAATTATATGACTGGGAGGTTGAAAATTATGAAACAAAAGCAAGAGGTTGCTGGACCATTCAAGCGATCCAGAAGAAAACAACTCAACAATGCTTTTCTATATCAACCATCCCACAAATATTTGAGAAAAGAACAAGGGAATACCCCTCATTAGCACCAATAAAAACAGATAATAATCAAAGTCTTCGATATAAATAAAGAGAATCACCGGTTCTCCATGTAGAACAAGTTTCTAAGAACTTAGGTGGACATGGATGACTCCAAAGCCTAGTCAAAACATTTATAGGACAAGATGCTCAATGGTGGGACGCCCACCAGTTGAGCCTGCAAACGTGGACAATGAATTCAAATTTCTTTGTAGAAAGATTCGAAGGGAGGAAGCTGACAAAACAAGAACAAATACATGTCTTTATCTAAGGACAAGATCCAGAAAACCATATAAAAATCTATGAAATAGAATGGAGAATACTTGGTTATAAAGATGAGTGTATATGGTCACACCTGTTTCCCTTGACAATAGATGACCTACCTAACAAGTGGTATAAAGTGGAGGAAGAACGAGGTGAAACAAAATTAGTCAAAGCTACAAGACAGTTAAAAACATTTATACAGCCGACTACCAATGAGTCGATACAAAGTCGAAGACGATCAAATGCAGCATGCTACAACATCCAAACCAACAAAATCCCACAGTCAACGAGACTCCAATTAGAAAATGAATGCACATACAAAAGGAGCTTCCAATGGAATACTAATCATCTGGAAACGATCAAACCAATTAAAATGATATTAAAAATTGAGTCGACCGAAAAAAATGACACCGACTGAATGACAACAACAGATTTTCCAGCAACATTTTCATAATTCAAAGAAGGAAGTCGAGAGATTAATGAAAGTAAAGAACCTGAATGGATGGATGCAAAAGTAAAAACTAAAGAAATTGACATTTCTAACAATAATAGACTGAAAATGGAAAAAATTGGTGATTACTAGAGTGAAGAACAAACCACAGAAATCACCGACTTATTAAAAGAATTCCAAGATGTATTTGCATAGGACTACAAAGACCTAAAAGGCTTAGTAGTAGAAATAGGAGAGATGAAGATAGACATCAAACCTGATGCCCGCCCTTTCAAGAAAAGAGCTTATAATTTAGCTCATAAATATAAAGAAATAGTAAAAAAAGAGATCAACAATATGCTAACAGCCGGAATAATTTACCCCATCGACCAGTTGGAATGGGAAAGCCTAATGGTCATTCAAATGAAAAAGTACGACCCAACAAAACTATGAATCTGTGTCGATTTTAGTGAATTAAACAAGGTTACCTTAACAGATACATTCCCGAACCCATATGCTGATTAAATTCTAAATGAAGTCGCATGGCATGAATGCTATTCATTTACGGATGGGTTCTCAGGATATAATCAGGTGCCAATAGCTAAAGAAGATCAGAAAAAAACAACCTTTGTATGTGAATCTGGTTCATTTGCCTACAGAGTTATGCCATTTGGTATTAAAAATTCACCTACAGGATTCTCAAGAATAGTTGTAATAACACTTCAAGAATACATCTGCAAAACAATGGCAGTATACTTCAACAACTGGACGATATATTCTATGTTAAAATATCACTCTAAATGGTTAAGGCTCATGCTGGAACGTTGACGACAGATCCATTTATCTCTCAATATAAACAAATGTATCTTCTTAACCCCTATAGGTATTCTTCTAGACATATCATATGCAAAGAAGGTATCAAAGTCGACTTTGCAAAGATAAAAATTATCCTCGATTTAAAACCACTAGTGAAACCAATATAGGTGAGAATACTGTTAGGACATACAAGGTACTATAGAAAATTCATTCGACACTACTCTGATATGACATACCCTATGGAAGAACTATTAAGGGAAGATCAAGAGTTTAACTGGACAAAAGAATGTGATACACCCTTCAACACATTAAAAAGAAAATTAGTCGAAGCACCCATTCTTCGATTTCCAAACTGGTCAATCAAATTTCATGTGCACATTGATGCCTCAGGCTTAGCAATAGGAGCAATATTGACACAACCTAGTGAAGATGGCATGTATTACCCAATCATACACAGTAGTATAAAATTAAACAAATCTGAACGCAACTACTCCACAACAGAGAGGGAAGCATTAGGCATGGTCTTTGCTCTTCAAAAATATCCACATTACCTATTAGCTAACCCGTTTATATTCTATACGGATAATCAATCATTAAAATAACTTGTCCATAAACCTTTGCACCATGGGAGAATCTGTCACTGGCTATTACTATTCCAAGAATTTGAATTTGAATTTGTAGCTCGACCAAGACGATTGAATGCCGGGCCCGACCACTTGTCGAGAATTGACATGGGGGAGGAACCAACAGGAATCGAAGATGATCTTCCGGATGCACACTTATTCTGAATAGAAGTTGTTTCGACAAAATTAGAGGAAATAACACAATTTCTAGAGAATGGACAAGCACCAGAAGGCATGAACACTAAGGAAAAACAAATTCTAACCATGAAAGACTCCCCATACACCCTAATCAATGGATTCCTATACAAAATGGGATTAGAATAAATACTCCGTCGATGTGTGTTAGAACATGAATGAGAAGAAATTATGCATGAAGCACACTATGGACAAGAAGGAGGACACTCTCAGTCAGATACAACTGCAAAGAAAATCCAACAATCAGGACTATGGTGGCCAACGCGATACAAATACTGTAAAAAGTTTGTGAGAAAATGTGATTGCTACCAACAACTAGGTTGACCACTACCTAGTACAGAGATGCCTTTAATATCCGTAAACCCAAGCCTCACATTCAAAATATGGGTTATCGACTTTATATGTCTATTTCCAGTACCATCAAAAAGGACAAGCGCAAGGTATATCATAACAACAGTTGAATATGTTACTAAATGGGAAAAAGAAGAAACCATCGACACCTGTTATAGTGAGGTAGCTGCTAAGTTCATATATGAAAACATCATCACTAGGTTTTTCTGCCCTATAGCCTTAACTAGTGACCAAGGCTCACACTACATCAATAAAACAATTACATCACTGATAGAACAATTCAAAATTGACCATTGACGAAGCACAACATATCACCCTCAGTTGAATGGAGCAATAGAGGCATTTAACTAATAAAGGGTTTAACCAAAATATAAAATACCAACAAAGATGACTGGGATGAGAAAATCCCCGTAGCATTATGGGCGTACAGAACAATATATAAACGTTCGACCGACCAAACACCCTTTCGACTATTCTACAGCTAAGAAGGAATCGTAGGATTTACATTTTCGACAACAAACGTCGGTAATAGCTGACATATTACATATTAATATCGAATAATCAAGGAAGGATCAACTAATGCAACTAACCAAACTAGAGGAACACCGACTGATCGTTATACAACATCAAGAAATTCAAAAAAAACAACAAAAAGCTTGGCATGACCGAAACATCAAAAACAAGAATCTGTCGATCGAAGACCTTGCATTAATATACAACAGTCGGGTGAAAGGAAAACCTAAAAAGATACATACATAATGGATGGGACCATACATTATCGAATAAATCAATGCCAATGGATCAGTTTGACTGAGAACTCTACAGGGCCCATTATTTTGGAAGCTAGTAAACAGTTCCCAACTAAAATGATACAAAAAAAAAACAGTTTTGTAGCCGTTACAGAAACCTATAAAAAGAATAAAACTTAAAAAACTAAACAAAATGAACCTAAAAAGGTGTAGTAGACCATTCGACAATAATCAACATTTCTATCATCGACATACCGCAGATCGACCATACCTTCATCATCGACAAGAGGACCAAAATGTCAAATCAACCCATCACGACTACAGTTAGAGGGAGTGTTGAAACCATAATGTATTAACTCAACCTTCATTAGAGCGTCCTTCACCATCAAATACCCATTAATAACACCATCGACAAGATCGCCATCCACTTTGCCTATAAATACTACGCCAGTTGAAAATCACTTATCGTTTTATCAAGATTTAGAGCGATAGAATTACCAGACCTCTTTGAGAAAACCTACTACCAAGAGAGCTGAACAGACAACCAACAAAATGGCCCCAAAACAAACCAAAGCCACAAAAGCCAAAATAAAAGAGTTGGAATCCGTTGTAAGCCCACTAGTAAAACGATTAAAGAATATCAAAAACGAAAAAGTTCAGGAAAGCTCGTGGGTGAAATACTGGATAGAAATCAAAGAATGGGCTTACCAGGGTCAATAAAAAATGATAGAGGAAGCGTAGAAGGTAAATAATAGCACCATTGTGAACTTTATCAATGCACCGCTCATGGCAAGTTTTGAAGGGACAAAGGAAACCATTTTTAAATTCATAGTCAGTCGGTACCACAATGGGAAGCTTTACTTCGACACACTGGTGGAAATTTCAGCTGAAACCATCTACAAACTCACAGGGCTATCCAATAAAGGATACCTTTTCCCTGTAGGAATCAAGGAAGGGTTATTCAAAAAACTAACGGGAACACCAACAGGAAAAAACTAAAAGGGGCTAATAATAGGGAAAGTCCAGGCTACCACACCCAAAATGGTGGATAAAATCGTATCCACTAGCCTAACTATTACAGGACACCACTGTGACTTGAAGCTTGGCATGATGGAAGCAGTCGACCACATAGCAAGCATAGGAAAGATATACCGATGGGCACAATACATGGCCGAAATACTCAAGTCTATATGCGAGAAGTGCCAGGAATCAGGTACAATGATCAGATTCCCATCACTTATAATATGGATAGCAATGTACCACTTATGTCCAGTTGGGCATAAAGACTTCTCAGAACTGACTAGGTTTCATATGTGGCATTTTAAGCCATTTTCAATGGATAGAACCCCATTGGAACAGGAAAAAAACATAGTATTCCTAGAGCACTGGTTCTAGAACCTAAAAATGCAAACAACCAGATGGAGGGTGCCTCAAAACATCTAAAGATGCCTGCCCCCCACAACACACATCCAACTAGAACTAGACCACACATCAGTATGGCATAAGCAAGGTTCTACAACAAAGGAAAAACCACTCGACTACTATCCAACAGTCGCAGAAATCTATACAGAGTTGTCAAGATAGACCAAAACCGACATCCCCATACCAGAAGCTGTAAAAGAAAACAATCAAGCTATTATAGAGCCATTAACTGACCAGGAGAAGGAGGAAGACTATGAAGTAAACCTTCATATCAGTACTTTCACCTCATGAGACAGTTTGACAGAGGGATAGAAACCCCTCTAAATTGAAAATGCATTGACTGAACATTAGGCGGTCATACTAACAGAACAAATTATCATCCTGACTCATCAACAGGAGGGAGGAGAAGATAATACATAGGAAGATATTGAATCAAATAATCCAGAGTATGCTATGGCAAAAGAAAATTTAAGAAAAATAGCGCAAAGGAAATAGCAGGCTCAAGGAAAAATAAATCAAATCAGGAAAAAGGGAAAGGGAAACATAAACTTATTCTATCAGAGTTAGAAGATGAATAATAACTACTGGCTACTGTTATCAACATCATAGAAGACACTGCAGCAAATAAAGTATCAGTCGAAACACAATTTAAGCAGTTCATCGACTCAAGAGTGAAACAAGGAAGACTAAAGAAGGTAATAAATGCTGCCCCACCTGTAATAAATCCTATCGACTTAACCATAGATTCACCAAGACCATCCCCCATTAGAATAACACAAGAATCAACCCCTACCATATCACCAACCTATAATGAGTTAATCCCTAAAACCCTTAAGGAAAGGATAGATAAAGATGTTGAACTTCAGAAATTTATCAATGACTTACCAAATCTCTTCCGTAAAGCCCAACAGATCAATACTACCCACAAACTTTTCGAGCCAAGCTCTGCTCAACAAAGACTCACTCTAGAAATCACCCAAGTTTCATCGCCGCCATGAGTCATAGGAATCATCAAATTTTCATACATTCGCAACCCCGACCCGACGTCCACCATAGTCGCAACCCACACTTCATCATTCACACCAACATTCCAAAATCGACCAGCCAATGTAGAAGAAAGGGGACTACATTCCCTAGATTACTAAAATCAACGACCTCATGGAAGAGGAAGGAATCGACAACCATGTCGATCATCAAACAGAAGTCAAAGGTTCCATACCGACATAAATTTTGACCAACCCCATAACCCCAGACCATTCACCGTCACCACCACCAGAACCAGAGCCTCAACACAACCCAGACCTCACATCTTCACCACTAGTAGAAGCACAAACAACCACAAACCCCATCCCAGAAACACAACAAATTAATCCTACCATGGCAGGAGTCTAGTTGACTGATAATCCACGGAATGAAGAACAACAGACTCCACAACAACAAGCAACATCAGTACTGACAAGAAAAGAAGTGTTCCATAAGTCAAAGCATAAGAGTAAGAGGAAAGAAAAGAAGGAAAAAGAAGAACGGCAGAAACAACAAACACTAACAACTATCCACCTTCATCAACTTGGATCAACTTCTGCAGTCAAAACACCAAAGCCAAGGGATGGAGAGCTGGATAGACTCTTGGAAGCAGTAACTAAAGAAGCATCAAACATAAATTGAACAAAGCAAAAAATAATTGAAAAAATGAAAGCAGAACAAGTCGAATTCCTGATCAAATGCAGGACGTTGACACAAATAGTGATACCAAGAATGGCAGAAACTGACACCGACAAACCATTGGATAAAGAATACCAATTGTTTGAAAGTATCGTTTTGAACCTACAGATGCAGCTGTATATTAATAAAGATGAACAAAAGGAATAAACTTATGTTCTATTAAGACAACAATACATAGCATTTTCTGAAGCACACAATGTCACATGCCCCAATTTCGCAAAAAAAACAATATTATATTATTTGAGTTTATTGAGGACAATATGTTAAATTTTATGCTAAGTTGTAATTGATAACTCAGTGGAGTCAAGGATATTTAATGTAATTCTGAAAATGTTTATTATAAATCAATAGAGGAGACAACAGCTTAGGAGAGTTGTTAAAAGAGTGTTTACTGGTCAAATTGGTGGAGGAGACTGGATGGAGAGCAAACAGACATGTGGCAGCATCCTCAAACCTCTTCCAACTGTTGCAAGTGGAAACCTCCCTGCATTTGGGGTCATGATTCCCCAAGAAAGTGGAATTAGAGCAAGTGGCTCAATTAATGACAACTGACCCAAAAGACCTAGGTAATCTTTATAAAAATTCCCATTGAAGAGAGCTGAGGCTACTCATTCTAGAGAAGTGATCATTCAGGTGAATGTACTTCAAAGAAATCCAATTGAAGGGAATTGTGGAAAGAGTTTGAGGAGACAACTGCTGAGTGATCTAGTGTAGCTTTTAAGCTGAAAGATCTTAATGCTGAGTGCAGGGTGTTTTACTGAGTTATTGGACTAGTCTATTGTTTGCATGCTCCACCAGTTCTCAGCCAAGAAGACCAGGAACAAGCTCAAGGGTCCTGAGGAAGCGTTGTTTGAGTGCTCTCCAGGAGTTTGGTAGGCAGGAACGACCTCCTCACGCTGTTGTCATCTATCCTAATCAGGTTCTACATTATTTTGTTTTACTGTGTTAGATAGATAAATCTGTATCTGACTATTAAAGGAATGTTAAATATTTAGTTTGTAAAATGTTAGAAGTTAGTAATTGTTTTTAGATTATTGAAGAAATGAATCCGAAAAGTAATGTGTTAGAATGGAAAATAATTATATTCTGTGTTTTTCCACACCTAGAAGGACCAGGCCGTACTCCAGCACATATAGAGTATTTACGGTAGATGAAAGAAAATGTTAAGAGACTGAATAAAACATATATGGTTCTGCATTTCATAATTAGCAGAGTAACTTATTTCAGTATGTAGGTTATTATTAAAAATAATAGTAATATAGATATCTATGTTTATTGTTTTAACAAGCTTATTTATGTAAATATATTGGAAAAGAAATAGCAGTAATCTAGTACAGGTAGAAGGATTAAGATGATAAGAAAATATCTTAGTAGATAAGACTGTGTATTTATAGACAGTAGATTAATTTTTATTCAAGTTAAATTACTATGGAGGTTAAACTGTGTAATGATAGGTTATATTTCTCTGTGTTCACTTAGTAACTAATTGAAATACAAAAGAAAAATCACAGTCAAGTTACAATGTTTACATTCAGATCAGTAAAGATATAAACTACTAATCATATAGTCTATTTTCTAATAATATCAACTAATCTAAGACTAGTAATCACTATAAACTAAATAGGGTTATATTAAAAGTACTTAAATTATAAAGAGTAAACTAAGATACAGAGTCTATGCTTATCTTTTCAAAGAACTCTGAGTAAATTCTACCTGTCAGTTTAAGTAAATAAAAACAATGAGAATATGATTTATAACTAATATAAAAATAAATATCTATCTATGTAAAGAACTGTTTTATAATTATCAAACAGGTTTATACCTGTAAAGGTAAACTATAGGGTCGAAACCCTAAACAAAATTTATTTTTACGAATAAAAACATTTAAGCTACAATCCATTTACTTGGATTATTTTATCAATAAACAATTAAACTACTATAGACTGGTTACAGTCCTTTCCAAAAATATATGTACAGATACAACTTAAAAATATTCTGTCACAACACACCTGTAATAATATTAATTTAACCGAATTAAAAAATAGCAGAATCCTATTATTATTGAATTGAAGAATTCATTTAGACAAGGGTTTCATTCAGGAAAACCCTAGTTTGCTCATTCCGAACAAGTAGGTTAATTTTATAAACTATACACTACGACTGAGTTACAGTCTTGAATAATAACAATAATCTATACACAAAATATAAATTGACAATAATATTCTTTATTAACATTCGGTTAGGGAAAACCCTAACTTACATAGAGTCACCATACAGTATCATTGCAAAATGAGACTGGGCTCGAAGACAAAAACCAATGTATCACTTTGACAGGCCATAAGGCTAAAAATTCAACTAATTACAACACCCAGCTCAAGGCCGGGACTACCCAACAACATAGCGAGGGTTTGTAAATAGAATCGAACCAACAGTTTTTAAAAACAAGAAAACCATTTATCTAATGGTGAAGCTGGACAAGCTTCCAAGCTCGGGGTTTCACCATCGACAACCCTGTTACAAGCAGGGTAAGAACCCATTCATTGAACCCAGGGCTTACCGAATTGGAGCCACAATCCCTCGAAGGCAGCCAGCATTATCTTCATCACGGGTTGCAAGAGTAGTCCCAAATTCCTGCAAGAAGAGCACAATACTGTGAGTTAATTACAAAAATCTTTTTCTATTAAAAACCTAACTGTAAAAATAACATTACTGCGAGTCATTCACTTCAGAATGAAAACCAAGTATTTACCTTTAATGAAAGAGTATCGAACAATCTAGCGACGAGACTGTCACCAACTACAATTTGTACATACAAAATATCCAAACCCTATGACATCGATGGAGCACAACCAATAGAAACAAAGCCTTAGCTTCTCACAGCAGTTTCAGGCCATAGGGAAGGCAATATGGAGCTACGGATAGGCTGCAAGCCTAGTGCAAATAAAACCAATAAACTCTCGCATAGTAAAACCCATGGCTAAGAAGGACTGGAAACAAGACCGAACACCGAAGACTACAGCAATGTTAAACCCACATTTTGGAGCAAGCTAGAACAGGAAGAACACTCACGGATGCCATTAAGCCTTGCATAGCAGCCTGAAGGCCGGCGTGAACTTCGGAGGGAGAATGAAAAAGAGACTAGGGTTGCAAGAGTTTTATATCTCCAATACACAAATAAGAGGTGACCACGTGCCCTCAAATAATTCCAACCATGCAAGGGTCGATTCCAAAGTCCACCTGCGGTTCAATCAACCAAATTATTAAAACAATGATTTTTATCAAACATTGCATGAACTATGAAGCACGTATATATATATTACATCGATATTCATAGATACTCTTTATCATAATGTTTGATAGCTCGATTTTGGTGTTGACCCAGTGAAAGGTGGTAGCCATTTCATATTATGGAAAAGTCCAAAGTCGATCTTGCTTAGAACCTTTCTAACTACTATAGATTTAAATACTTGAAAAACATTGTAAATATGCATGTATTATAATCCGAACTTATCATTTTTTTAAACCAAAAGCTTGGGTGGTTATAATGTATGGAGTTGAATAGCATAATATAAGAGTAGAAACATAACTTTTACAAAGTTCGATGTTGGTTTAAACTTTCATAGACACTAGTTGCTTCTCGACTTGTCAATGCTAGTAATTTACCATAATTGTTTATATTGGACAAGATAGTTTGCGATTGTTCAAGATAACCTGTACTTAGCATAGGGTAGAATTTTGATCATAGTAGAAACATCTACCATAATAGTTACTATAGACATTAACTTAATGTAAGAGAGGCATTATGGTAATAATAAAATTACAATGGAATAACCTTACTCAAGTTTATAATCATTGGAATGATACTGATTGACTTAGAGTTAGGAAGTAAGGGAAAATAGTATTCCATGTGAAACGATGCATTTATTTTTACATTAATCAAGCCTATAATATCAAGGATATTTACAAGCAGTAAGTTTTCCCTACAGAATGTAAATAACGATCAGTTTGGTACTTTAGTAAATAATACGATAATGTATGTGGTCACAATAGTACATGCAGTACGATGTTAATGTAAGTAAGAAAGTTGATAACTTGTCATTGTACAACTAGTTTTTACATACCAGTAATCAGGTTAATAACTTCCATAACTAGTAAGTTAAAAATATATATATAAAGTCGAAACATATATTCTATTGAGAATCTTTACTATTAGTATTGATAGAAGGTCTTCCATGAATAAAAATAAATAAGAATAAGTATAACATTTGCAAGTTAAGCATGTTAAAATAGAAATGATTATACAACAAAGATTACGAGATTAGAGTTCACAGTAAGTATCTTTGGTGTCGCTAAGCTTGATAAAGAAAGGAACCTGTTATCTGAACTCTGCTTACAAGAAAAACTAGAAAAGATAAACTACTTTACCTCATTGAAGTTGCTTGAAAATTATCAGCTTATTTACTAGCATATTATTTTGCAAACAGAAACACTTCTTGATACTTTATGAAATTAAAACGTCTACTTGTTCGATCATACCTGTGAACCTATAAGAACCAGCAATCTGTCTGCATTAGCATAAATACTAAGTAAGCCAAGGATTCAAAGTTAGATTCCACCTACTTGCCATAAAGTAGACTCATTAGTAAACTGAAAGAAAACAGTATGCAAGTAAATCGTATTTATGTTACGAAAAAAAAAGGTGCTTTAGTTAAACGTAATTTGAAAATGTGTAATACTAATCGTTGGACTGTTTAATTTTCCGCTAACCATTAACTGTTAGTAAACCGCATATTCATCATTTTATGTTATCTCAAAATTTTAAATTTTTGTGAAAATTTGGGGTTTTGACACACAAGGTACTGCAGGACCACTTAGAAGAGTCTGTTACTATGGAATAAGTTCTACAGAGATGGAACACCTACTACAAACAAGTATTCCAGTAGACTCGATAGACCAGTGAGCACATCCATAATTTAGAAAAGCAACAAGGTCTGGACGACAACATGAGAACAAAAATACAGGAACGGATCATATTAGAGACAAAAAGGTTAGAAAAACTAGAAAAATAAGCACATCAGTGGACGACCCAGGAACTTCTAAGCATCAACACACTCAACAAGATCTGTCCATGGATGAGAAGATTTCTAGATACAACAGATGAAAAATATCAGTCGTTGGGAACTAACCTCGAAAACATTACATATTGTTCAATTCAAGAGAATATGTCGACTCTGTCAAGCCTCACCACCTTGACCATCGATATCCAGAATGCTCTACGTAGTTGGGCAGAGTTTCAATACCAACTGGCCATCAAAGCAGAAGCTACTGTAGATGTATGTGAGCAGAAATGACTATCCATTTGTTTACACAGTCCATGATGACAAAGCAAATGCAGTAACTATTTTAGACAGAAGAATTTTTGAAATACCCTCCCTGTTTCTTCGAGATGAAGAAATATTTTTTTCCTGGGGGAGATGTTGGAGGAGCTAGTTGGTGAGCCAACTATTTGAGTTAACCGACTAATCGGAGATTAGGCCGGCCTCCAAAGGTCATGTCAGTTGACCAAACCGACGAGTAGTTACTCATAACTGTTTTTTAAATCATATATAATAGGCTATTGAGCCAATGAAGAACTCGATTTAGTTTTGTATATGTATGGACCCTCATGTGATTCTATAATGTAATCTGTTATTCCATTACCTATTATTGTCTCTTGTATTTGTATCTTTATTTATTTCTTATGTGTATTATTGGTATCCTTATGTGATCTGTGAGACTACAACATTTACTTTCTTAGGTTTCCGCCATGTATTCAAATTTTCTAGTTGAGAGTGAAACTACATCCTATCTCTTGCTCATCCAGTTGATTGCTCCTCCAAATAGGTTAAACACAAAACCAATTGTAGATATTATATGATCAATATATCCAATCCAATATACATAAACAAATCCTTATACATATATTAATATATCTAGTCCAAGTCTTCCTTGGTAGTAGATTGCATAATTTGTGGTGCCACACAATTACTTGAAGACCCTCTTTGTTGTTTTCCAATTCTCCTTCCCTATTTTTTTACCTATATTTGATAAAAAATACCACTACATGGGTAATTTATGGCCTAGTACATACCATTACATACATCAAACTACCAACAAAACTTGCACATGGAACTTGTGATATGTCTTCTTCCCCTTCCCATGTCTTAGAAAAATGAATCTAGAGATAAATTTACACCTACATGAATAGGGACTTGACCAATTTATCTTCCTACATGATAAATATTTTCAATATTGTCGCAATATATTTTCTTTGATTCAACCAAACTTCCAAATTTGGACAATCTTTGTTAATGTTTATTCCCAGTATGAAGTTAACAACACTAATATCCTTCATGTCATATTTGGAGAATAGTTGTGATTTAACCTCCTTTATGGCATTCATGTTGTTTCCAATTAACAACATGTCATCAACATACAATAATATATTAATGAATTGAGCACCAACCTGCTTAGGATATACATAGAGATCAAACTTGCTTCTTGTAAACCTCAATCCAAGGATGTATGTGTCGAAATTTCGCAACCGCATCCATGGATATTCATTTAGACCATAAAGGAACTTTATTTATATTGGATACCATCCATTTCCTTCCCTTTAATATAAATCCTTTTGGTCATTTCATGTATATTCCTTATTCAAGGCTTGTATGTAGGAATGTTGTCTTCACATCCATCTTCTGTACTTCAACATCAAAAGTAGCAACAATAAAAAGAAGGAATTTGATCAAAGTTAATTTGGAATATGGATAAAAAAATTCACCAAAATCAATTCCCTATACCTAGGAATATCCCTTTTCCACTTAGTGGTCTTTATAATTATGCACTTTACCTTCTCCATTCAAGTTCTTTGTAAATAACCACTTACTACCAATTGTTTTTCTTCTAGCCGGTAACTATACTATATCCTGGTATTAATTTTTATCAAAGGAATCCATTTCTTCAACCATAGACTTCTTCCAAAGATCAATATCCTATGAATCAACTACTTCCTTCACATTTCTAGGATCATCATCAGTAATAGATAAATAAAAATGAAACCAAAAACCAAGAGGGGAATACCTTTCTGTTTGTCTTCTTTCTTGAGATGATCACCTCAAAACTGGTATATCAAGTTCTTGTTCTTCTAATTCAACTTATTATGTTGAGTCAAATTATTCATCCTTCAACTCAAACACTATTTTCTTTGATTCTTGTTCCATTTGAGCGACTTCCTATTTGGTAACATCTTTAAAAAAAACATATCAATTGTAATCAATTTTCTTAGTTATTGGATTCCAAAGTTTAAAATTTTTACACCATCTTTATAACCAATAAAGATACATTTTCATATTTATTGTCTATCTTAATATTTTTTTTCCTTTAGAAGGTGTACATAAGAATCACAACAATAAAATTTCACATGTTTAAGAGAGGATTTCTTACTAGTCCATACCTCATGCGAATTTTTGTCAACCAATGTTGATGTGGGTGATAAATTTACTAAGGAACATGTAGTATTCATTGTCTCTTCCCAAATCATTGTCTTATCCTAACACCACTAAGCATGCTCCTTCCTATTTCCATCAATATCCTATCCATTATTTTTGAAACTCAATTCTGTTGAGGTGCATATGGGGTAGTCCCCTCCCTCGATATTTCACACTTCTTACATAATTCCTCATTCCCATAAAACTACATACCATTATTTGTTCTCAAAATATTTATTTTATTCTCTATCTCATTCTGTACAAGAACCTTAAATTTATCAAAATTTTCAAATTTCTTTTGAAGGAAATAAATCCACACTTTCCTTGATAATTAATTTTATATAAATGAAACACAATACATAGGTTTAACTAATGATGGAACATGCACAATTCCAAACACATAATTGTGTATTAACTCTCAAATTTACTTTGATCTAGTAGCACTAGATGCAAATCTTACCTGAATTTTTTTTCCATATATGCATTATTCACAAAAACCAAAATCTGGTGTGAAATTAGGAATACCTTCAACCATATTTTTACCTTGTTCTCTCCAATATGTCTTAATATTTAATGCCATGACATTATCTTTCCTCTAGGGATAATAGGGTTTATGTGTCCACCTTCAGGAACAATATAATTAACACACCTATCGGTGATTGTGCTTCCCAAAAAATTCTATAGAGATCCAATATAAACTCCTCTCATCAATACCATTGATGATCAAACCATTTTTCACGCTTTTTTCAAACACACTCTGTAATGTAGATGGAGTTTACATTTTCCTTCACGCTATTATTAGTTGTTGACTATTTCTCATTTTACAGGATTACTTTTCTATTCACCTTTCTCTTGCTTATGGATGGAACTGCTATAAATAACCAACAAAATACAGAGATGAGGACCATTAATGGTTATCATTATGTTGCGAAGTCAAGTGTTTTTGTAGGAGGAGAAGTGCTAGCCTTAGCCATTGTGACTCTTGGAAAATTCTACTATATTACAACATCTGCAGTGAAGAAATGAATTGAATGGGGACCACATAATCATAATATTGCTATGGGAAATCCACAACATGGCCCACCCAATATCCAACCTATTTTTCTGCATGAAAATTCATATTCACAATATAGTGAGTATTCTCAATATCCTCATGGATTTTAACAACCTCCACAACCTATAGGGAACACACAATGAGTGTCTTAGAAATAAGGGATAGTGATCTATAATTATATATTTGAACGGGATAATAGAATTCTACAATGGCTACTCATGCATGTTGCATCTATTATAAGTTCTCTTTTGTTTGTCATAAGTGCAGGCCAGTATCTCATTTTCTGTAGCTTGTATGTCCTTCACTATATTTTTTTCATAACTGTTTACTAAAAAGTAGAGGAATGATATCAAAATTTCTTGTTTTGTACATCAAGAAGTTGGTGGATTCCTTATTCATTTTTTATTTACAATGTTGTTGTGTTTCATTTTCAAAAGAGGGTGTTGGATGAAGTTTAACATTGGGAAATATTTTTGGAATATGGAAATCTGTGAACGATTGATCGACACTCAGAATTCAATCCAGTCATATTTGTCTATACTCAGAAATCATTCGAGTCAAATTTGTCTACACTCATAATTCATTCTTGTTGGCTAAAACTACATCACTTTATTCTTGATGGCTACAAATACCTATCTATTCTTATTGGATACACAGATTGAGTAAGTTTGTATTTTGTTTGTTTTCACTACTCTTTGGATTCCATGAATCCATTTCTTCATTTATATTTCTCTGTCCTTACCTGTGTAAACTCCTCTTCCAATTGATTTCTTAAGTTATTTTTCCCTGTCTTCAATTGTGTAAGATCCTATTCTATAATTGCATGTCTAACGAATCCATCCTAATTAACCTCAGACTCCAAAGCATTTTTCCTTCTTGAATGACCCTAAGTTCACCATATGCATTGGGACCACTACTATACAATGACAAGGAAGGTGCTGTAGAAGTTATTTTCTCTTCCAATGGAATAGGTTTGAGATCCACATTTTTTAAATAAATAGACTTATCAATGTCAGGAATTATACTGGAATCTCCATTTGCTTCATTCTAAACATCATATTCCCCAAAATATGGAACACAAATTTTAGAACACCGGGTCAATATAGAAGATATGATGGTAATAAGTCTTATGATATCCTCTTTTCCATGCAAAAAATGATTTAGATATCATGTAAAATCTACAAATCGGTATTGATGTCAAGCACTTTTGAGGCTCAGAACTTTGGGAAATTCAAGATTTTTTGGAAGTAAGCTCTAGAAAATTAAAAACTATAGAGACAAGGCTTTCCATCTTAGCTTCAGTAACATAAATTTGAATTTATCATTGTTGGAAGGCAGTTTTGGGATAAGTAAGTTGCGCAGCATCGCGGATGCTGCACAAGGTCAAAGATACTTTGCAAGTGGAAAAGGGCGCACAAGTCGAAGTTATATTATTTTATGTATTTCTGGGTCATATTTTGTAGTTTTGACCACATTTTGTGGATATTGGTCATTATTTTGTAGAATCACCTAAGAGGTAGTTAGGAAGTTGTCTAAGTGGACCGTGAATGTAAAGGTGCAAGCCTATAAGTAGACGTATAATTCCAAATGTAAGAGACTCTAAACTTTTTGAGATCTAGACCCTTGAGCAATCGAATGATCAGGGGATATTGAGAGCTAAGTTTTGCATGTAATGTAACATCTGTGCATAAATTGAGATCTATTGAGCTGTGTATTGAATAACTGTTTTGGAAAATCTATGGTCTTGTGCGGAAGTTAATATGACATGATGAAAGTTGAGAAGAATCATTGTTTCCTTTTTTGTTTTCTCGTTTTACTATCTTCTGCAACTCAATTATGAGTACAATGTGTATCTACGACTTGGATCTGTAAATGATGCAATGTTTCCCAGCATTTACTGATTTTATTCTCTTAGATCTATTTTTGCATCAACCTGTTTATTACAGTTCTGATAATGCGATGTGTTCAATAATGGTATGGTTCTTTTAACACTTGATTTGGATGATTAGATCGACTGAATAATGCTGCACTAATTTGATAATTTGATGCACATTGTCCTCCTTCATTCGAAAAAAACTTGGTTTCATCATATCTCCCTTGAACATCTCGGGTGAGACTTCATCCGCTCTGTTGGTGTTTCTGAATGGGGTAAAACCTATCTGGGCCGGTGCTTAAGGAGATCGTGGTGGTTTGGGTGTCGACAGAGAGGGAATTATTCTTTGGCACTGATGATGATCCTATCGGCATACTTTCAACTTCCTCCTCAAAGGTTACTGGGTCGGACGGTGATTCCCTTTCACTCAAAATCTCAACTGTGATTGGTTCACTCTAAATGTTGCACTAGTTCCCCACAATGCTCAACTAGTGCTCAACCTTATTTCACTTGGAAACTTACTCAAATCAACACGACTCTACTCTCAACTCGACTCAATCTTGCACAACTTGATTCAATACAACTCTGCTCAATGCACTCTTTTCACAATGGTGACATCCAACTGCATTCAACCTCTTCTTATAGCACCAAATCTATCCCTTGATCATCATTTCCAAGTCATGCATTAACTTTTCAAATCCGTCGTCAATACTATCATTCCAATAGTCAGATCCTCCATCAATATGCATCGCTTCAACAAGCACCATTGGTTAACTGCTTTAACTTTATTCATTTATTACTACTTGACTATGTCACAACTCTACGGCTATTGCAACAGATATTCCTAGCTACGCTATTGAATCCTCTACTTGCGGAACCCATTCCTCTTGGTGCACCTTCCTTCCCACTATCATCTCATGATTTTTTTTCATTGCAATGCTTCAAGCATCGTGTAACTCTTTCCCCATCTTGTAGGGCTTCAGCCTGCTACCATTCACTAGCTTTGGAAACATCTCTCCATCTAACTACTGCAGTTGTACTGCACCTCTTGAAGCAATGGAATTAATGAGATATGGACTTAGACAATGCATCTGTAACTTACCTGGATGCTTCATGAACTTGCTGTCATATAACAACACCAAGTCTCCTTGTTGAAACTATTTGTTCTTAATATGTCGATCATGCCAAGCCTTCTATCGATCCATCTCGACGCGCTGGTGAAAACCTCCAACAAAGTGGTCTTCCTTGAGCTGAACTAACTGTGCTAGTCTCTCCTCTAATGCTACTTCATCATCCATGCCTGTCACTACTATCATGCGCAAACTTGGAACAATGTACTCCATAGTCATGACTTCCTCTTCCCCATACACCAATTTGAATGGTGTCTGTCATGTCAACATTTTACAAGTGGTACGATATGCCCACAAGACTGCTGGAATATTCAAATATCAGTCATCGTAGTTGACATTACATACCTTTCCAAGCACATGCTCCAACACCTTGTTGAACACCTCCATTGTCCCATTCACTTGTGGATGATACGGGGTACTCTTCTTGTGTTGTATATGAAGCTCCTCTGTCAATGCACAGATTGTGCGATTGATGAAGTGACTCCCCTGGTCACTCATCAATATCCTTGGGCACCCAAACTAAGTAACAATGTTGTCAAACAAGAACCTCACTATTGTCGCAATACTACAATCCACAACAGGTGTAGCCTCCACCCATATTGTCTAATAATATGTCATTTTAATGATGTACCATGCACTAGTTCACTTCCCAGGTGGGTTGATTGGTCCCACAAAGTACACATCCCATTTTTCAAACGACTGTAATGTCACTTGACATACCAACCACATCTCATCCCTCCTTGATGTTTTTCTAGTTCATTGATAGACATCCCAACTTTGTGCATAATATGTCACATCAGTATGAAGAGTGGGCCACCAAATCCCTGCGTGAAGTACCTTCCTAGAAATAGCTCATCCTCCATAGTGTTCGCCAATAATTACTGCATGTGCCTCTTCTAGTATCTTCCCTTTTTCATGCAGTAGGACACATTGCCGCAAGATCTCATATGGTCCTAGTTTTTAGAGTTGTCCAGCAATAAACTAGAAATATGCTGCATTAAGAACTACCTATTCTTTTGGCTTGTAGTTAACTCTTTTGGTGTGGTTCCCGTCACCAAGAATTGAATTATGTGTTCATAGTAGTCATCATCTATGTCTACTCTGAACAACTACAAATCCAGTAACCTTTCTTCAATGTTTGTGGGTTCCTCACCGATCTCAATTCACAATAAGTGATCTCGGCCCACATTAAAGTGACCCAGATTCACAATTATCTTGAAATCAAACTCCTGAAAGAATCCAGTGAAATATATTCCCCCCCAACACAGGTTTATTGACCAAGTATTTCAAACTAGAATAGTCAATAAACATCTTGAAATGACCACCCAATAGGTAATGCATGAACTTATGTAGTGCATATACCATCGCTAGACCTTCCCTCTCCTTGGTAGTGTAGTTTTTCTTTGTAGACGTCAACTTCCAACTAGCGAAAGCAATCGGGTGATCCAAATCTCTGTCTTCTGGATGATCCAACACCACTCCCATGCAAACTAACGATGCATCTAAGTGGACATCGAACTCCTTATTCCACTTTGAAAAAACTAGTATTGGTGCAGACATCATCTTTGCCTTTAGTGTCTCAAAAATGTACTAGCACTCTGGATTCCATACAAAGACACCATCCTTCTTCAGTAAGTGCTCCATAGGAGCTGTGATCGCGTAATAACCATGGATGAACTTGCAATAATATCCTGTATGTCCCAGTGTCACTCTCAATTGCTTCGCATTTGTTGGTGGTGGAAAACTCAAAATCAGCACAATCTTTGCGGGATCCCCCAACACTCATTTCTTGCACATAATGTGTCCCAACAACATCCCAAATAGTGCGCAGAAAATACACTTCTTTGAATTAAGCGTGATATGATGCTATCAACATTGCTCCAGCATTAGTTGCAGGTTTTCCAAGTCATCTCTGATCAATCCATATACCATCCAGTCATCCATGTAAACTTGCAGAAACTTCTGAATGAAGTACTTGAATGTGGAGACAACCACCCTGGAAAATATCATAGGTGCATTCTTCATACCAAATAGCATTATAGTTTACTAGAAACAACCACATTCAGTAACAACAATTGTCTTGTGGCGATCCTCCTCCGTAATCCTAATATGGTGATAGCCCAAAAATTCATCCATGAAGGAGTACATTTCTTGATGACCCACTTCTTCTAGCACCTCATTAGTGAAAGGTGTCAGAAATGGATCATGTAGACATGCATCGTTCAATTTTCTAAGGTCGACACATATTCGAACCTCACCAGTCTTCATGTCTTGTACCACCATAGGAATAATCTATTCTGACTCTTCAACTGGCTCAATTATCCCAATATCTACCATTCTTTTTAGCTCCCCTTTTACCCTTTCCTTGTATCGCAAATTTAGGAGCTACAGTTGATGCCTTACTGGTTTTGCATCAGGCTTTAATGGGATCTTCATCTCTCCTAAATTTCCCAGTATTCCTTTCATTTCATAAAGCTTGGTCGGAAATAAGTCCTGGAATTCACGCAGCAAATCTGTGATCTTCACCGTAGTCTCTTCATGCTAGTACTCCCCAATATTTGTGAACTTTGGATTCTCCTTCATTCCAATGGTGAACTTCCTGTTCTTCAATGGCTTACTCACGGGATTCGTCGGTACATCAGGTGTTCTAGCATCCTAACTCCCTTCTGCTTATGGAATATTGATATTCCATAAGTCATCGTCATCCCCAAGTCCTCCAGTTACATTATAACATTCCATCATTCATTGCATTGGACATTGCACATGAGGGTCTAGTGGATATGCATCTAGTACTACCTGCAGAACCACATTGTGGATAATCTGTAGCACATTGTGAACATCTCAGTTGGTATCTATGAAACTAAAGATGTGAGTAAAATAGACTGAAAATGTGTCCCATGTAGTAATATCTCTGTGGAACTTACCTAATACATGCCACGACCATGGAATCTCATCCAATGTGTGGATAAAGACATGGACCCACTCATCCTTTTGTCATGATTCCCACAAGGTCTGACACTCATTCATATGATCACCAAGTCTATTCCATCCATCATACCATCCAACATGGTACGCTTCTGCATTACCAAAGTGAACTATCATCAATCTTCGACACTATGACCAACCGATGATCAAATTTTTATGGGTTTCCCACGAGTGTGTTGGAGTAGCCTTTAGTGCTTCATCCATTGCCAGCAACCACTGTGATTCTAATACTTTGTCTTCAAAATCAACAAGAAACTCAGGTAATTCAGGTAGTCCTTCATATATTTGTAACTCAACGGTCTTTGTCACAACGTGAGACAATGATTGCATGATCAAACCATACTTTCTTAGCGACACCTCATATATGCAATTTTTCTAATTCTCTAGTGCATCATCATATTTAGAAGATGCAGAGCTAGAGCTACACCAACCGAGATTGTCATCAATTGTTGGATGGATGTAATCCTCTGAGATGTTATATGCATGATCCCGACCTTTAGAAGCTTCATCCCTCATCGAATCAGCATACCTTCGTTCTTTTGTTGGATCCATTGGAGCAATGACCCTAATGTGGTGGTTTTCAAAAGTCATAACACACTTCTTAAAGTTGATCACCACCAAGATATGATTGGCCCATCCAATTCTCAACAACATGGGACAAGAACCTCCACCATCGACAACATCAATGACATCAAAATATTCATAAGTTTTCATCTCTTTGATTTCCATAGCAAGGTGCAGAAATCTCCCAATTGCTGTTACTCTGGCTTGGCCAGCCAGCCGCAATTGTATAGGGGACCAACCCAACTTAGGGATCCCCATATTTTTCCTTGTGTGCCTTGTCAGAATATTAACATTTGAACCTAGACCCAAGATGAATGAATATACCTCATGGTCCCCAATTTGAATGTTCATGTGCATATCTTTTCCTGTCTTTCTCTTATGTAAAGAGTTCACCGCGGACTCTTTCCAACCCTTAGCTGGTCGATGCAACAGATTCTCAATCTCAACGAGAGCATCAGGATCTCTCTCCAGTGACAAAAAACTTTCAAAAAATTTATGCAAGGTACCAAGATTCCATGATAGTCCTACGATCAAAATGGAATCAAAAGTAGTCGACATTTCATAGATAGGTAACTTACTAGGATTTCTTCCTATCATGTCACACTCTTCAAAATAGTGTCTTTTTCAGCATCGATGTCAAATTGCAACTTCTTCTTCAGAGCCAACCAAAATTTGTGGACACAGGCTATTATCTCCTTTGTCCGCTCCTCCCCGAGTAATGATAGCACCACCAGCATCTTGTGTTCTTGGTTCTGCAGAAATCGTCACAACAGTCGATCCTTGATTCTGGTTCATCAATGGATTCACGAGTTGATTCATATTCTAGTTCACGTTCTCATTCCGGTTCTGAAACTCATTCTAGTTCTATAATTGATTCCGATTTTGCAGTTCTAATTTTGCGGTTGTGGCACAAAATATTGTTGAAACTCGTTTCACTAAGTTTACAGTTGATACAACTAATCATATAGTGAAGCAGAAAGGGATTTCTTCAATGGACCAAGAGGTAGGTTCCTGTTGTCATTGCAATTGTTCATTAAGATGCTTATCTACAAAAATTCCATACTAAATATGCACCTTGAGTAGTAGGATCCCAGTGTGCAGAAGCTACGAGTATCGCAGAAATGAGGGTTGGATGGAATGATACGAGGTATATGGATGGAAGTTACGAGGGGAATGTGATGGAAGACAAGGAAGGATTTTGTCTTA
The DNA here is from genome assembly GCA_001517045.1 of Pseudotsuga menziesii. Classification (NCBI taxonomy): domain Eukaryota; kingdom Viridiplantae; phylum Streptophyta; class Pinopsida; order Pinales; family Pinaceae; genus Pseudotsuga; species Pseudotsuga menziesii. Next base: position 83,549 of record LPNX010727981.1, read on the forward strand.
CTAGAGGAGGAGAAAGGTTTCGACAAGAGAAGAGATGCTAGAGGACAGGAGAATGTCCTGTTGTGACTAAGACATGAGGCCAGAAAGGAAGACCACATGGGAAAAAGATACCCTATAACGATGAGGGAGACAACTAGGCTACACTCGAGCTAGAGGAAGGACCAACCCAGAGCAACAACATACCCACACCTCCGTGTACTGCTCCACACTCAGGAAGGAATACGAGTTTGACACCACCGTGTATGACTTGTCAACTAAATTTTAAGTATAGTAGACCTGCAATTGTAGGAAGAGGGCCCACGATGGTGGGTGACAATGTGAAGTTACCTATGTTTCATGGGAATGGGACCGAGGATCTCGAACAATATTGGTTCTTGTGTGAAGCAGTATGGACTGTCAAACAAACTATGGATGATGAAGTTAAGAAAGGTCAATTGGCGACAACCCTTCGAGGTCATGCAATGGACTGGTTCATGAAATTTGTTCAAGTCCCTACGTGGGACCCATCGAAAACATTGGTTGAAGTCAGAAAAGGACTGATTGAAGAGTTTAGAAAACTGAAGTTTGAAGTGCAATACATTACAGAACTGAAGGAGATTAAGCAGTATCCCAATGAAACTATTTGGGACTTTGATAAAAGATTTAAGACACTAATGGAACGAATTAGCTTTGAGATGACAGATATCCAGCATAAGGAATGGTTCATCATGGCATTACTAACTCATATCAGATTACCATTGATGCAAAAAAATATCGCGACACAGAGCGAAGCTCTGGATATCTCCATGAAGTTGGAAGCTTCACCAATTGGTGAGAATGCGATTGGAATGAGTGAGATCCATATGCAGTGGGTGAACTTGACACTCTAATTGCAATATAATTAGAAGGGAAAATAACATCGCAAGGAACTCTGGTGCACTCGATGTAGTGCAGATGGGCATACTAAAGATAACTATTCAGATTACTGAAACTACCAGTTGTCCGGATAATTGTTCAGATTACTGAATCTATACTGTACATTATGTCGATCTGTAGGACACGAAGATAAGGATTTCCATGCATATGACCTACTCCAAGAAAGAACATACGACTTGTACTATGTGAATGGAGAGGATCATCGAATGGTATAGTAGCTGCAGTTGCAAGTGGTACATCATCCACCCCAACCATAGTTTGTACCACATTCGCAACCTCAGATGGAATTTGTACCATAGCCATGTTTGCAATAACATTTTGTGCCACAACCGTAGTATAATCAGATGTGGATGGCTCGACAATAGACATATTATGTTCAACCACAACAATATGTACAACTATAGATGAATCCCCTGCAGCATTGATTTAATAAACCGCAGTATCAGTAACAAGTAGGATTCCATAGAGGATTCTGAGGAGGACGAGGTGGAGGCTTCGGTCGAGGAGGAAGACAAGCTCATGGACCTGTCCAATGTTACACTTATGGTGTATTTCGACATTATCAGATAGATTTCCTGCAATTGCAAGTGCAATGTATGTATTGTATCGATATCGATCACACCGTTGAGAATTATCCACAACCAATTGTGAAGTGGAAGGCCGCAAATGTGCCTCAGTTGTAGAACCAGAATCAGAATCAATTAAAGAACCAGAACTAGAATGTGAAACAACCTATGAATCTAATGATGAACTAGAATCATGGACTGACTGTTGCGACAATTTCTGCAGAACCAAGAATGCAATACACTAACGTTGTTGTCATTACTCAAGGAGGACCAACAATGGGAGATGATATCCCGCGTCCACCAATTCAGTTGGCTATGCAGTTTGACATCGATTCTAAAATGACACATTTTTTGAAGCGCATGATGTGATAGGAAGAAATGATGGTAAGTTACCTATCTATGAAATGTCGACTTATTTTGATTCTAGTTCGGTCACAGGACCATCACAACAACATGGTACCTTACAACAGTTTTTTAAAAGTTCTTTATCACTGGAAAGAGATCATGATGCTCTTGCCAATATTGTGAGTCTATTGCATTGACTAACCGAGGGTCGAAAAGAGTCCGCGGTGAACTCTTTATATAAGAGAAAGATGGGAAAAGAGTTGTGCATGAACATTCAAATTGGGGACTATGAGGTAGATTCATTAATATTGGATCTAGGATCATATTTTAATACTTTGACAAGGCACACATGGAAAAATATGGGGATCCCTAAGTTTCCTTGGTCCCCTGTACAACTACGACTAGATAACCAAGCCAGAGTGACACCAATTGGGATATTTCTGCACCTTGCTGTTGAAGTCGAAGGGATGAAAACTATACATATTTTGATGTCATTAATTTTTTTGATGGTGGAGGTTCCTATCTCGCGTTGCTAGGAATTGGATGGGAAAATGATATTTTATCAGTGATCAACTTTAAGAAGCATTTTATGACTTTTGAAAACCACGACATCAGGGTCATCGCTCCAATTGATCCAGCAGAAGGATGAAGGTATGTTGAGCCGGTGAGGGATGAAGCTATGATGGGATCATGCATATAACATCTCAAAGGATAAAATATATCTGATGATTGATGGCAAGCTCGGTTGGTGCAGCTCCAGCTCTACATTTTCTGACTCAGATGATGCAGTAGAGAATTGGCAGAATCGCATGCATGAGGTGTCGCTAAGAAAGTGTGGTTTGATTACATAGTCTCTCTATTGCGTTGAGACTGAGACCATGAGTTACCAATATATCAAGGACTACCTAAATTATCTGAGTTTCTTGTTTATTTTGAAGAAGGCATATCAAAACCATAGCGATTGTTGGTGATGTATGAAGCGCTGAAGGATACTCCAGCACGCTGGTGGGTGACCCATCAGAAGTCGATCACAGGTTGGTCATAGTGTCAAATATTAATGACAAACTGCTTTGGTAATGCTGGATGGTACAATGGACAGAATAGCCATGGTGATCATCTAATTGATTGTCAGACCTTATGGGAATCCCAACCAAATCATGAGTGGGTCCATGCCTTTATCCACACATTGGATGAGATTCCATGGTCATAGTATGTATCAACTAAGTTGCAAAAAGAGATTACTACATGCAAAGAGTTGACAGTTTGTTTTACTCACCCCTTTAGTTTCGCTGATACCAACCCAGATGTTCACAATGCATTACAGATTATCCGCGGTGTGGTTCTATAGGTAGTACGATCTACATATCTGGTGGATCCTCACGTACAATGTTCAAAGCAATCAATGATGGAATGTTATAATGTAACTAGAGGACCTGAGGATGACAACGACCTGCGAAATATCAATATTCCATAAAAAGAAGGGAGTCAAAATGTCACAACACCTGATGTACCGATGGATCCCATGAGTCAGCCATTGAAGATTAGGAAGGTCAACATTGGAACGGAGGAGAATCTAAAGTTAACGAATATTGGGGACTGCTGGGATGAAGAGACTATGGAGAAGATCACATATTTGCTGCATGAATTCCAGGACTTGTTTTCGACCAAGTTTTCTGAGATGAAAGGAATACTGGGAGATTTACGAGAGATGAAGATCCCATCGAATCCTGATGCAAAACTAGTAAGGAATCATTTGTATCACCTGAATCTGTGATACAAGAAAAGGGTCAAAATGAAGATCGACAGAATGGTAGATGATGGGATAATTGAGACAGTTGAAGAATCAGAATGGATCGGTCCTATTGTGGTACAATACAAGAAGACTGGTGAGATTCGAATTTGTGTCGACCTTAGAAAATTGAATGATGCATGTCTACATGATCCATTTTCGACACCTTTCACTAATGAGGTGCTAGAAGGAGTAGGCGGTCAAGAAATCTAGTCCTTCACGGATGGATTTTCGAGCTATCACCTGATCAGGATTGCGAAGGAGGATCACCAGAAGACAACATTTGTTACTGAATGCGATTGTTTCTAGTACATGGTAACGCCATTTGTGATGAAGAATGCACCTACAATATTTTCCAGGGTGGTTTTCACCACTTTCAAGGACTTTATTCTGAAGTCTCTACAAGTTTACATGGATGACTGGACAGTATATGGATTGATCAGAGATCACTTGGAAAACCTGTGACTGATGCTGGAGCAATGCCAATAGCATCATATTGCACTGAATTCAAAGAAGTGTATTTTATGTGCACCATTTGGGATGTTGTTGGGACACATTGTGTGCAAGTAAGGATTGTTGGTGGATCCCACAAAGATTGCATTGATTTTGAGTTTGCCACCACCAACAAATGTGAAGCAATTGAGAGCAACACTAAGACATATTGGATATTATTGCAAGTTCATTCATGTTTAAGCTGGGATCATAGTGCCTATGGAGTGGTTACTGAAGAAGGATGTGGTCTTTGTATGGAATCCCAAGTGTTAGTAAAGTTTTGAGACACTAAAGGCAAAGATGACGTCTACTCCAATACTAGTTTTTCTGGAGTGGAATAAGGAGTTCCATGTCCACGTAGGTGCATCATCAATTGTGCTGAGAGTGGTGTTGGCTCAGCTAGGAGAAGGATATTTGGATCACCTGATTTCTTCCAGAAGCTGTCGTCTACAAAGAGAAACTACACTACCACAAAGAGGGAAGGTATGGCGATGGTATATGCACTATAGAATTTCAGGAATTACCTATTAGGTGGTCATTTCAAGATGTTTACGAACCATTCTACTTTGAAATACCTGGTGAATAAACTTGTGTTGGGGGGGAAGATATGTCATTGGCTACTTATCTCTCAAGATTTTCATTTCGATATAATTATGAATCTGGGTCGCTTGAACTCGGGCCCAGATAACTTATCGAGAATTGAGATAGGTAAGGAACCCACAAACATTGAAGATGGGATACCATATGTGCATTTGTTTAGAGTTGACATAGCTGATGACTACTATGAACAAATAATTCAATTCTTGGTGACAGGAACCACACCAGAAGAGTTGATGAAGCAAAAAGAAGGAGTTGGTTGTTAAGGTAGCAGATTTCAAGTTGATTGCTGGACAACTCTATAAACGAGGACCATATGAGATATTGTGACAATGTGTCCTACCGCATGAACAAGGGAAGATACTAGCAAAGGAACATGCAGGAATTGCTGGAGGAAACTATGGAGGATGAGCTACTTCTAGGAAGGTACATCACGCAGGGCTTTGGTGTCCCTCTCTTCATACTGATGCGACAAATTCTGTGCAAAGTTGTGATGTCTGTCAATGAACTGGAAAAAAACTGAGGGATGATATGTCATTGGTACCTCAAGTGACATTACAACAGTTTGAAAAATGGGTTGTGGACTTTGTGGGACCAATCAACCCACCTAGGAAGTGAGCTAGTGCATGATACATCATTACAGCGACATATTATTGGACAAGATAGGCGGAGGTTGCACCTGTTGTGGATTGTACTGCTGTGACAACAATGAGGTTCTTGTTTGACAACATTGTTACCTGGTTTGGGTTCCCAAGGATATTGATGAGTGACCAGGGGAGTCACTTCATCAATAACATAGTTAGTGCATTGATAGAGAAGCTTCAGATACAGCACAAGAAGAGTACCTCGCATTATCCACAAGCGAATGGGACAGTGGAGGCATTGAACAAGGTGTTGGAGCATGCACTTACAAATGTATGTAACAAAAACCATGATGACCAGGATTTTAAGATTCTAGCATCATTGTGGGCATATCGCACCAGTTGTGAAAGGTTCATAGGACAGACACCATTCAAACTGGTGTATCAGAAAGAGGTAGTCATTCCTATGGAGTACATTGTTCCAAGTTTGTGGATTGCAGCAGTGACATGAATGGATGATGAAGTAGCTTTAGAGGAGAGACTAGTGCAGTTAGTTCAGCTCGAGTAAGACCTCTTTGTTGCAATTTTTCACCAGCGCGTTAAGAAGGATCGAAAGAAGGCTTGCAATGATAGACATATTAAGAACAAATAGTTTCAATAACAAGACTTGGTGCTATTGTATGACAGCAAGTTCATGAAGCATCTAGGTAAGTTATAGAGGCATTGTCTAGGTCCATATTTTATTAATTCCGTTACTTCAGGAGGTGCAGTACAACTGTAGTAGTAATATGGAGCAATGCTTCCAAAGCTAGTGAATGGTAGTAAGATGAATCCTTATAAGATTGGTCCATAGATGCAATATGCTTGAAGCATTGTGCGATGAAAAATAATTAAAAAATAAAAATGCATGAGATGATAGTGGGAAGGATGGTGCACCAAGAGGAAGGGGATGTGCAAGTAGAGGAATCAATACCACAGCTAGGAAGATCGGTTGCAACAGTCACAGAGCCGCGACACCGTCAAGTCAATAATACACGAAGACAATTAAAGCAGTTAACTGGTGGTGCTTGTTGAAGCGACGCGTATTGATGGTGGATTTGATAGTTGGATTGATAGGATCAACGATGGATTCAGGAATTTAATGCATGATTTGGTCATGATAATCAGCATCACTTGGTCATGATGATTAAGGGATCGATTTGGCACTATAAGAAGAGGTTGACTGCAGTCGGAAGTCACCATTGTGTAAAGTGTGAATTGAGCAGAGCTGTATTGAATTGAGTTGTGAAAGATTGAGTCAAGTGAAGTAAGGTTGAGATCCTATTGATCATTGTGGGGCACTGGTGTGGAATGTAGAGTGAACCAATCACAATTGAGATTTCGAGTGAAAGGGAATCACCAGTCGGCCTAGTAACCATCAAGGTGGAATTTGCAATTATGTCATTACGATCATCGTTAGTGTCAAAGATGATGACCAGGGGGGGGATCTTAGCCCCTAGGTGCAGAAGAAGAGGCAGACCAGAACATCTGTGAGGGAACAAGACGAGGACGCTGCATAGGAAGGTCCCTCAAGCTCAGGAGTTGTGGAATATACAAATAGTGCAGGGGTGTCCACTAAGGATATCCCTGGGTACATAGCTCCCTTTAGGCCGAGGGAGAATCTCAAGAAGGTCACCAAAAATCATAAGTACCAAATAAATATGTCGGCAATACCATAGGGTATGGTATGCACCACAGATATTGTGCCTGTGCTAATGCAGATGAAGTATGACGACCATGTCCTTCTTGCATTGGAGGATGATACGAAGGAACCATATGTGCCAATGGTAGAAGTAGAAGGAAACCTGATAGAACACATTCCGCAAGATTGGGCGCATGGCTTGGACAAAGAAGAACTATAGGGATTGATTAAAATTCCACATTTTGGGTGGTTGACTGAGGCAAATGCCTATGTAAAGCATCGTTTGGCCTGTTTTCATGGTGGGACCTTGTCGCTAGACACAGGATTCACAATCACGGTCCAACTTATATCATACATCATGGGGCTTCCTATGGATGGGCCAGACCCCTCGCAGTATTTCATAGGAAGGGATAATGGCCAGAGGATCGCGACGAAGTTGAACAAGTGTTATGGTTTGTAGTGCAATGGGAGGGCTTACCGCATTGACAGTATCAATGACCAAGAGGTACACATTGGAGCAAGGATTTTGGGAAGCAAAGTGGTTAGGAAGAACCACCCCATCCAATGTAACTTAGGGGTTATTGTGTGCGCAGAGCAATGTTCAGAAGGTGTACAGATGAACTCATCGCTCTTGTTAATGAACTAGTTGGTGGAGGATGCAGTGGAAGTCTGGGTGAGAGAGAGGCCATTTACATATAGTTGGCTACTAATTTTGATAGCGCTCATGGCTTGGATGGAGCCAAATGATTATCAAGGCATGGAGGAAAAATTAGTAAAAAATTTTAAGGGCACACGCTACCAGAACATCTAGTGGGTGAGGAAACAGGTGGGCTTACTGCATCGACGGTATCAATGACCAAGCGGTATGCATTGGAGCAAATATTTTGGGAAGCAAAGTGGTTAGGAAGAACATCCCCATCCAATGTAACTCGGGGGTTATTGTGTGCACAGAGCAATGTGCGGAAGGTGTACAGATGAACTGGTTTCTCTTTTTAATGAACTAGTTGGCGGAGGATGCAGTGGCAGTCTAGGAAATAAATCAGCTATTTACATATAGTTGGATACTAATTTTGATAGCGCTCATGGCTTGGATGGAGCCATGTGATTATCAAGGCATAGAGGAAAAAGCAGTAAAATTTTCTACGAGTGCACGCTACCAGAACATCTGGTGGGTGAGGGAACCCGAACGATTGAAGGACTATACTATTCAATTTTGGATCTATTGGGAAGCACTGCAGGTGATAGCTATGGAAATTCTGAGGTTGCCTAAGGAAGCTGTGACAAAATATTAGTGGATTTATCAGTTTGCGAATGGCCCACACACCATTCACGTGCAAGCGCAATGTGACCCGGACAAGAAATGGTATCCAATGCAGTACAAGTGGTCCGATGTGGAGTTGGAGGTAATTTTTAATGATTGGCCCATCAATTGGAGAGAACTGGTCAGCATAGAATAACTATTGGGAGGGCCACCAGAGGATGCACCAGTAGATCCCATGCATAAGGTTGACCAGCAGAGTAACCATGAGTCCGAAGAAGAGTCGACACAGACACCCACCGACTTGGAAGCAGAGAGTGCATTTGAAGAGTCAAGGATGAAGAGGCACTAGGAACAAGGTGCGACAAGAATCATAGCACCAAGGATGGGGGAACAGTTGAATCGCCTTATCAATGCGATTACAGATGCAATGGATGCAGAAGTAGAGGAGATGAAGAAATCAGCACAAGAGGGGTTTACTGAGGTAAGAACATGACTTGATTCTCTGTATCATGTAATTTTGAAGAAAGCACTGGAGGTAGCAACTGTGCAGGACTTTGGCTCAATCAACACTAGGACACTGGTTCAGAATGTTCAAATTCCCCTGACTGTGATTGAGACCAACAATGAGGCTTTGAATGCCTCCCTACAGTAGTTGCAGGACTTATCTATTGACATCAATGTGTTGTCCATATGGAAATTGGTACACATGCAAAGAGTCACCAACCAGGAGTTGGAAGATAGAGAGAAAATTATCGATGATCAGTTTTTGCGATCACAGGAGAAGGAAGTGGAAGCACAGCGAGAGCTTGAAGTATTGAAGAACACAGAAGAGGAGTTGAGGTTGAAGAGCGTCGTGACAACTATAGAGCTAAAAAGGGAGAAATATCAACTAGTATTTGAGAAATAAAAACTATGGGATAGCAAAGTATGAATGGAAGAGGTAGTTTCTGATGCCCGTCAGCATGTATAGGAGAGTAGTGCGGAACTAGATGCAGTAGAGAGAGAAAAATGGATTGGAGTGCTCATATCATTGTTGTAGTGAGATAATGCAAATTTGAATGCTCTTGTACATCGAGACACATCACCTAAACAAGTCATAGAAAGGAAAAGCACCATGGAGGATCTGATGACAGAGCTAGAAGCGGTGGAGTAGGAAGTGAAGAAGTTGACTAAAGCGACTACGCAATTTTGGGGGCAGAGTAATCCAGTATTAGAAATTGGAGAAACTTTCTAAGCAGTTGGAGGAGGCAGAGGGGCAGCTGGAGACACTAAAATTGGCACTAAGATAAATGCCATGAGTTGTCCAGATCACAAGGTCTACAAAGCTAAAGGAGTTGTAACAATGCGTTGAGAAGGAAAGGGAAAGGCAATAGAGGCACAGTGACCAATTAGATGAGTTGCAAGATATTGGAGCGCATCTTTCTATTAAGGCAGTTGTTGCACTGCAGGAAGTGTAGGAGGGAAAAAAGGAGGTCACTGATAAGCTAGTGGAGCACCCCTTGGTGCATGACTTAACAGGGAGTCATGAGATTGCTGAGAAGGTTAGAGAACAGGTGAAGGAGATTACTCAGCAATACAAGGACTCACGAGATCAAGATTAATGATTACTCCATGTCTAGCTAACATGACTCGAAGGTGATCCACAATATTGTGTTGGGGGCCTATTGGTAGGAGGTTTTGGGATAAGTAAGTTGGACAACATTGTGGATGCTGCACAAGGTCAAAGATACCAAGCAAGTGGAAAACGGCGCGCAAGTCAAAGTTATATTATTTTATGTATTTTTGGATCATATTTTGTAGTTTTGACAACATTTTTTGGAATGATTGGTCATTATTTTGAAGAATCAGTTAAGAAGTAGTTAGGCAGTTGTCTACGTGGACCATGAATGTAAAGGCGATATCCTATAACTAGATGTAGAATTGCAAATGTAAGAGACTCTAAATATTTTTATATGTAGACCCTTGAGTAATCAAATGATCAAGGGATATTGAGAGCTAATTTTTGCATGTTATGTAAGATATAGGCATAAATTGAGAACTATTGATCGATGTAATGAAGAACTATTTTGGAAAATCTGTGGTTTTGTGGAGAAGTTAATATGAAATGATGGAAGTTCAAAAGAATCATTGTGTCCTTTTCTGTTTTCTCATTTTACTGTCTTTTGTGACTCAATTATGAATGCAATGTGTATCTACGACATGGATCTGTAAATGATGCGATGTTTCCCAGCTTTAAATGATTTTATTCTCTTAGATCCGTTTATGCATCAACGTGTTTATTGTAGTTCTGATAATGCAATCTGTTGAATAATGATATGGTTTTGTTAACACTTGAATTGAATGATTAGACCGACTGAATAATTATGTGCTAAGTTGATAAGTTGATGCACATTGTTCTCCTTCATTCGGAGGAAACTTGGTTCAGTCAGCTCTCCCTCAAACATCTTGAGTGAGACTTCATCTATTTGCGGGTGTTTCTAGATGAGGTAAAACCTATCTGGTTCGGTGCTCAAGAAGATCATGGTGGTTCGTGTGTCAACTGAGAGGGAACCTATTTCAACTGATTTTGTGTCAACAATCATTAGTGAGAGAGATATATTCCTCGTATTCCATTCATCTTTCAGTAAACTAAGAATCATGTTGATTATCAAGATCATGAGAGGGAAAAGGGTATTTGTGCCGCTTCTTAGTAGAAGAGTCTAACCTAGTGAGAACCCACCTGTCTATATCATAATAGACAACAATTTTCAACACTATATTTGCATCACCACCCTTATCATGTTGTTACGCCAAAATCTTGTTGTCTTGATCCATGTGTCAACCCTTTGCCTAATCCCCAAATTTCTCTCTACTAAATTGGATTGATGCTGATGTTTTTCTGCCTTTTTTCCCTCTCTAGGAGGGTTGACGCTCTTGTCCTTCATGCTAGGCGCACTGAAGGTTATTTTTTCCCTTCATGCTAGGTGTGTTGATTTTGACACTCTGTCTCCCACTGCTAGGTGCACCAACGATGCTTTTTCCCTTCATGAAAGGTGCACCAGTGTTGTTTTGAGGGAAAAAAAAGAAGATTCGAGACCCTTCTCAAAGGTGGATGAGGTGGAGCTCTATCCCTATTATCTAGGTGAGGTGGAATTCAGTTCCTAACCTATAAGGAATATCCCTTTTGATCTCTCCTCCTAATCGTCAACCTACTAATCCCTTTAGCCTTGTAAATTAAACCCTCTCTCCATTTGGAAGGAAGGACTATGGTACTCTTATGCTGGTGGAATTTCTAGTTGGCTTACTATCTTGCTTTGGAGGCTTTGGCTTGGATTGTTGGATGGAATATTGCAGCGTTAAGTCTAGGTTGTAATGTTATTTTCCATGTAATTTTGTGTATCTTCTTGATTAAATTAATACAAATCTCTTTCCATAAGCATTGTCGTGTTAATAATGTTTAGAGCTTTCTTCCTTAACTGTTAGCTTAGATCAATTATATTTTTGGATACGCATATGTTGTTTGTTTGTTTCCACTTGCTTGACATGGTTTCGCAACTGTAGATATGAAGATTCTGGAGCTTGGATCAACAAAGAGAGAAGAGGATTTGCAAATTGCAGGTAAGCGATCTATTTGTTGTTTTGCATTTTTGTTTGATATAGAAAGTAGATTTTATTATGTATTTGATTTGTTCTAGGTCCACTTGGACTAGGGAGATCTATATTGCTTTTGATTGAGTAGATTTATCCAATAACAAATTTGGAGACCATACTGGGGACGTGCATAGATATGATTTCTTTTTTTTTCATATTTGTTTATCAATCCTTTTTCTAGCCTCTAGAGATCTTCCCTCCTTTAGATTTTGTCTTTGAAGAGTGTTTTGCATCCTCTTGATTCTCTTTGGATCACTATCATACCTTCTACCCTTCTCCCATAGGAAATCTGGCTTTTACTCTGTCTGTTTCTCCACCGGCACACCTGAGTTGTGTGGACAGAGCGTCATTTGCATCATTTCTAATGTCGTAAGTGTTGGCTCTATAGACGCTCTTTTCCTTAGGAGATAATGTGCCATCGGCGCTTTTACAATGTGTTGTAAGTGTGTCGGTACCCTCATAGGCACTCTTGTGCAGTATTGTAGGTGGAAATATCCCTCATAGGCACTCTTTTGTAGTGGAGAAGGTGCACCTACCCCTCATAGGCGCTCTGGTGCAGTATAGGGTCTTGTGCCAACCCTTTGAAACTCAGTTTTTAGCCTGATTTTCCTTAATTTTTTATTTTTGGTTTGATGGATTATGGTTTTTAGGTTGCATATGATAGTCATAGACCCCGTATACCCATCATTATCTCTGTTTGGCATGGATTTTGTTGATTTTGGGATGTTTCGCTAGTCAAGCGAATGACTTAGTTGTGGTAGGAAATTTGAATCCTCCACCTATTATCTCTTCCTTGCCATTCCTTATCACATTTCCAGACCTCTTTAGATCTGTTTTAGTTCTGATATCTGATCTCCAAACCCTTCCTCCCCTCATGATTGATTTTTGGTTTCATCTTGGTTTTTTTGGAGCAATTCTTGATTGTTTTGGAGTTGTTTGGGTGCTTGTCATATTCCTTTTGATTTATGAATGAATGGAGTGTTGTAGATATTCTCTTTTTTCTATTTATAGATCCAAAAATGATATAGATATCAAGTTTCATTTTGATACATGCATTTAAAAAATAAAAGTGCTTCTTTACTTTGTTTTGTGCATTTTTAAGATGTGTAGTATCTTTGATTTCATTTGCGCTTTTTAGACTATTATTGTAGAAAGATAGAGCTAGTGCACTCTAGGAAAGAATTGTTATTTTCTTTATTGTTTAGATCCATGTTTGTTTGAGGAGAAAACTCAATCAAAAGAGTTCGAGCATGTATGAATTCATACATATTTTCAAGAATTATGATTGATGTTGTTATTTAAAGCTTCATAGTTGGCTTTGAATAGAACTTGATTTTGTTAGCTCTCTTATTTCTATATTCTTTGATAGAACAAGAAAAGATTCATTCCAATTTTTGTTCATTTGTTATACATGATTTTTGTATGATTTTTTCTTTTTTCAAAATTGTGACAGAATCCATATAAAAGTTATTGTAGAATGTTTCTTTTAGTTCATTCTCATTTTAGTTGAAAAATATGAACACGTTTGGATAACTTTGTAACAATCTTTTCTTGCTTTTCATTAGAGATCTCACTTCTTTTTCAATTCAAAAGAGAAGATTTTGTTTGTTTCAATTAGGAAAGGAACATATAAGCAAGTATATTTTATTTTTGTATGGGATTTATTCTATGTTTCAAATGAATTGAACCTCTCTCTCCCTTCCTTAAGTAGGGAATTCTTTGAAAGTGAAAGTGAAATTTTGCACATCATAATGCATGGTTTTAATTTTTATGTACTCACCTCATGCATCCACCTAACCGTTGAAGATAAAATTAAGAGCTAGATTAGGTTTAAATATTTTAGCAATTTGTGTGATAGGTTAGTGACGTTTTCAGGCGTCATAAAACGTAGGAGTTATCATTCATTTGTCTATACTACAACCCAAGAGTCATGCAGTTATTCCATGCACCGTCAGTATATCGAACCCCCTTTCACCTACCTTTGAGGTATATAGAAAGGTACTTCACGTACTTGATTGTATATAGGAAGTCCCCTTGTGGACGATTGTGCATTAGACAACACTACTACTGATTTGAGCTCCCATGTACCTTGCGTATATCAGGAGACACTTTTAGGAATCATGAGACCATCTGAGTTAACCCTTTGGCCATCTTGTCATCACACTAGTTGTGATGGTTTGACAACCCCGTGAGGTTCTAGACCTTTAATCCACTCCTCTCACATACTTTGCTTGCTTCTTTAGTTTGAGTAGCGCTTGTTGTCTGTGTAGTTAGGATTTTTTAGAAGAGAGAGATAGTTTTGTTAAATAGTTATGGCTTCACCTTCTAGGACTACCAACCAAGAGACTCCTTTAGCAAGCATGTCTTTTGTGTTCCCTTCATATGGGGATGTTGGTCCTCCTCTCATGGCTACGTTAAGCCTTCCTAGATTGACTATTGGATTACCTATTTGGTTATTCTCCATTTTAGTTATCCCATGTACACTAGTTTCTCCTGATCCTAATCCTTCATCACAAGATCATCAACCTCATGTTGATCCCTCTCCTTCTTCACCAGATGTTTCTTCTCCCATTTCTCCCTCTTCGCCTATTGAAAGTTGTAGTACTAGTAGTCAGGTGGATAAGAAGAATAAGAAAAGAAAGATTAAGAAGAAGAAAAACAAAAACAAAAAACCAAGTCTCAACCAATCACTCCTCCCAGTGTGGAGAGTGTTGATCTGCACGCCCCAAGATCACGTAAACCCAAATTCCCTTGTAGGCTTTGCTAGGGCGATCACCTTTTGAAAGATTGTCATGGTCTGCTCCTAGTTTTAGAAGAGTGTTCTAAGGTTTCCCGGCAAGATATGTCATCAGCCTCTGGTCATGATGCTGATGATCCCCCCTCAAACAGTGACTCTGTGGTTAAGAGTCAGAAGGGTAAAGTTAGAAATCCTTTCTTTCTATGTAAGGACATGCACTTTACTTACCTTTGTCCTCGCATGGATGAATCTTCTAATTTGTTGGAAGATATTATTGTTTCTTTTCAATGGCTTCTAAGAGTTTATTGTAAGTTGTCCTTTGACATCCCATTGGTTGATCAAGTGGTCGATCCAATTCCTTCCTTGGTCGATCCCACTCTTTCGTTGAAGAGTGAGGTGAAAGAGGTCGATCCAAGTCCATCCTTGGTTGATCCCACACTTCCTTTGGAGAGTGAAGTTAAATTGTTCGAGTCGATGTCATCTCCACCTGATCCCACTCTTTCATCAGAGAGTGTTGACACTGAAATAGTCCCTTCGACATAGTCTTCGTCTTATCCAACTCTTCTAATTAAGAGTGAAAACCATCCAGTTGAAGTTTTCATAGTTAGTTCTGATTGTTCTATGCAAGAGAAAGTTTTGTCTCTCTCGACAGAACCCTCTCCAAGTAGTGAGGTTATTTCCTTTGACTAGAATAACCTAACAGAATATCGTCTTCATTCAAGTGTTCCTTTATAGATAGTTGTGTGAGTTGCTGCTAACAGTATACTCCGCACTATTGTTGATGAAGGGGATTTTGTTATAATTCTATCCTCTACTACTTGGAAAGCCATAGCTTCTCCAATCAGATTCTGTATTTTCATCAAAGACCCTCAGTGCCTTTAGGTATCCTTCCTCAGATTCCCATTACTTTGGAAGCAAAAATTGTCTGTATCGATGTTATGGTAGTCCAAGGTCCCTTAGATTTCAATCTTCTCCTTGGATGTGATTATGTTTATGCCATGAAATATGTAGTGTCCACACTCTTTTGAGTGATGTATTTTCCCCATGATGGGAATATTGTGACTATTGATCAGCTTTCCTTCATTAAACCCGATCATCGTATGACTCCTAGTCCTTAGAATTCCCTCAATATGCTGCATTTTATTGTGGTTACTTCCCCTTCTAGTTAGCTTCTTCCCATCATAGGTAAAATGGGGAGCATGTATCCAGCCTCTAGATATCATACTGGAGTTAAGTCGCTGCCTTCTTATGTAAGGGGGAAACTCACCAACCTATGGACATCACATTGGCTTAGAACTGGTTGTGAGCATAGTTCATTTTCTGTGTCAAGCTCGTTAAAAAAAGAAACAGACATTGTGAGCATAGTTCATTTTCTATGTCAAGCTCGTTAAAAAATGAAACAGACATTGTGAGCATATTTCATATTCTGTGTGAAGCTCATTAAAAAATGAAATAGATGCTTGCAAGCAAAGTTCCTATTCTATGTCAAGCTCATTAAAAAATGAAATAGATGGTTGTGAGCAAAGTTCCCATTATGTGTCAAGCTCATTAAAAAATAAAACGGATGTCCTCAAGCATAGTTATTTTTTGTTTCAAGCTTGTGTAAAAATGAAACAGGTCCCCTCAAGCATAGTTACTTTCTGTTTCAAGCTTGTGTAAAAATAAAACAAGTCACCTTGAGCAGTGTTCATTCTTCATTTAAATCTCGTTAAAAAATAAAACTGACCTTGAGCACAGTTCCTTTTTCATGTCAAGCTCATTAAAAAATGAAACAGATTCTTCCTTTGTGTCAAGACTCAACTTTTGAACCTTATTTTCATTTGTTTATGAAGTAGACGAAATGAAGCTTGGGGGGCATGTACCCTACCTATTTATGTTTGTTTTTAGCTACTTAACAGTTATACTAGGGGCAAGTACCAACCACTGGACATAATGTTGGGAAATCGCCCATCAATGGAAGCCATTTTGAGAATACTTTGTTTTAGTTTCAAGCTCGTTAAACCATGAAACCACCTTTTGAGCATAGTTCATTTTCTATTTCAAGCTTGTTAAAAAATGAAGTAGGTTTTTTTAAGCATAGTTTACCTTTTGGTTTCAAGCTTGCATAAAAATGAAACCATGTTTTGAGCATAGCTCTTATTCTGTTACAAGCTCGTTAAAAAATGAAGCGGATACCCTGAGCATTCTTTCAACTAATCTTCGAGCTCGTTAAAAATAGTAAGATGGTGTCGAGCTTACTTTTCATTTTAAGTGCTCTGATTAAAACATGAAAACTGATTTGAGCTTACTTTATCGCTTTTCCGTGCTTTGGATTCAAACATGAAAAAGGTTATGAGTGCCTTTTATACCTTTGTCGTGCTCATTAAAAAATCAGTGAAGAGGTATCCAATATAGTTTTATTGTTTTTCAGACTCATTAAAATTTGATTATGAAAAATGAAACTGGTTATGGAGTTATATTTAAGCTCTTTTCAGCCTCCTTAAAAACACAAAAAGATTGCTAAGTGAGCTTGTTATGTTCACGCTTGTAAAAGAATTAGAACAGTCGACTAGTAGGGGGTAGGTTATCTCTTTTTCAGACCGACTAGCCTTATTTACGAAAAAAGGACCTTTTGGAGTCTTCTTAGTCATTTCAGACTCTCTAAACATGAAATGACAAATGACTTTTCTTTCATTGGACTCGTAAAATCAAATGATGAAGGACCCTCTTTTGGGAATGAACCCATCCTTTCTTAGGTTCGTAAAACATATGAGATTAGACTCGTCCGAAGGATGAGATATATCAAGCATTTTTTACCCTTTTCCAGCTCGTTAAAAAGCAAAGAGGCACTCATCAATCATGATGGGGAAATTAAGGAAAGAGTTTGTATTTTGTTATGGAAGTACATAGTTACTCTTGAACATGGCACCCATTTGCATATGCATTTCAGTACTTGGGTAGTCAGTTTTTCTTTGAGTCCTGCTAATTCCTAGAGTCTTATTACTCCTTTGAGTTGTCCAAGAATACTCTCACCATCAGTTTCATTGGGGGATTGGTATCATTCTCGTGCCAATATTGCAAAGTCATGCCATGGCCATGTTCGAGGGAAGTTTGATCATCTTTTCATTATCTACAGTTAGTTTACCTTCTATCATGTTGGTCATCCCAGAGTCAGTCTCGTACATCACTCTATTTTCCGATTCACTCCAAAAGATCTATGACCGTGTTTCGTGTTGATGATGAGGGATTCTTCATGGCCCTCCTTCGACGAGTCTATTCATGTCGACTTTAACTCCTTATCCAGGAATTAGACTTAGAAACCAAGACAATTACCTTGGATCTGCATTCCTTAATGGCAGGTTATCTCACTTTCAACATGAGTTTACATCATTGACTCTTTATTGAAAGATTCTACCAAGTGTTCGACTACAATTCCTTTATTCACACTTGGAAGAATGTACTGAGATAACTTGGGAATCATTGACATTAATGGTGATTTCCCTCGCTCTTGTTAACAATTTACATTAATGATTGGTAATCAAGTGGTTTATATCATGTTCGACATCAAGACATTGTAATCACATGATTAGATTCGTATCGTTGCGGGTTCGGCTTGAATACCATGGGTTGTCGTATATCTTCTCTGAGGTTGCGATGGAGTTTGTTTTGAGTTATATTACACGGATCCACTTTGTATTGGTCATGCCTATGTTCTCATCTCATCATGGATCTATGCTTGTTTCTAGTAGCCATGATTATGTTTAGTTTGTCTCTACTACCATGGATCTGCATTGTATTGGTTGTCAGCCATGTTATGAGTCATATGCAATTTGAGTCGGTGGTACTGCAGCAACTTCCAACCAACATCCTTTCCTTAGATTTATTCACTTTGCAAAGCATTCACCTGTTGCATTCCTCTAACTTCATTCTTTGGGGGTCATTCTATTACGCTGAAATCTTTTCCTCTTGATCCATGTGTCAACCCTTTTCCTAATCCCCAAATTTCTCTCTACTAAACTAGATTGATGCTGAGCTTTTTTCTTCCTTTTTTCCCTCTCTAGGAAGGTCGATGCTTTTTTACTTCATGCTAGGTGCACTGAAGGCACTTTTTCCCTTCATGCTAGGTGAAATGATGTCGTCGCTCTATCTCCCACTACTAGGTGCATCAATGGTGCTTTTCCCCTTCATTGAAGGTGCATCGGTGCTGTTTCAAGGGGAAAAAATGAAGATTCGAGACCCTTCTCGAAGGTGGATGAGGTGGAGCTCTATCCATCTTATCTAGGTGAGGTGAAATTATGTTCCTAACCTATAGGGAAGATCCCTTTGATCCCTCTTCCTATTCCTCAACCTACTTTATCCCTTTAGCCTTATAAATTAAACCCTCTCTCCATTTGGAAGGGAGGAATGACTATGGTACTCTTATGTTGGTGGAATTTCTAGGTGGCTTACTATATTGCTTTGGAGGCTTTGGCTTGGATTATTGGATGGAATATTGCAGCGTTAATGCTAGGTTGTAATGTTCTTTCCCATGTAATTCTATGTATCTTCTTGATTAAATTAATACAAATCTCTTTCCATAAACATCGTCGTGTTAATAATTCTTAGAGCTTTCATCCCTAACTGTTAGCTTAGATCGATTATATGTTTGGATACACATATGTTGTTTATTTGTTCCACTTGCTTGACAGGGTTTTGCAGCTGAAGATCTGAAGATTCTGGAGCTTGGATCAACAAAGAGAGAAGAGGATTGGCATATTGCAGGTAAGCGATCTATCTGTTGTTTTGCATTTATGTTTGATATAGGAAAGTATATTTTATTATGTATTCGATTTGTTCTAGATCCACTTGGACTAGGGAGATATATCTTGATTTCGATTGAGTAGATTTATCTCATAACACATGTACCTCAAAGATGCTAGCCAGCCTTTCATGAATACTAACTAAAACATTCTCATTGGAATCATTTTTAGATTGCAAGCAACATGGATCCTCTTGAACATAAGTTAGCTTTTTGGATAGATCAAAAAATAGTTGATTGGCAGACTAAAGTTCTGAATCCCATTTTGGCTAGCTTTCTTCCTATTGAAAATGAAGAGAGAATTTGTTTTGGAAAAGAAGTAACAACAACTATGAAGAAGAATTTTGTATTCCTGATAGATGTAATACAAGTAAAATCCCATCTGTTGAAGAGCATATATCTATTCCAAGTTCTAAAAGTGAGAATGGTTTAATTCTAAAATGGAAAAGGTAAAAATTTATGATAGTGGTGCAAAACCAGAAGTGACGAAAGTAGTCAAACTAAGTAGTTTACAATTTCATATTTCTCTATTGATGCAAAAGATGAAGAAATCAACCAAAATAAGTACTTTAACTTATGATTTTCCTCTAATGGTGAAAAATATGATTAAAGTAGTTAAAGTAAGTTGCTTAACTTTGTACCTCCCCCTCCAAATTATACTCCATCGGTTTCTAGATCACATGCCAGAAGAATCCATCAACCAAAAATTGGAGAAAATATAAATGTGTCAGGCTACGATATTAGAATTGACTCATCTCCTTTTACCATGCAACATTTTTTTTCAATGAAATGAGGCATCTTGAGTTCTACAGGAGATAAGTGTCAAGTTAGTTTTGGGTGGTATTATGTAGAGTGGTAAAGGTGTGATTTTAAATGGATTGTTCCTATTGTTTGGGATAACAACAGGACGAGCATATTGGATATTGAAAGGAGGATCAGACAGATATGTTGTTTTACTTCAGGATTTAATAATTATCTCATACATATTATCTGTCCTTTATTTGAATGTTGAATTCCATCATAAAGTATTGTGTTGGTGTCTCATATGAATGGAATTGAAAATTTGAATAGGGTCATGTGTAGACACTCACAGATGGGAACCTATTGCTAGTTGAGATATATGGTATACTTACAATGAAGAAGAGGAAATGATTCTTACAACATATATTTCTTTGTCAATGTTAGTAGTGTGTACTTGCTTTATCCATTGGGTATTATGTGCAGTTGAAAGTGTAAACTTTGATAGTAATTATTAGGAACAACATTCTATTTAGATATATATTAATCTACGCTCCATATAGTTATTTCATAGTAAAATTATGTTGCTCCAAGTTAAAATGTTTAATCATTTGGCTTGGTTGTGTATCGCAATAAAGAAGATAAAGATGGTAAAGATCATACAAATCAAGTTTTACTAGAATCGTGTGATAATATTGTCAAACCATAATTTGGAAGTGCAAGCCAACCTTCTACATAAGATGTTGCTGCAGATATAGTTGAATACAACAACTTTTCTATTTCTTAGGTATTATATGAGTTTTATTTTGAATAGTACATGAGCTTTATTTTTTAATTAGTTTTCTAATATACTACCTGTCTAGATAAACTTTAGATTTGTTAGGCTAACATAATTTAAATCCTATTAAAGAAGGCACCCATTAGCATCTTATATATGCTCGTGAATAAAGGACTCCAACTCATCAATGTAAATTCCAAACATGGAGGGGGGCAGGGGGAAGCCCTTTTTGACCCAAATAATGCTCCTAAGGAAATATGATACCCCATGAGTTGGGCCAAGACTACCTCGGTGTTGTTTATACACACACATGCTTGATCAAGAATACAAATATAATGAGAAAGAGTGGATTCATTCATTTATTAGATAATAGAATGTATGATTACATAATACAAGAAGAGGAGTAAATTATGTAACTCTCAAACATGTAACTAATAACCACTACATTAATTACTATATTAAATTCCTCAATATTACATCACCTTATTAGTGAGACTTATTATACATACAATTCTATGTCCTAATACGCTTGTTACCCCCATATTTTTATGGGTGGTCACTTGGATATTTTATGGATTAATCTTGGTCAGTTCCTAGGGTTTTGGGCATGAGTATGAACAAAAGAAACAAACCTGAGGAACTTTTATGCATGCTTAGGGAATCAAACAATAGTAAATCAACATTTTTTTTCATATCTGGGCATAAAGAATACTTTGAACTTCAATTCTAGAGACATTACAGGGGTAAAAGTCCACCTGATAACCAGGAACAACAAGAAACTTGAAAATCTAGGTGAATTTAAAATTAATCATTAGTAAAACAACAGTAGGATACCTTGATCTTCAATTCTGGAGACACGGCAGGGGTAAAAGTCCACCTGACAAGAACAATAAGAAACTTGCAAATCTAGGTGAATTTAAAAGTAATCATTAGTAAAACAACAGTAAGAGAGGTCATTCTTGGGATGGTTTTAAACATTTCTTGGTATGTATCAACTTTGTCATGTTCTCCTGCACTAATGAGAAACAATCAAAGTGAACTTCGGCCCCTTTTCCCACCTTACAACTTGTCATCATTTGTCAACACTCTATTTGTTAGCATTTGTTAACACTTTACGTGTTACTTAATGAACCAAAACTCCTAGCCATCAGTTTTAGCTGGAGATCCTTGTTCTCAATACTAAAATAACTTAAACAATAGTTTTCACACAAATTCATTGAAAAATTGTTGATGTATATGTAACTTCGGAATGTATTCTTCTATGTATCTTATATATTGTAACCCGATGTTTATTCCAGGATGTCTCTATTATGTATTTGAGTCATGTGGTCATGCCCCGATGTTCCGATCGGGAGGATTAATAATGTAATCAAGTCATATCAAGTCATTAGGTAAGTCCCCATAGTTTCGGGGCACTTGAGTTATTATACACTAATTAAGGTCTAGGCTCGAGTAGTAATTATTAGGTTGAGCCTACATGTGAAAAGGAAATTCAAGTGAATGAATGAATATAAATAGAGAGTGAGATTATCTCTATTTATCACTTGTGAAATACATCACTTGCTCTTCCAAGTGTGGCGCACTATTGGAGAAGGAAATTTTGGGACTAGACAGAAGACAGAAGACTACTGTTGTTTTGGGAGATCTCTTACTGTTTTGGTGTTGATTCTATCTTAGAGGAAGTTGCGGGGTTTTCTCCTTTATGGTTTCCCCGAGGAAATCTCTTTGTGTCTATTGTCTCTTGTGATGTGCTTGTGTTTTATTGCTGTGCTTGTTATTCTCTCAGTGAAAAGATCCTAAGATCATAATGCTAGCTTAAATGTGATGAAAAACTAACATGGTATCAGAGCTAACCTGAGAAGAAGACATTGTGCAGCTATAGGAACTATGGATTCCTATTTTGTGGATCTTCCTCCACATATTTTCAGAAAAAGTATGCTAAGATGACTCCCCATTGAAGGGCGCATCTTTCTGTCGAAGCAGAATTTGATTCCGAGCATTTTCAGTCTTCGATGCAGAAATTAGGGCTTTCTACAGAAGATGAATTTTTGAGTGAGACCAGAATAGGCTTGTTCTCCTCATCAAAACCGAAGTTTAGAGACCTGTATCAAGAAATTTGGTTGGGTAAAACTCCAGGAAAGTCAAACCCTAGTTTGACCCTGAGCTAGGAGAAACCCTAAATACTAAAAATGATAAGTTTTGGTATAGTCGCTATATTCTAAAATTGGAGAAGTATCAGCAGCTGAAAATTGTAGGGGCCTAATATAAAATCCTGATGAATCCTTTTTCCAAAAACCCGACTCATATTCGCTATACTCCAGGAGATATGATCTATCCAAGTTAGGGTTCCAGCCTCTTCCAGAATTCATCCCTGAACAGGACATCTGGGGAGATCTGAAATATCTTGAGCTACAGAAGACCAAATGGAATTCCTGAAGATTTTCCAGAAAGGGTACAGACTTTAATTTTGGTGGTATGAATATAAGACTCAAAAGATGAACCAGTGACACGTGGCATGCCATACAACTTCGCTGTTTTGAACAGTCCTGTAACAGGTCACCTTGGGAAAAGGATCATAAATCCCAAATGGTGAAACCAATTCTGATGAAACCTACGGTGTTGGATCAGGGACATGTGAGGTTACCTCAGTGAAAAATTTTACACACATAGGATCAATAATTTCGGAGATATCACAGAAACAGTAACAGACATTTCTGCAGAAGAAATCAGTAAATTAGGGCTTCCTATTACGAGAGCTTCCCTCCATTGTTTTCAGAAAAGGAGTACATTGGACAGCTCCATTTGAAGAGATCTATATTTTTTTCCAATCAGATCTGAAAGTTTCCAAGTTTTGAAAATTAGGGTTTCTGCGACAAACCCTAGATCAGGGAACTCCGGGACAAAGACGGACACCTCAAATCGGTAAGATCTAATCTTTTGTATTTCCATTTGATGTTCTCATTTAAATATGATCTATCACAATAGATTGATGATAATATTGGTGACGTTGACAACTTCCAAGCATATAAGTATTTGATCTCTCTGAAGAAACTGGATTGGACACCTACATGAGTATAGAGGTTACAGTTTCAGAGGGAGACGAGGCCAAAGAAGACATCATGCTCATGCTGCAGAGGATGATGAACCATCCAGAAAGAGATCCATATATGAAAGTGAAGATTCTTCAAGTGAGGATGAATATGTTCTAATATCATCTCTCACAGGTAACATTACTCATGGAAATGATGATTGGCTTATAGACAGTGGGGCTTCCAAACATATGACGAGATTCAAGGAATCCTTTGTAAGACTGTCAGACATGAATCACCTCACAAGGTGAAACTAGGAGATGACTACCAATATCCAATAAAATGTAGTGGGGAATCTTCATACAAGCTAGACTCTAGTAAGTCTCTAACAATTAAAGAAGTATTGTTTGTTCCAAGACTTAATAAGAATATTCTATCCATTCCAGCCTTGGATGCAAAAGGAATGTGGGTTGCATTCATCGATGGTCAAGTCATCATGTGGCCAAAAGGAAAGAAAATTGATGATGCGGTAGTGATTGGAGAACAAGAAGGAGGCTTGTACAAATTGAAGGGTCATCCAGAACAAGCCTTGATCCATGATACGGTAGAGCCAAATGAGCTTTGGCATAGAAGGCTTGCACATGTGCACTACAGAGCACTACCTATTGCATTCCAAGCAAAGCATGATGGAGTTTGCAAAGGATGTGCGAAAGGGAAGAATACAAAGAAGACATTTCCTAGCAGCAAAAGCAAAGCCAAAGGAATTCTAGAAATCATCCACTCCGATGTATGCGGTCCAATGTCATCAAACTCACGAAGCGGATATGCATACTATGTTTCTTTTATTGATGATTTTTCTAGAAAGACATGGATTTACTTTATGAAAAACAAAGATGAAGTGTTCAGCAAGTTCAAGGAATTCAAAGCCTTGATCAAGAACCATACTAAAAAGAAGATCAAGACCATTCGATCAGATAATGGTGGAGAATTCACTTCGAATGAATTCAAAGAGCTATGCAAAGAAGCAGGGATTAAGAGGGAGTTGTGTGACTCCTTATAATCCACAACAGAATGGGGTTGCAGAACGGAAGAACAGAATTTCAAGCTATTTGAAGGGAAGAACAAAAATCAGAATATGACCTAAAGAATCCAGTTGAAGAATGTGAAGATCTAGAATGCAGAGACCATGCAGTCATAAGAGTCTCTCAAATCAAGAACAACTTGAAGCGGTAAAAGAAAAAGTGAAGAATGCAGAAGTGATGATGACCACCTTGAATGGCCTCCCAGGATCGTGGAATTCATTCAAGGAATGTGTTCCAGAAGGAAGTGATTACTTTCAGCAAAATTTGGGAAGAAGAAGAAGCTTGAATCATAAGAAGAGAAAAGAAGAGGGGTGCAATTGAAGATCAAGATATCACCATCCAAAGAAGATCCCTCAATCAATGAAGAATATGAAGAACTCAACTCTTGAAGAACTTCTTATCCACCTTAGCTTTTGGATAAGAAACGATGCTATTATGA
>LPNX010727981.1:111654-173985 GCA_001517045.1 Pseudotsuga menziesii
ATATGTGAGTGTTGGGCGTGCCTTTCTGACGAGCAGGTTAGATGTAAGTGATGGGCGAAGACCTACATGAGGGTAGGCCTACAACCAGCATGAAAAAGGGATGGCTCTATAGAACTTCCCATGACAAGAAGAATCATGAGATAGCACCAGTGTTGATCCAGATCGAGTGATGATCCAGGTCCAGTAATGATGATCCAGCAGTGATGATCTAGATCGAGTGATGATCCAGATCCAGTCCAGTGATGATGATCCAAATCAAGAGATGATCCAAATCTAATGATGATGTTCGATGATGATCCAGATTGAGAGATGATCCAGATCCGATGATGACATGAAGACGAAGATGACTTGAAGACGAGATGATCCAGTTGATACAGAGAAGAAGACTAGTGCTGAAAATTGTGTCGAAAGAATACCTTCCTAGTTAAGAGGGAGTGTTGATGTATATGTAACTTCGGAATGTATTCTTCTATGTATCTTATATATTGTAACCCGATGTTTATTTCGGGATGTCCCTATTATGTATTTGAGTCATGTGGTCATGCCCTGATGTTCCGATCAGGAGGATTAATAATGTAATCAAGTCATATCAAGTCATTAGGTAAGTCCCCACAGTTTCGTGGCACTTGAGTTATTATACACTAATTAAGGTGTAGGCTCGAGTAGTAATTATTAGGTTGAGCCTACGTGTGAAAAGGCAATTCAAGTGAATGGATGAATATAAATAGAGAGTGAGAGTCTCTATATTTATCACTTATGAAATACATCACTTGCTCTCCCAAGTGTGGCGCACTACTGGAGAAGGAAATTTTGGGACTAGACAGAAGACAGAAGACTACTACTGTTTTGGGAGATCTCTTACTGTTTTGGTGTTGATTCTATCTTAGAGGAAGTTGCGGGGTTTTCTCCTTTATGGTTTCCCCGAGGAAAACTCTTTGTGTCTCTTGTCTCTTGTGATGTGCTTTTGTTTTATTGCTGTGCTTGTTATTCTCTCAGTGAAAAGATCCTAAGATCATAATGCTAGCTTAAATGTGATGAAAAACTAACAAAAATTATGTCCCATGAAACAAATATTGAGCATTGTAATTTATCACTAGAAGTAAAACCATGCATGCTACTAGAAAACAATCCCTCTTGAAGCCAAGGTATTTGCAAGAAACCTTAATATGTGACTTTATATCCAATCATTTTGGGTGCCTATCCATGTCTGGGGCTAGTTGAGATGCATATTGTCGGATTATGAGTAAGCCATGTAGTGGATAGTTTTTTTTCTATTACTTATTCATTTATTACTAAACAACTGTAAATACTCCATTACAACTATGTTCTCAAGCTTATTTGACCACTTAAGTTGACTCATTTTTTCCATTAGGGATAAAAGAAGGTTTATTAAACTAATCCTTATTCAATCAAGGATAAGGTTTATTACAAAGTTCAATATTTATCCCTTTATACATGCAACAAGTTCGATGTATTTACTTGTATGCATCATCCCCTCCTTGGGATTCTTTCTAATTTTGGATGTCTTCAAATTTGAAGGGTGACCATAGTTTACAGGTTAAGTCTATCCACCCCTACCCATGCAAGAGTGAATACAAAAAAATGGCACAAGTGTGAATATATTTGAAACATAAATGATTAACATTGAGGCTTTAAATGGTCCCCCAAGTATAAAAAACATCATTCTACAACAAATAACTACATATCAACAAAATCACACCCTATATTAGGATCATCATCATATGTAGGAGCCCGTTCCTCCTCCTTTGTCCTCTTCCTCGATCCTCTAGGACATTAGTACTAGTGTTTGATGCTACATGTGCATCCAAATCCAACCACCTTGTTGTTGCTCAAAATCAACACCCTCCAATTTTGATAAAATTGGCTAATCTAAGCATTAAAATGAGGTAGAAATCTTAACATGACTAATCAATTATTTTGTCTTGAGTGAAGGGTACTTTTTTAAAAAGGTAAATATAGATGAGTTCAAAAGTCAAAACCATAAACAATGGTCCATATAGAGGGATTGGTGCTCTTGATTAAATTTCAATCCCATACTGCCATACATGATAGAATTTTGTCTTGAAATGCTCCTATCCTACCAATATTTTGATACTGAAATAATTAAAATTTCCAGGTCTACTAAATTCTAAATGGGATAGGTATTTTTACTTTCTTCATGTTAAGTTCAATGAGGTTGGAACCACTCAAACATCATGGAGTTATTAATGATAATGTTAGAAATTCTAGTCAAATGATTAAAAAAGAAGGATAAAGGATAAATTCAACCTTTTCTTTAGGAATTTAATATCGCTAGTTATATCTCCAACAACAATTAAAGTGGCGAGGGAGTCAAAAAATAAAATGAGAGTAACAGAAAGAATGAACATTTTTTTTCATTTTCATACTGAGAGCAGCAAGGTGTAGTTTAAAGCCTAGTATGGACGAGTTGTGTCATGCTTGTAGTTTATCATTGAAAATGAAACAAAGGTTGAAGTATGCACAACCATAAATTATAGGATATGTTGAAATGGAAGGGTAACAATGAGTTTGAGTTTCATGATTAGGCTAGTGCATCCTTCCAAAAATGTGCACCATTATTAAAATGCTATAAATGAAAAGTAACTAATGATAAATATAGAGTCGTGAGGAAAATGGGGTCCCATGCTAGTGCTGGCAAGAAGTTTTGTAGATAATTAGTTATGTAGTACCAAATTTGATGCAAAAAGTCAAAGTTGTTGTGCAAGGCGGAAGATGGCGCGCAAGGCAGTGTGGTCACATTTTGTATATTATGGTCATATTTTGTAGATTTCGGTTGTTATTTTGTATATTTTATTCTAGGTAATTAGGAAGTTGATTTAAGTGGACCACATTGTAAAAGGCGTAAGCCTATAAATAGATCTAGGATTGTAATGTTGAGGGGTATTTTGTCTATCTTTGGATCAACATTGTGAAGAACTTTTGTGCATATGTGATCCGTCTTTGATGCAAGACCTGGATTGTGGAACTGTTTGGAGAACCTGTGTTTTGATGTGAAGTTAATATGACATGATAAATATTTGAGGGAAACACTATGTATTTTTACTTCTTCATGTTTTCCTACAATGTGATGTGGATGAATACTGCAATATGATGTTTATTTCTAAACGATATGATGCTTTCATGTTTTGAACAATGCTATGTTGGTAGATCTGTTTATGCATCAATACTTATACTGTGATTTGAATACATTGATGTGATATGATGAATGATGGTTTGAATCTATGATAAATTAATCGAATCTTAGATCTGTGAAGTAATGCTGCAATAGTAGAACAGTAGATGTGCAAAACTCTCATTCTTACTACAGAAACGTGGTTTCGATAGTTCTCACTCAAACATATCGGGTGAGACTACATATGATCTGCAGGTGTTGTTGGACGGGGTAAAACCTGTCTGGGTCAGTGCTTAGTGAGATAGCTGGGTTTAGGGTGTTGATAGAGAGTGAACCCCTGTCAACATTTCTATGTCAACAAATGGTTATGTTTTTGGGACCATAGTGAAAAGGAGAAGGAGGACATGTTGTGGCATCCAATGAGATCATAGTTTCAATATTGGTTTGACCAAAAGGAACAAGAATTCGCAGCAGAAGAGAATCAGAACCCTAGATTAACGACACAGAAGTGGCTGGAAAGGTATCTGTATTCTAAGCTACATGAGTACATATTTTTTGAGTTCTTGATCATCTTTTATGAGTGGTTGGAGCAGTTGACATAGCGGAACACAAATTTTCAAGGAGGAAAACCAACTTCCTAGACCCTAGAATTGATCCAGCAGCTGCAGGAGGTAGAAAATAGAGCATCAAGGGCTATCGAAGTTTGGCTTGGAAACATATTATAGGTCTACATCACTAAGTTCATGGTCAACACAGTCAAATCTTACAATGATGTGGGAAGGGAAATTTTCAAAGGAATAAGAGGTAGGTTTCAGTTATCATTGCAATTGTCTATTAAGATGCTCATCTATGAAAAGGAATATTGAAGATGAACTCTGACAAGTAGAGCCCTGGTGTGTAGAGGATGCAATTATTATGGAGATGAGGGTTGGATGGAATAATATGAAAATAGATGGATGCAATTTATGAAGGGAATGTGAGTGAATTCGAGGAAGGAAGTGGTATTACGTGAGGTGGAGTAAGGTTTCAACAAGAGAATAGGTAGAGGACATGAGAGAGCCCTACTGCGACCGAGACAAGAGGCCGTGAGAGAATATCACAAGGGATGAAGCGACCCTACAGTGATGAAGGAGATGACCAGGCTACGCCCAAGCCCGAGGAAAGACCAATCCAGAGCAACAATGTACCCACACCTCCATGCATTGCACCGAACTCAGGAAGAAAAACTAACTCAACACCAAATTTACCAACGTTTCATCAACACTTTATAGTAACGGATTGATGAACATAGGAAGAAGGCCCAGGATGGTGGGAAATGATGCAAATTTACCTTTGTTTCACGGAAACAGGACTAAGGATCCCAAGAAACACTAGTTTCTATGTGAAGCAGTATGGACTGTCAATCAAGTCCTAGATGATGATGTCAAGAAGGGATAGTTGGCAACTAATTTTTGGGGTCATGCACTGGACTGGTTCATGAAATTTGCACAAGTTCCCATGAGAACCCCAGCGAAGATTCTGACTGAGATAAGAAAGCGATTGATCGAGGAGTTCATAAATCCAAAGTTTGAAGCGCAATATATCATAGAGTTAAAGGAATTCAATCAATATCCAAATGAATCCATTTAGGATTTTGATCAGCGGTTCAAGACACTGATGGAAAAAGTCATTTTCAAAATGAGGGATGTACAACACAAGGAATGGTTCATCGCAACATTAGTACCACATATCAGGCTACCTTTGATGCAAAAGAAGATTATGAAACAAAGCAAGGCTCTCGAGATCTAGATGAAGTTGGATTAAGCTTCACCATTTAGTGAGATTGGAATTGGTATGAATCAGATCCAAACACAACTCAAAAATTTGACGATCCAATTACAAGACATTAAGAAGGGAAGAGAACACCGTGAAGAGATATGGTGTACTCGATTCCATGTGGAAGGACATCATAATGATTAGTGCCTATATTTTCAAAGTTATCTCTTATCAAGAGCTCCAAATACATTGAGTCATGGTGGCATGTCATGGTGCTACATCTTCCAAGTTCATGGACATTGACATGAAGACTGTGTGTTCATGCAGAAGATGGTATTGAAGACGATGAATTTGTATTTCACGTTCTTTCGATCTGTTGTGCATGAATATAAGGATTATCAAGCATATGCATTTCTCCAGGAGAGGATGATGGATGCATATTACGTGAAGGGAGAAGACCCTCAGTCGGCGGAGAGACTGCCACTGCAGCAGCCATCGTAGGTGGTACAACCACAACTGCAACCACAGTTTGTACTACAACCTCAGTTTGTGCCACAACCACAATTTTCTCCGTCACCTCTATAGTATAATCAGATGCAGTATGCTTTGCAACAGTCATAGTTCACTCAACTATAGTATACACAACCGCATCCAAATCCCCCACCTCAAGAACAGTTGAATTAGTCGCGGTACCAACAACAAGGAGGATTTTGCAGAGGATTCTGAGGAAGATGAGGTGGATGATTTGGTCGAGGAGGAGGATGAGGTCATAGACCTATGCAATGTTAAAATTGTGGAGTATTGGGACATTATCAGAGATATTTCTTGAACCTACAAACACAATGTACTTATTGCATCACTGCAGATCATACCATTGAGAACTATCTGTAACTGATTGCGAAGAGGAAAGTAAGGAATGTCTTGAGTTGTAGAACCCTAACAGAAAACTAGAATCAGAATCAGAACCAAAATGTAAATCACAATGCAAACCAACCAGTGAATCTACCACTCAACCATAACCAAGGACCAACAGTTGCGAAGATCTCAGCAAGACCTAGAATGTAGGATGCTGACATTGCTGTCAATAGTCTCAGAGGTGCAATGACAGAATATGATGACCCGATTCCAGAAATTTAGTTGGACAGAAAGAAGAAAGTGTAGTTCGATGTCGACACTGAGAGGGACACATTCTTTGAAGCACGTGATGCAATAAGAAGAGATATGGGTAAGTTTCCTATTTATGAAATGCCACCTTTTTTTATTCAACTTTGGTAGCAGTTCCATCACGACAACATGGCACCTTACATAATTTCCTTGAGATTTTCTTATCACTGGAAAAATATCCTGAGGTGTTTGCTGAGATCGTGATTCTATTACATCGAATAGATAAGGGATGAAAGTAATTTGTTGTGAAGTCCTTGCACAAGAAAAATACTGAGAAAAGAAATGAGAATGAATATTCAGTTTGGGGATTATGAGGTAGATTCAGTAATTCTAGATCTAGGCTCAGATGTCAACATTCTGACAAAGAAACATGGGAAAATATGGGGAAACCCTAGGTTGTTTGTTCCCTTGTGCAGCTACGACTAGCTAACCAAGCGAGAGTAACATTGATTGGGTGGGTTCTACATCTCGCAGTGGAAGTTGAAGGAATGAATACTTATGCAGAATTCGATGTTATTGAGGTTGTTGAAGGCAGAGCATAATATCTTGCATTAGTGGGGATTGTATGGGCTAATGATAGCTTGGCAGTGATTAATTTCAAGAAGTAGGCGATGACCTTTGAGAACCGCAATATCAGGGTCATAGCCCCGATGTATCCAAATGAAGGAAGAAGGCATCTTGAACCAGTTAAGGAAGAAGTTGTAGGAGGATGGGATCATGCATACAAAATATCAGAAGAATACATCCATATGACTATTGATAGAGAGCTATGGTGACGCATTTCTAGCTCTGCATCGTCAAAATTGGATGATGATTTGGAAAATTGGAAGAATAGAATGCATGAGGTATTGATTTGCAAGTGCGGCTTGATTACTCAGTTGCTACGGTGAGTCGTAATAGAGATTGTTGAGTTATCAGTATATGAGGAACTAAGTGATTTACCTAATTTTATGCTTAGTTTAGAATATAGGGTGTCAGAAACATATAGGTTGTTGGCATTGGATGAAGCATTCAAGGATACTCCAGCACGGTGGTGGGAAACACACAATAAGTCGACCAATGGATGGTATTTATGTCGCAAATTGATGGAGGTTTGCTTTGGTGCGATAGAAAAATACCAAGATGAGAAGTATGATGGGCATAGTGATCCTAAGGATCATTTGATTGCATGTTAAACCACGTGGGTCTCACAAAAAAAGGACGAATGGGTACATGATTTTGTGCACACGCTAGATGAAATGTCACGACAGTGGTATGTGTCAGCTGAGTTGAGCAGAGAGATTACGACATGAGAGGAGTTGTCGATCTATTTCAGTCACACCTGCTATTTTGCATATGCAAATACAGTCATTCATAGTGTGCTATAGCATATCCACAGTGTTTTTCTGGAGTTAGTACAAGTCGCATATCTGGTGGACCCGCATGAAGCACCAGTGATGTAGTGAATGATGGAGTGCTACAATATGAGAACAGGTCCTGAGGAAGGTGACAATCCAAGGAACATTAACATTCTAGAGATAGAAGGGATTTGGGATACTGTGGCGCCTAAGATACCGCAAGATAAATTTATTCAACCATTGAAGATTCGAAAGGTCAACATTGGAACAATGGAGCAACCAAAGTTTGAAAACATCGAAGACTACTGGGATGAATAAAAATGGAGAAGATCATTGATTTGTTGCATGATTTCCAAGATTTGTTTCCAACAAAGTCTTCTAAAATGAAGGGGATACTAGGAGATTTGGGAGATATGAAGATCCCACTGAATCCTGATTCAAAGCCTGTGAAGTAGCAGTTGTATCGCATGAATCTGCGATACAAAGAGAGGGTCAAGGTTGAGCTCTATAGAATGATTGATGCTGGGATAATTTAACTAGTTGAGGAATCATAATGGATCAGTCCTATGGTGGTGCAATATAAGATGACAAGTGATGTTTGGATTTGTGTTGACCTTGGAAATTTGAATTATGCATGCCTACATGATCCATTTTCAACACCATTTACTGATGAAGTACGGGAAGGAGTGGGAGGTCAACTAGAGATCTATTCTTACACAGATGGTTTTTATGGCTATAACCAGATTAAGATCGCAAAAGAGGATCGACATAAGACAAGTTTTGTTACTGAATGGGGATTTTTTTAGTACACTGTGATGCCATTTGGACTAAAGAATGCACCTGTGATGTTTTCCAGGATTGTAGTCGTTTCCTTCAAATATTTTATCCAGAAGTTCTTGGCAGTATACATGGATGATTGGATGGTATATGGACTAGTAAAGGACCATCTATAGAAACTCTAACAGATGTTGGAGTGGTGTCGAGCATCAGATCATGTTGAATTCAAAGAAGTGCATATTTTATGCACCTTTTGGGATGTTGCTAGGGCACACAAGGAAGGGTTGTTGGTTAACCCATCCAAGCTTGCGTTGATTCTTAACTTCCTGCCACCTACTAATGTGAAGCAACTTAGAGCGACATTGAGATATACGGGATACTATCGCAAGTTCATTAGAGGATATGTTGAGATAACATAACCTATGGAGAAGTTGCTGAAAAAGGATGCCCAGTTTGAACAAAACCATGAATGTCAAGGAAGTTTGGACAAATTGAAGACGAAGATGGATACAACACCAATGTTGGTTTCCCGGATTGGACTAAGGAGTTCCATTTTCATGTTGATGTGTTTTCAATCGCACTAGGAGTGGTGTTGGAACAACCAGGAGAAGAGGATATTGACCACCCGATTGCATTTTCCAGTCCCAATTTATCGGCTGTAGAGAATAATTATACCACGATAGAGAGGGAGGGGTTGGAAATGGTTTACGTATTTCAAAAGTTTTCGCACTATTTTTTTAGAGGCCATTTCAAAATGTTCGTTGATCACTCTTCTTTGAAATAACTGGTGAATAAGAAAGTGTTGGGGGAGGGGATATGCCGGTGGATACTTATCTTCCAAGAGTTTTATTTCAAGATAATTGTGAAGCCGAGACATTTAAATGCAGTCCCTGACCATTTGTCGTGAATTGAGATAGGTGAAGAACCGACGAACATTGAGGATGGGCTACCGGATGCACAACTATTCAGAGTTGGAATGGTTTACAATTACTATGATGATATAGTTCAATTTTTGGTGATAGGAACAACACCAAAAGGGATCATTACAAATAAGAAGAATCAATTGGTTGTTCGAGCCGCAGATTTTAAATTGATTGTTAGCGAACTCTACGAGATGGGTCCTGACAAGATCCTACAACGATGTGTCCTACCACATGAACAGGTGGACACTATGGAGGTCACACTAATTCTAGGAAGGTACTTTGCATTGGGTGGCTGACTCTTAACAAGGATTCAAAAGACTGTGAGCACTTGCAGCATTTTTCAAATGATTGGGAAGCCATCACAAAGGGATGAGATGCTATTAGTAGTACCACAGGTCAGTCATTTGACAAATCAGTAGTGGATTTTGTGGGACCAATCATTGAAGGAAGAGAACTGGTGCATGGTATATCATTCCAACGACGAATTATTTGACGAGATGGGAGGAGGCTACACCAGTTGTATATTGCACCGCTACGACAACAACCATTAGAGGAAATTTCAACTCAAAATGGGCCTTTTAGATCTAATTCAAATTCAATGTCATCCTATCTTAGCCAATGAAATTCTTTAGATTTGAAATACTGTATAGGTCTTAAACACTTTTTTAATATAAATTTGGTGATAGGTATCATAAAAAAACTACTTTTTTGGTTTGTATTTTCGACATATCTCCCTATGTTTTTACTCAAATTTTGATCAAGAGAGCTCATTGGATGCGGAATTAAATTATGCATCCAACGAGTACCCACTCGGCATACTTTTAATGGACCCCACTACCCCAAAAACAAGAAATACCTGAAAAATGTGATGATGATGTCATCATCAAAATTTTCATGTATTTCTTGTTTTTAGGGTAGCGGGGTTCATCAAAAGTATGCCAAGTGGGTACTCGTTGGATGTAAAATTTAATTCTGAATCCAACGAGCTCTCCTCATCAAAATTTGAGTAAAAACACGGGGAGATATGTCGAATTTACAAACAAAAAAGTAGTTTTTTTCTTTTCTTCCTCCAACATTAATAAATATTATTTTATTATTTTAACTATTATTCTATTAATTTTTTTAGGAGGCCCATTTTGAGTTGAAATTTCCTCTAACGAAGGTTCCTATTTAATAATGTTGTTACTCGGTTTGGTTATCCAAAGATATTAATGAGTGATGAGGGGATTCACTTCATCAACCACACCGTCTTTGTGTTGACAGAGGAGCTTCAGATACAACATAGGAAGAGTACACCCTATCGTCCATAAGAAAATGGGATAGTTGATTTTTTTAATAAGGTGCTGGAGCATGCGTCACAAAGATTTGGAACACAAATCGCAATGACTGGGATTTGAATATCCCAGCAGTCCTATGGGAGTATCGTACTACCTGCAAAAGGTTGGTGGGGTAGACACCATTCAATTTGATGTATGGGTAGGATGCAGTCATTCCCATGGAGTACATTATTCTGAGTTTGCATATCGCAACAGCAATAGGAATGGATGATGAAGAATCATTTGAAGAACACCTGACTCAATTGGTGCAACTACAGGAAGACCGCTTTGTTGCAAGATTTCACCAACGCGTTGAGAAGGATCGACAAAAAACCTAGCATGATCGACATATCAAGAAAAAACACTTTCAAAAAGGAGACCTGATGTTGTTGTATGACAACAAGTTCTCCAAACATCCAAGTAAGTTGCAAATGGATTGGCTGGGTCGTTACATTATCAATTTCATTACTGAGGGAGGTGAAGTACAACTGCAACAACTAGATGGTACAATCCTACAAAATTTAGTGAGGTAGCAGGATGAATCCCTAGAGGATGAGCCTAGTGCTACGCAATGCTTGAGGTATTGCGCATGAAAAAAATATTTGTTTTTGTATGAGATGGTATTTAGGATGATGACATTCCATGAGAAAGGGGTCGTGCAAGTAGAAGTGTCACAATCGTATTTAGGGAACCATGCCACAATGTCTACAAGGACGTGATAGAGTCAAATCGGTAGTAAATACAGTTGTTAAACCAATTAACTAGGGACACTCTTGGATGAGACACGCATTAATGACGGATTCGACCATTATATGAGGAGGATCGACGAGGGATTCAAGAAATGACTGAAGGATTTTGTGATCATGATTGGGAAATCATTCACACAGTCGATCATGCTCTATAATAATAAGTGGATCAAGGTTGGAAATCACCATTGTAAAGAATTTATTTGCAGAGAGTGAATTACAGATATTGAGTCACAGAGTTTAGTTGAAGAGTTGTGACTGAGGTGCAGGTTGAGTTAGTTTAATATATAGAGAACTTGTGACTAATGCAAAGGGTATCACCGCAATAAATTTTGAGTGGGAATACTGAGGATTCACCAATCATCGGGGTCTAGATTGAGGAAGAAGTAGCAAGTATGTTGGTAGGCTCGTCACCAGTCACATGGAAGAAGAGAGGGTCCAATCATACCAAATATCTGCAGTAGAAGAAGAGAAATACAAGGAGTTCCACAAGAGTGGACACAAAGGTAGTCAAGGCCGCCATGGCAAGGGAAGGGGTGACAACAACAAACATACTTGGGTATTTTCCCCTGCACAAAGCTTGTTCCAAGGAATGAAAGCCCATAAAGAATCAGAGATACCCCATCATGATGGTCACAATTCCAAAAGGAATAAAGTGCACTTTTCATATCGCGTCATTTTTAATCAAGATGAAGTATGAGGACCATGATATGCTTGCCTTCACTAACTGTACTATGGAGCCATTCTAGCAAAGAACTGTACTAGAGGTGGATCCCACGGTGCGCACTCTGCATGAGTGGGCCTTGGGATTGGGAAAGTGAGCGCTTTTAGGCCTTATTCACATGCCTGATTTTGGGTGACTGACGGAAGCAAATACATGCGCCAAGCAACTATTGGCATGCTTCCATGGAGGATACTTGTGGCTGGACTGACTAGTTCAAGACACCATAGATTTGATTTCACAGATCAAGGGATTACCTAAGCAAGAGACTAACTTATCACAATTCTTCCAGGGTAAATACAATGATAAGTGACTAGGCGCCAAGATTAAAAATTAGTATGACTTGGAGCACGACGGGCATGCATATGTGGTGGACAACATCAGCGAGCGAGATTTACGCATTGTAGCCATAATTCTTGCCAAAAAAGTAGTGCAAAGATTAGCCAAAAAAGTGCACCTCAGGGTTAGTTTCCTACGTTGAGCCTTGTGCTGCAGGAGTGTACATGAACTGGTCTCTTTTTCTGTTGAACCAGTTGACAGAAGATGTTATGATTGTGCAGGAAGGAAAATGCACATTCACATATAGTTGATTTCTCATCCTGATCATGTTAGTTGCGTGGATGGAACCAGAGGACCACCAAGGGATGGACGTCGCAGTCATCCAAGTCTACAAGGGTGCATGATACCAGAACCTATGGTACATGAACGAGAAAGACAAGCTGAAAAATTGTTCCATGAAGGTTCCACGACTTAAAGAGGTAGTGGTGGTGAATTATTGGAGAGTCATTATATTTTATATTGGTATGCATTCTATCAATGTGCAAGCATGGAGGGACCCTCAGAAACAATGGTTGGAAACACAATACAAGCTAGCCGAGGACGATTTGGATTCCATAGTGGTTGAGTGACCAGCGTCGGACTGGAAAGTGCCATTGATTCTAGAAGAACTACTAGATGATGAGGTAGATCCTCCAACATATGCGTCTATAGAGTCGGTGTCGGAGCATGACAGTGACCGGGATTCATGAGAAGAATCGTCGAGGACCCTGACAGATTCTGAGGCAGAACACCTATATGAGGATACCCGAACAACAAGAAAGATTGAATAGGGAGAATCTAGTGACGCAATGCTAATGGTGGATTCATAGGTCGACCGCATTCTTGTGGATATCATAACAACAAATACTACGATAGAACACTAGTTGAAGAAACAGATGACTGAAGGATTTGGAGAAGTAAGCACTCGTATAAGTTCTTTAATTGATGCAATTTTGCAAAGGGTTTCCAAGGAAAACATTTTATAGAAGGTAGGAAAGATAAGCACTAGGAAGCAGATCTGGAATGTACAGATTCTGCCACATGAAATAGAGACAAACAGTGAGGACATTAACGCCTCACTCTAGCAGTTTTAGGAACACTCATTGGACATCAATGAACTATCAACTCAGGCATTGGTCCAATTGCAAAGGGTTGTGATTCAAGTGTTGGTCGACGGAGAACATATCATCAGTGATCACCTCTCAAGGTCACAAAAGTGAGAGGAAGAAGCAAAGAAAGAGATTGTGGAATTGAAGAAGGCACAAGATTGCCTCATTGTTGAAAAAGAAAAACTATATTGGGATGACATGGCTAAGTTGGAAAAAGCAGTTTATGATGCTTATCAAGAAGTCCCAGTTAGGGAAGAGGACCTAGACGTGCCATCCAAAGCACAAAATTTAGGCCATATTGTTGCAGACTTCAAGAAATAAATTGTGGGTTTGGAGGTACTGTTGAACCCCAGTATGATGCTAGAGGTAGTTGATGCACGCAAAATGCCATCTAAGATGCAATGACACGTCTTGAAGAATGTGAAAAAGAAGCTAAGGCCATTACTGATGCCACCACACAATTTTGGGGAAGCATGGTCTAGGATGAGTAGTTGGAGAAACTAAAAATGCAATTGCAGGAAGCTGAAGGCTAGTTGGATGCACTAAGAATGTCACTTCAAGCAATGAGTTCAGTGCTATAGGTAACTAAAGTGATGGAGTTGAAGGCTCTGCAACAGCGCATCACCAAGGTAAGGGAACAACAAGAGAATCAAACAATGTAGCTAGATGAATTCTAGGATATCAGCACACAAATGGCAATTAAGGTAGTAGATGCACTATAGACGGTGCATGACAGTTGGAAGGAAATAATCGCTAAGATCATGGATCATCCATCAAAGAAGGATGTGGCATATTGTACATACATCATCGACAGGATGAAGATTCAGGTGGAAGAAGTAAAGTAGAAGTACAAGGATTTCAGAATCAACATGACAGAGTAAAGTGCTTTCATATGACGTGGCTCAAGGGCAAGCCACAATATTGTGTTGGGGTCCTGTTGGCAA
Source organism: Pseudotsuga menziesii (assembly GCA_001517045.1). Classification (NCBI taxonomy): domain Eukaryota; kingdom Viridiplantae; phylum Streptophyta; class Pinopsida; order Pinales; family Pinaceae; genus Pseudotsuga; species Pseudotsuga menziesii. The sequence goes on from LPNX010727981.1 coordinate 125,919, forward strand.
GCCATTTTGGAGATAATTAATTGCGTAATACCAAATTTGATGTGTAAGGAAGAATATGGCACGCAAGGAAGTGTGGTCACATTTTGTATATTGTGGTCATATTTTAGAGATTTCGGTTGTTATTCTATAGATTTTGGTCTAGGTAGTTAGGAAGTTGATTGAAGTGGACCATATTGTAAAAGGTGCAAGCCTATAAATAGATCTGGGATTGTAATCTTGAGGGAATTTTGTCTATATTTGGATCAACATTGTGAAGAACGTTTGGGCATCTGTGATCTATATTTGATGTGAGATGTGGATTGCGGAACTGTTTTGAGAACCTGTGTTTTGATGTGAACTTAATATGACATGATGAATATTTGAGGGAAACACTGTGTATTTTTACTTCTTCATGTTTTCGTGTTTTCTTGTGATGTGATGTGGATGAATACTACAATATGATTTTTATTTATGAATGATGCAATGCTTTCATGTTTTTAACAATGTTATGTTGGTATATATGTTTATGCATCAATACTTCTGCTGTGATCTAAATACATTGATGTGATATGATGAATGATGGTTTGAATCTATGATAAATGAATCAAGGGTTGGATCTATGAAGTAATGCTACGATAGTAGAATATTAGATGCACAAAACCCTCCTTCTTACTGTGGAAATGTGGTTCTGACAGTTCTCCCTCAAACATCTCGGGTGAGACTTCATCTTCTCCGCATGTGTTGTTGGATGGGGTAAAACCTATTTGGGACAGTGCTCAGGGAGATGGTTGGGTTAAGGGTGTAGACAAATACTGAACCCCTGTCGATGGTTATGTGTCAACACTAGTAAAATATAAATACAATAAAACATTGTGAGTAGAAATTTTAAAGGAAAAGTTAATAGTGGTAATTGTTGATAATATGGGATCAAACCAGCACCCTCCAATTTTGATAAAATTTGCTAATCTAAGCATTAAAATGAGGAAGAAAGATTAAGTTCATGATAGATGAGTTCAAAATTTAAAACCATCAACAATGGGGTATATAGAGGGCTTGGTTCTCTTGATTAAATGGCAATCCCATACCGCCATACATGATAGAATCCCATATTGAAATGCTCAATTCCTACCAATAATTAAATATTGAAATCATGAAATTTTCTAGGTCTGTTGAATTTTGAATGGGATATGTATTTCTACTTTCTTCATATTAAGTTCAATGAGGTTGGAACCACTCAAACATCCTAGAATTATTAATTATAATGTTAAAAATTCAAGTCAAATTATAGAAAAATAAGGATAAAAGAGAATTCCAACATATTCTTTAGGAATTTAATACTGCTAGTTATAGATTTTAATAACAATTAACCTGGTTGGGGGGTCAGAAAAGAAAATGAGAGTAATAGAAATATTGAAATGTTTGGTTTTTTTTTCGTTTTCGTACTGAGAGCAATAGGGTGCAGTCTAAATACTAGTATGAATGAGATGTGTCATGCTTTTAGTTTATAAATTAAAATGAAACAAACGTTGAAGTCTGCACAACCATAAATTATAGGAGATGTTGAAGTGGAAGGGTAGCAATGAGTTTGAGTTTCATGAGTAGGATAGTGCATCCTTCAAAAAATTTACACCATTATTAAATGCTATATATGAAAAGTAACTAATAATAAATATATAGCCGTGAGGAAAATGGGGTCATAAGATAGTGAAAACTAAATACGGTATAACAATGTGAGTAGAACTTTAACAAGTAGAGTTAACAATGGTAAATGTTGATAATCTGGAATCCTAAGTGCACTCTTCTTGTTTCATGTGGTTTATATTGCAAAATAACTTGACAATCATCAATAACTTGATTAATTTATGGAATTCCCCTTCATAATTCCTTGATGGAACAATCATTAGTAAGACGGGAAACCTCTCAACTTCATCTACCTCCTTGTGGCCTTATCAATTGTGGAAATCGGTATGATGTTTTTCTATGTTGACATCTTACTAATTTTTAGGTTATAAATAACGCACATAATATAAATCCTATATAATGGTGTTTGTTGTTAAAATATTAATTAGATCATATATGATTCATGTTGACACAGTTCTATCGACGGGGATTCACTCCACAGATCTGTCGACACCCATTGTTGCAAACTCCCTAAACATTGGCCTAGACAAGTTTTACCATATCTAGAAACACCTGCGAAGCAAGTGCATTCTCACCTGAGATGTCTGAGGGAGGGTTGAAGGAACCAATTTTCCATAGAGGGAAGATGAATTTCGCACTATCTATTACTCTACAGCAACATCCAAAAATCCAGGGTTTCAATCATTCCATTAGCTGGCTCTAGTTATCATTATGGGTTACATTCAAACTTACTCAGAATTAGATTGACTTAGACATGTTAATACCATGATTCATATTCACATCAAATACATTGACATATAGCAAACCAACAAACCCTGCAAGGATTCACATCATTCAAATTTAAATAAATAAGCATAGAAATTGCATCATTGTAGAATTCACACGATTCAATATAAAACTATAATCAAATGCAATGCATCTTATAGAAAACCAAAAAATAAGTATAATTTTATCATCAACAGAGTCTTCATATCATTAATACCAAAAATACACCACAAAAGACAGAAAAATTCCTTGGTCGATTAGCCTCAAACCGGAAAAATACATTCATCATCTCATAATGCTTCTCTATGATTCCTATTTTGTGATTACACTTCTAAATATACTTATATACTTACTAATCCATTACAAAATGGTCCACTTGATCAATATCCTAACTAAATTGACCAAAATGACCACACTTGTTGGTTTCTTCCTTCCCCGCGGTTCACTCTTCTTTCTGTCGATGTCCTTCTTGTCGATGGTGGAAGCGCATTTTGTGCACTTTAATCCCTTGCCAACAATGCACATATTAGGCATATTATCTTAGTAACCATTCATGAGTGCTTCTCTTACCATCCCATTTTTTAACAAAATCACATCATCAATGAATAACAACATTAAAGTAGACACACACACATCCTCAATTTGATTCTACAACTATTTATTAAATGCATCCATTATTCTTTTCCCTTCTCAAGTTTAGATTATTTTGTGGACCACTTTAATAGATTACGTAATTGTTTAGGATATTTTGTTTCCTGATTACAGTATATTTTTTTCCTTATTAGTGTGTTTGGAAAAATAAATTGGATTTTAAGCATGATTGTCTTTGGATCTTATTGACTTTTATTATAATTACAAATGATGAAATCTATGTGTTAATATTGCTCTTATTCTTGATTCTTAAAGGGTGCTAGATCAATGGAAGAGAGCCTACCTTACAAGAAGGAGGTTGGTGGTTCCATATTGCAATGTATTTCTAAACATAAAAAATTGAGTAGTGCAAGATTGATGCAATATTAGACGCAACACTAAATGCAAAACAGGATGTAAAAGTGGACGTCCCACTAAACACAAAAGTGGATGTTACGTCATACACAAATGTGGACACAAAAAAGGATTTCACACTAAATGCAAAGTTGGATGAAAAAAGAGACTCGACACTAGACACAATAATGACTCAAAACTAGATGCAATACTAGGCCCAAAACTAGACACAACAATAGATGCAAAAGTGGAATCCTAGCTAGACCTAAAATTGGACATTAAATTGAGCACAAAATATGGTAAAATCGATGGACATAAAACCAGGCATAACACCAGGTGAAAAACTAGAAGCAACATTTCAAACAAAAACTTAAAATGAGACACAATATTGGATGCAAGATGGGATGAAACATTGGATGTAAAACTAGACGTGATATTGAATGCAAGATGGGATGCAAAATTGGACACAAAATGGATGCAATATTATATACAAGAATGGGTGCAAAACCAAGAATAACACTAAGTGCAACATTGGGCGCTGCATTGGGCTTAAACATAGATGCAAAAAAAGACATCAACCAGGATGCAACACTAGGTGCAAACCTAGATGCAAAATACGACGTAAAATGAGATGAAACATTAGACACAAACATGGATATAAAAAAAATATGTAAAATAAGATGCAAAATTAGATGCAAAAGTGGATGCAACATTATAAGTAAACTTGGATGCAAAACTAAATGCAAAACCAAGAGTAATATTGGACCCAAAATTGGATGGAAACCTAGATGCAATGCTATATGTAGAATTGGACACATAATTTGATGCAAAACATGGTGCAAAAGTGGGTGCAAGACTCAATGAAAAACTAGGAGAAAAATAAGATGCAACATTGGATACAAAAATGAGCATTGAATTGGGTGCAAACAGGTACGTAACAAAGGACGCAAAAAAGATACAATACAGGATGAAAACTTGGGTGCAAATAAGGGTGTAAAAAAGATGAAAAAAATTGGGCGGGAAAATGGTTGTTAAAAAGGACGAAAAAAAAGATGCAATAGATGGAGTTTTACAAAATTGTACAATAGTTCTAGTTTTAGTGCCAGATTGTTCACCAAAATTGGGAAAACATTACACTAAAATCTAACGCTAGATCTAGTTTTTGTTGTAGTGTGTGTTCCTACATCACCCATGTTTTTGATAGATATCATATTTATAGATAGATATGGAATGTGAAAAACCCCAAGGGGAGTTCTAATCATTCCATAATTGATACGAAACTTAACTCTTCCACACCCTATGATTCTAGTTGCTGGGTCATATCCTAAGAAAACATCAACTCCATTATACTTCTCATATTCATATCAAAAGATGCACATGAGTCAATAATCCATACATCATTATCTAAATGACCACTTTCAAAGGCCATGTACACATCCCATCCTTTTTGTAAGTAAGTATTTTCCTTTGTGGAAGGGGTATCATCAGATCCCTTCACTCTGTCCAAATTTTTAGATCTACAATCCTTCTTATAGTGTTCATATTTATCAAGTGGATGAAAAATTTACTAAGTAAAATTGAGTATCCATTTCCTCTACCCCAAATTATTGTCTTATATTGACAGCACTAATTTTTCTCCTTCACATTTCCATCATTGTCCTCTTCATTCTGTTTGAAACGTCAATTTGTTGAGGTGTGTATGGAGCAGTCTCTTGCCTTGCTATTTCTCAATATTACATAATTCCTCAATTTCATTCCCATAAAACTCCCTACCATTATCTTCCCTCAACATCTTTATTTTCTTCTTTGTCTAATTCTCTACACGAGCCTTAAATTCTTTAAATTTATCAAAAACTTCAAATTTATTTTGAAGGAAATCAATCCATGCGTTCCTTGGTAAATTATCTATAAATGAAATACAATACATAGATTTACCTAATGATGGAACATGCACAAGTCCAAACAAATCATTGTTTATTAACTCTAAAATTTATTTTTCTCTTATAGTACCAGATGCAAAATCTTACTCGATTTTATTTTCCATATAGCCATTGTTTACAAAAATCAAAATCTAGTGTGAAATTAGGCATAGCTTCAACCACACATTTACCATGTAATGCTTGAAGTCCATTCTCTCCAATATGTGCTAATCTTTGATTCCATAGCATTATCTTTCCTTTAGGGACAATATATTGATTGAGTTGTCATTGATGCCAAAATGGGACTTGTAATGGCCCCTCGGGTTGTCATTGATCCCACCAAGGTCCCCTACAATGGACAATATTGATGAACATGTATGAGTTGATCATGGACATTTGCACAGATTTGGTATGGGGTTTGATCTCCCTTTAGCCACACATAAGGGCTAGCTGGATAATAGCTTGATGGTTGATTTATTGGACATACCCACACAAGTTGTAGCTTGGTATTTGGAACCCATTCACTGATGGTGTGTGCTTTGTAGCACATGGTAGTATAAATGACCCGTTATATGGTCATTTTTTGAAGAAGTCGTGAATCCCACTGCTTGCACTTGGAAAATACCTTGATTCCTGTGTATCCCTTGATGGGGTCATGGAACCCTTGGAGATGGTCATCATGCATGAGAAGGTTTGGCACCCACATACACGGTGGTATGATGGATCTTGGAAATTATATGATCATGATATAGATTGAATGTACCTTTGTACTTGATAATGGAGTCCTATGTGATGGGCTTGAATTCTATGTAAAGAATATATTTTATATATTATATGATATCTTTGAAAGATTCCTTGAAACCCTTGCATATGGTTCCTTGGGTATTTAACCAACACACTTGGTAGCCTGTTGATGGTGATGTATGGTCCTTCTTGTGGTTATATGGATATTGAGATGTTTATGGAGGTGGAGCACGTGGACATGTCTTGATATGTTAAAGAATACTCTAATGAAATCCTTGGAACTCTTGTAGTGGGTGGTGTGGTCTTTCACACCCTTAACTCTGGGGCCTTTGATGTTCTGAAGAAATTGAATAATTTAAGGGTATTGTACCATGTATTTTCAAATAATCCCATGATGGGGAGGTATTCCTCGTCAAGCCCTTTCCATTGATATGTGGAGTGTCTCCTAACTCCTTACGATTGATGATTTTTTTATTTTTTTAACGTTAATGTATTAATTTTCCCCTTTACAAGTAGGCCAGCCTGCTAAAAGAATTCAATTAATACAAGTCAGAAAAACATGTGAATAAATCCTCCATGGCCTATGTAAACATAAAATCATACATTTAATTTTCTCATCAATCAAATCTCTCTTTGGTATTTCGCAACTCTTGGAGAAAAGTGTGAAACTTTGTGGAGGAGAAATTTTTGGGCATCTTTGAGGATTGAAGAGATTCATTAAAATTGGCATAACTTTCTCATACAAAATCATAATTACAAAATTATTGGCTCATTGGAAAGTTTGTTGCAAGGGAAATATAATGACATTATATATATTTTATTTTGGTTCGTCTATTGTATCTTCATATTGTGATATTCTAAAAGGTGTGGTTCATGCTTCTGGGTTTCTCTTGTGTTGGCATGATGAGTATGAGAAAGTTATTGAGTAGCAAGTTTGATAGGTTGATGGAAGGGATAAGTTAATGAAAATGAGCAGTATATTATTGATAGGTAGAATTGTTTCTTAATTCGAAAGCTGAACCTTGCAACCTTGGGGATTGGATTCCTCAACCTTTTCTTAGTTGGATATGAGAAGACCAGGTTGGGTCTTCGATTAGGAGTTGGTGCTCTTATTATCAATTGGTTCTGATGTAATCGTGAATATTGTAGTATTCCATGTACAATACATAAACAAGTTTACCATACAAATATTGTGTCCTCTTATGTTGTGTTTCTTGTTATGATTCAGTGATCTAGTTGATGATATGGTTATTGTTTATAGTTGATTAGTTTATGGATTCTTATGTAGTGATGATGTAATTAGTATAAAAATTGATGAACTCTTCCAATTAATAGAAGTTGAAAAAGGGTTTAAATTTTCTACACACTTATTTATCCCCCCACTAAGTGTGACCATTATTTTCAACAATTGGTATCATAGCCGACCTTCACCACAAGCCTTACAAGCTTGAAGGAGATTCGTGGAAACACAATGAAAGCAAAAGTAGAGTCCTCAAGAAATGGCATTCCAGTATTTGATGTGACATATTATTTTGGTTAGAGGAGTAAAATGAAAGACTACTTGAAAAATGTTGTTGTTTGGGAGATTGTGATCAATCCACTCATTCCAGCCAATCAGGACGCCAACTCAGGTGCAAAGAAAGAAGCTAAGAAGGACAACACCACCGCATTGAAGTTCCTCGTGGATTGAATTCCCAACTTAGTTGAAGAAAGTGTAGGGGAATACACTTCATCTAAATACCTATGGTTCAAGTTGGAAAGTGAATACCAAAAGGGAAGACAAGACATTGAAAATACGAATCAGGAAATAGAATTCAAGCCCCCTGGAGATGCCAAGTAAGAAGAAAAGAAAGAAATGGAATCTAGTGAAGGGATGGATTATTTTTATTGTAAGAGTCGTATATATGATTAAATTGAAAATGTTCTTGTAGAAGATGATGAAGATCTGTCAAAGGCTACAAAAGAAATAACTCGCACCTTTTTGAATATTGATCTCAAATCCAATTGGTTCATGAACACAGACAATCTAAATCAGAGTGACCTTATGAGTTTTAAAAGGAGAACCTTGGACTCTTTGAATAAATATCAACAGAGGACCATGATGCTGAAAGTATTGCATGTAAGACTTAAGCACAAGGATGAAGTATTGTAGGATCAGCTGGAAGAAAAGAAATATGAAGTAGACTAAAGATTGAATTGATCGGTCAAGTAGAAGAACAAGAAGATCCTGGTGAAGATCCAAAAGAACTTGAAGAAACAAGGAAGGCTAATGATGATCTGAAGACTTGGCTAGAAGAATCCAAGAGGATGGAGGATGTCTTGAGAAACTAGTTGGATGAAAATGATAATACTTGCCAAAATATATAGATGGAAGTAATTGGTCTCAAAAAGAAGGATAAGAAATATGATGCATATGCCAAATTCAATAACTATTCAATCATCTTGGATGAGATCTTGGATTTTCAAATATCTCCATTTGAGAAATATGGTCGTGGCTACAACAAGGAAAGAGGAAAATGTGTGGTTGGCACATGGTCTCCTAAGACCCATATTAAAATAAATCCCTTATACATCCAATAATGAAAGCAAAAATATTTGTCAAGAACCTGCAAAACACAAATAATACTTCATAATATCAGAAATACATTAAGAAATTTGTACCACACCTCAATACAAATTCAGAAGAGAGACAATGCCAATATGGAATCAAGCATCTAGGTATGAAAATAGTTTCAATGGGTATTTGTAATGTCCCTGGCCCTCCGACCGACAAAGAGGACGCTACCATAACACTATCTACCTAGGCATTTAGCCCCATAAAACGTAAAAATAAAATGCATTGAACCAAGGTACACAGATGCATAAAGAATTAACATTCAATAAAAGCAATTACATTTAATTCAAGCATTCAACACATTTTAACATATTCATCGTAATTCATATAAAAAGTACAGTTGCATGTGTAAATTCACATGAATACTTATCTTTGAATGAAGCTTCCCACAACCAGCTATGCCGCTGCAACATTCCACCCAACCATAGGCTAGTGTGCTCCTTAATCTCTAAGCAACACCGCCACCCCCGAGCTGGGCATGATTTCCCCAAGGAAAAGGGAACTAGTAGGCTGACACATAGCTAAAGATATGTTAAAACTCAGTTAATCCCACGTGGTTGGGTTTATCAGACCAAGAGTACACAACAACACATAACCAAGCCAACAAGTTGGGTTTATTAGGTTATCAGGAGATGGAAGCACTGTCTCCTAATCTAGTGGGATCACTGAAGAGCTAAGGATGCCTACACAAGAACTAGCTTGAATCCTAGGACATCCACACACACCCAACACAAGGAATCATTCCCTTCTCTACTGCACAGTCCCTCAAGACACAACTTCCCTTCCAGTGCTATTCAGGGGGTGTAGAGAAGAGAGTCAACCCTCTAGCTTTATCTATGAGGCTCCTACAAAACACTAGGTTGTCAATGATACTCCTTTCCACTCCTACACAGTCCAAAGACCAATTGCATACACAGCAATACACACCATTTTTGGGTAGAGGAAAATAATTCAGCCACAAAATTAATTGCCAAGGAGGGTAAGAACAACCCACTAATAGTAGCATGTATCCCAGGGACGTTTTGTCCCTAATGTGGCCAAAAATGAATACAATACACAATATTTACAATGTTGGGCATGAACAAAAACATCCTGTAAGCTAAAATCAGAAATGGTAAGTGGGTAAAACAACCCCAAGAGCCAAAATCAATTTTCAGCTTGGAAAATGTTGGAGAAATGCAATAAAAAAAACGTTGGGGAAGAAACCCAACCACAGATCATCACCCAAAAATGAAATTCTCAGTCTGAGGAGAGTGAAGAACGTCTGTCCATGTGAGGTAAAAACACACATATAGCGATTCCAAAATCGAAATTCACACACAGCAAACTTCCATCCATTTGAGAGAGAGCCCAACGTGGATTTCTAATGATGGGGAAAACGTTCAGGGCCCAAAATTGTGAAGAAAACATACATCAACCCAAATCGTGGAGGTCAAAAATAGTTCCCAAGCTTTCCTTGCATGAGCAAAAATGAAGAACGTGAGTGTATGGCAGAATGGCCTACGTTTTTGGGCATTTTCCTTGCCAAGGAAGTCAAAACACGTTTTTTAAAAATGGGTCCTCTGCCCAATTCGAATTTCTTCCCATACTCTCCCCACTCCATGCGATAACTAACTCAACCACATTCTAGAAGAATTTAATGATTGGGGAAAAATACAAAATGGGTAGTTGAGGGTTTGATGGGTTCTCCCTTTGACATTTAGATTTTCCCCATTGGCCCCAAAGGTTAAATATTCCCCACTCCTTATCCTTAGGGAAATCGTGCTCCCATCTCATTATTTCTTACATAGACATAGCTGGTTGGTATTTTTAATTAAATTGCATATTTACATGATGTTAAAATTATATTGTGCCGGCTAGAATGAAATATACCTTCGGCAACGATTTTAATCGCCGGAACATAAAACGATAAATCGATGGTGGGGCATTTTTCGTTAGCTCCACACCATGATTAATTAAAATATACAAATCATATACATTTTTAATGCAAATGGGGTCAAAACCGGGGTGTTACATTCCCATCCCCCTTCAATAGCACTGTTCTCAGTGCTTTACAAAATTGAACAAAATGCTACACTGGTACCGCCTCAGTGCTCCGTAGAATTGAACAAAAATGGATGTTCCAATTGCATGGCATTCTCCAACTCCCATGTATCCTCTTCAGGATCGTAGTGCGCCCATTGCACCTTTACATTCCCTATGACTCGGTTTCGAAGCATTGTGACCTTCCTGTTGAGGATGTGCATTGGCTCAATTTGGAACTCTTCCTCGAGTTCCACCTAAATCACATCCCAATTTATCACATGGTTAGGATCATGTACATATTTCTTAAGCAAGGAAACATGAAAAAAATTATGAGCTCTAGTGATAGCAGGAAATGCAATTCTATATGCAACTGGCCCTATTCTTTCAAGCACTTCAAACAGCCCATAATTGTTATATTTTTATCATTTAAGCAATATGATCTAGGATCTTATTTGAGAGAATAACATGCACAACAAAAATCAGAAGAGACAAGAGACACAAAGAATTTTCGTTAGGGAAACCATAAAGGAGAAAACCCCGCAACTTCCTTAGAGATAGAATGAGCACCAATGGTAGTAGTGAAACCCAACGGTAGAAAAGAGGATCTCCGCAGCTGTTCTCTCTCTCTCAATTGAGAGAGATTCTCCTCTCTCACTCATGCACCCCAATGAGTGAGTGTGTGTGTGATAAATAGAGAGGCTCACTCTCTATTTATATTCTTTCGTTCACTTGAAGTCCATTCCAACAAGTTGGCCCCACTTAACAATTACTTACCAGGGCCGACATCTCTATGAGAGTCTAATAACCCTAGTGCCCCACAACTGTGGGGACTTTTCCCTTCGATCAACAAGGAGAGTTAACCTTGACTTAATTGTGGGGACTATTGCCCTGACTTACAATGGAGGGTTAACCTCAATGACTTTACATGACTTGTTTACATTATTGAATCTCCCGATCAGAACATCGGGGCATGACATGACTCAATTACATTACAGATACTTCCTGAAATAAATATCAGGGTATAATACATAAGATATACAGGTGAATACATTCTGGAGTTACAAATACATCAACTCTCCCTCTTAACTAGGAAGGTATTATCTCGACACAATTTATCAACACAAATCTTCTTCTCGGTATCATCTGGATCATCATCAACTCATCTTCATCTTCAAGTCATCTTCATCACTGGATCTGGATCATCATCAAAACTAGATCATCACTGGATCATCATCAAAGTTGGATCATCATCAAAGTTGGATCATCACTGGATCATCACTGGATCATCATCGTCGTCACTTCTTCCGTTATCTCAATCAAATGGTGCCATCTCTTCATTCTTCTTGTCACAAGAAGTTCTGTAGAGCTAGCCCTTTTTCATGTTGGTTGTAGGCCTAGCCTCCATGTAGGTCTTCTTCAGCGCTTATATCTGACCTTAAGTCAAAATGGCCTACCCAACACTTACATCTGACCATGAAAGGAACACATCCAACACCATGTCAGAAAGACACGCCCAGCACTCACATCTGACCATGGGAGGAACACATCCAAGAACCATGTCATAAAAGGCCCAGCACTTACATTCACCAACATGATAGGACACACCTACTATCATTTGTGAAAAGTCCCAACACTTACAATCGCTAGCATGATAGGACTCACCTACTATCATCTATGAAAAGGCATAACACTTACAATCACCAACATGGTAGGACACACCTACTACCATCTATAAAAAGGCATAGCACTTACAATCACCAGCATGGTAGGACACACCTACTAACATCTGTGAAAAGGCATAGCACTTACAACCACCAGCATGATAGGACACACCGACTATCATCTGTGAAAAGGCACAACACTTACAACTAATCATGTGGGAGCCAATCCCATAGTCACATCAGAATGGCTCTGCACTACATCTAATCATGTGGGAGCCAATCCCATAGTCACATCAGAATGTCTCTCAGCCCTAGGCTAAGGATTCCTAGTAACTGACCAGGTGCCTCCATTCTCCTAGAGAATGGCCTTCAACACTTATATCTGATCATGTGGGAACACATCCCTTAATCACATTAGAATGGCTCTCCTCCCTAGGCTGAGGATTCCTGGTACCTAACCAGGTGCCTCCATCCAGAGAATGGTATCCAGCGCTTATATCTGATCATGTGGGAACACATCCCTCAATCACATCATAATGGCCCTACACTGATCATGTGGTAACACAACCCACAATCATACCAGAGCATCTCTGCACTTACATCTGACCATGGAAGGAACCGATCCTCTCACCATGTCAGAATGGCTATAACACTTATATCTGACCATGGAAGGAACCAATCCTCTCACCATGTCAGAAGGGCTCACGGACTCATCACTTCCCTTTGGAGGGAACCTCGATCTCGAGAACACCAAGCTTCTCCCTGAAGTACTCAAACTTCACTCTAGCCAATGGCTTAGTCAAAACATTAGCTATCTATTTGTCCGTCACAACATACTGGAGCTTCACTACTCCTCTCTGCACCATATCCCTAATATAGTGAGATTTGATCTCGATATGCTTCAACTTGTCATGGAACACCGGGTCTCAGACAACTTCACACAACTCTAGTTGTCGCAATATATACAAGTAGCATCCAACTAGAGATCAAATAAATCAGACAGTAGCTTCCTCAGCCATACTACCTAACAAATAGCTGAACAAGCTATGACATACTCTGCTTCAGCTGTACTCAGTGCCACATAGGATTGCTTCCTGCTAAACCAAGATATCACACCTGATCCCATACTAAAGCAACACCCTGAAGTGCTCTTCCTATCGATGGCACTTCCCAATTCAAATCCACATAACCCTCCAAGTTAATCCTCTGATTCACCTCATACTTGAGCCCATACTCAACTGTACCCTTCAAGTACCTCATTGCATGCTTTGCAACCATCAGGTGAACATGTCTCAATGTGTTCATAGCAAAGAAAATATCTGGTCTCATATTCATCAGGTACATCAAGGAACCAATCATCTGATGATACATCATAGCATCAACTGTCTCTGATGAAGCAACACTCAATAGCTTCAGGTTTGATGCCATAGGTGTGGTCATGGCCTTACATTCCATCATCCTGAACCTCTTCAGTATCTCTACTGCATACTTCCCTTGTCCCGGAGAGATTCCATCCAAAGTATGCCACACCTCCATGCCTAGAAAATAGTGCATCATACCCAAGTCCTTCATCTCAAACTTGGAAGCAAGTCTCCTTCTTGCAACTCTAATGAGTTCCTCTTTTCCTGTCAGGAACAAGTAATCAACATGTAATAGGAGCATCACTGGTATTCCACCTTCAATCTTGAAGAAAAGGTTGGAATTTGCTTTACTCTTAGTAAATCCTACATTCATTAGTAATCTATCCATCCTATCGTACCATGTCGAACCTTAGGATCTTCTACAGTCACTCCCTCTGAAGCAGAACATCATTCTCCATCTGCCTTTCATACTCTATTCACTAAAACATTCTCTATTGGAGTGACAAGTAGCTTCATCTGCTACTAATATTCTATGTATCCATCTAGGGTCACTAGATACCAAGATCCTCTATATTGATCCTTTTCAAAAGTTCTTCTTGCACCCATCTGTGAGCTTGTCATCTTCTTCAAGCTCCTCATGTATGTATTATCCCGTGGGTGTCTTCTGAGCTCGTACAAGGTCTTCTTTAATTTGCACACATGAGTCTACCTATCATGTGCCTCAACTCCCACTAGATGCAAATGTCTCTTCGTAGTCTATGCCTTCTTTCCGAGAGAAGCCTCATGCTACGAACCCTGCCTTGTATCCCACGATGTTGTCATCTACTACATGTTGGATCTTGTAGATCCATATGGAAGATACTGTAAACTTCGCTTCAGGTCTCGTTGCTGCATCCTAGACATCATTCTTCATTTTGGATTATTAGAGCGAATCTTGAATTGTCATCACTTGTTATTCGGAACAAGTCTCATCCTTCTTTTCTTGTAGGTGATTGTACACGGTCTTTCCTACAAGTCAAATGCACCAATTGTATGATTAGAAACATTTCATAATGCATATTCATAATGGTAAATTATTATGCATAAAGATATAATCATGCAACTATTTTATCCAATACAACATTCATCCATATCTCACGGAAACATTTCTAGATGCCTTCCATCTCTACCAAGACAACATTGAGATTGTGCACTAATCCAATCTGTCAGCAAATAGGTTTCATTCTAGATAAGTAGCAATGGAGAGTTGTATAGCACCATGAGCTACTTACCCATAACATGTGTATTAGTAGTATATTGTCATTAATGCAAACATTCTATCATGCATAATACATTAACTAAATATAAACAAATGCATAACAAAACAATATCATGAAATGGCAATTGAATACTTATCTTTATTTGTTTTGTGGGTAGACTCCTTCTTGATCCTTCCACTTCATCATCTTCTTCATTTATGACATCACCATTTCTTATCCAAATACTGAAGATGGATAATAGGCTCTTCAAGAATTGATTCCTTCATATTCCTCATCACTTGATGTTATAGCGGATTTCAACACTCTAGGTGAATCACACTTTGTATGGCCTTCCCCTGTCCCACTGTAGACTCCTTAGACCCTATGGACCACTTTTTGTCCTTTGATGTTTCCTTGATCATCCCTAAAAACACATGAAAAATACTATACGTGACTTTTAAACCTATAAGCGCGTACATACGCGGGTTTGACCACTAAAACCGTGTACATCGGGATGTGTGCATAATTTAAATCCTTTTGGAGTTTTCCTTGACATGGATCCGACCCATTTGACTCCTGCCTTTCCATATGCCTTGAGATCGCACGGATTCGACCTTTCATTATCCCTTTGAAAGCTATATAAGGAACCCCTTGATACATTGAAGGCATAAGAGAGAATTGAGAGCAAAGAAACTATAGTCCATTGTTTCCGGAACTTATGCTTGAGTCTGCATCCCTTTGTCCCTTGGAGCATTAGTTTGCTCTTCCCAAGCTTGCCTTTTGTTTGTGAGAATGCTATCGAGAGATGGAGGATTGAAGTGGTGGAGGTCCAAGTGGGGGATTCAGTTTCTCCGTTTCGTAGACGTGTCGTCAGAGGTTGTATCTTGTGATCTCTGATTTATATTAATAGAAATATCTTTTCCTGTCCAATAATGTGTGTTTGAATGAATATGTTCTCCATTGGATTATGTCAAATGCTTATACATTATTGATTATATATGCTAGAATAGATCTAACACCATGATATATAGCATGCTTGTATTGTTTACTTGTTGTTGAGAAAGTAATATATCAATTCAAGCTGAAGTTGGAAAGCTCAACAGGGATATACTTCAACCGTCCAGAATAAGGTACGAGGTCTGATCCTTTAGTGTTAGACATTTAATTTCTATTGCATATTGGAAAGGATTTATTTTTGGAGTCAAGCTGTCTGTTGTGGTACCCCAAGCCATAGGAATTTCTCTCCGTAACAGAATTGGCAACTCCGCTGGGGAGTTCCTGTTGATGAAATTGTCATTGATGCCAACATGGACTTGATGTCTCTGATGCCACCACTCTGCTGAAGATGTTGAATACTCAGCTAATGATGTAGAATACCCTAGAGATAGTCTTGAAGACCTGGTACAGCTAATGATGCAGAAGACCCTAGAGATGGTCTTGAAGTCCTGGTAGACGTTGAAGAAGCCCATGATGCTTGCCTGATGAAGAAGCCCTTGGAACCTTGAAGGAATAGTGAAGGCAATCTGTATGATGTAGCATGATGATGTGGTAACATCATCATATCTCTAGATAGGAAAGATAAGGCTGAGATGTAGCACAAAGTGGATGTGCTTGACTGAGCTAAAAGATTGATAAGGCAGTTTTCATATCAGCAATATGATATTCATATTTAGCATTAAGGATGTTGGTTACTTACTGAAAGGCTGACATCATCTACAGCCGGTTCAAATTCATCTCTGTTTCTCTTGGACTACCATAGCCCTAAATAGGGATTCCTTGACAATATAAATGTGTTTAAGCCCTAACAAGGGTTTCCTAGACATCAGATAAAAGTCATTGTGTAAAATGGCGTGGAAGTTTTTGCATAGGTCGGCTCCATAATATTTGTTTAATGTCGGCCCAATAATAAAAAATTAGAGGTCGGCTCAAGCAAAAAAAGGGCAAGTTGGCTCTATCAAAAATTTAATGTTTAATTTAAAAAAAATTTGATGAGGTCGGCTTCATTTGAAAATTATAGCAGGTCGTCTTGAAAAATTAGTATATATAGGCCCTCACGTTTTTTCATTTTTTGAATGTGATTTGAAGTGGGATATTCGGTGGAGATATGCGTTTTTTGTCTGGGAGCAGCTCGCAGCATTTGTGGAGAATTTCGGTGGTTAGCTTGGAGATTTTACTAAGGCAAAACCTTGGTGGAAGCAGTAGGAAAAGTTTTGAATAGTTTGGGAAGCAGCTCCCTGAGAAGGAGTAGTTTCTTGGTGGAAAATTTAGGTGAAGCTCTGTGGCAGCCTGAGTGAAGGATGATGAAACCGATTCTACAGGAAGTCATATATCATTTTCTATTCAATGATAGTTCTATGCACTAAGGCTACCTCAATACCGAGGGTTTCAAGAGAATTCCGTGGGTTACAAAATTGTAAACCAGAATTCTATTTTCACAATTTTTTTTGTTTGTGACAGCCCGAGTCTTCAGGGAAGAACAAACCAGTTTTTGGAAGGGTTCTCTTTGCAAACTATTTGAGAAACTTGGGAGAAGGAGCATCAGTGAATCCCTTCTCAATTCGTAGGCACCTAAAATAGCAGCAGTAGATCTGAAATGAAGAAGATGATGCCCTAGTTCCTGTGCTTTGACAAATGAGAAGTTCATAAAATAGAAGCATACACATACAGTAATAAAGGACTGTCTGCAATTTGAAGAAGTGAATCCTGTAGCAGTACACTAGGAAACTTCCTGTCTGCCATACTTGACTGTATCTTCCAGTTCGACATGATGATGTTCTGAAGAAGACGTGAGATCAAGAAGTTCAAGGTCTATTGCATAATTGTCAACCAGTATTTAGAAGCTATCTTCAAGCTTATACTCAGATCTACAATTGATGGACAGAGACACTTATCAGCAGTAGTGCTTGTGGTGAATTCGATTGGGTTAATCTGGCTTTGAGACTTTCAGATGACTGAGGCAGCTGCAGGCTTTTTGATGATAAGGATCCTTTTTTTGAACAGTAGTTTATGATCACTAAATGGATTAACTGGTAGCTAATTTTTTGTGTGAATATTTTACAACACTTGAAGTGAAGCAAGACTATAGTAGTCTGCAATTCATAAGCTGAGTCTATGTATATTTTTAGCAGTAGCTAAGGAACTCAGGACTAAGGTATAGTGGCATTAAAGGAGAAGTATGTCAAGCTTATCTTTCTCTGATATATTCAGGTATCTCAACCAGAAGTCAAGAAGCAATCAAGTATATGTGTGTTCTCTGTAGAAGAGGCTTCAAGACTTTACAGAAGAATTATGATGCACTTAATTCAATGATGAAATGACCAGTAGTGGGACATAATATAGTTTGAAGTGAATAGTGGCAAGTGTATAAATAGGAGCTGATTGAGCAGATGATGATGAGAACCTTTGGCAAATAGAGATGTTGACAAGTAGAATATGATATGAGCAGATCCTGTGGACATGAGCAGACTTAGTTATAAGCAAACTTTGATGATATGATAGTCAAAATGACAGCAATTTGAAGCTTGATAAGACAGAGTCAATGACTAGATCTATGATGGTTGATGCCCATTCAAAGTTTGTGAACACCTAAGCAGACACAAATAGGTTCTACACAGTAGCAGCAATATGTTGATGATGATGCTCAAGCCAAGGTATGAAATATGCACAGTCAAATCTAATGCTTGATTGAAGTCTGTTTTTGACACTTGTGTAAGGAATGAATGCTTGGCTTGATATGCTAGCAAGATAACAATCCGAGAAGTTGTACAGTCCAAGGTGACTAAGTTTGGGGTCTTCTTCACAGTGTACACAGTTTTTGTTTTTGGGCATTGGTTGGGGTTTGCTTGTATTGGTTGCATTATTGCAAGTTTAATGAAGCAATGAGAATGTACTTCAACCATTGGAAGCTGGTATAGTAAACCTGGACATCTAAATCATTTACAGTGGGATGAAGCAATACATACAGTAAACAGTAAATGATGTTGATAGTCTGCTGAGTTTGAATAATTGAAGCTTGATGGTGTTAATGATGCATACAGTCTGCTGTAATTTAATAAGTCAAAGTCTGACCAAGACATGACTATCTTTGATGCTTAACTATGTGCATATTCAAGCCTATAGGTAGACAGAGGTATTCTTAAGCTTTAAAGATCATTGTGAAGGACAAAGGTATGATGAATGACACATCTTAGAGCAGCAAGAAAATTGTATTTGACAACTGAAAGGTTGTGAATTAGTGCCAAATGCAGAGCAGAATGATATGATGATTGTTGGATGATGCTGACAGTAGCATGATGTATGCATGGTTATGATTAGAATGATGTGCCTGATAGAATAATGATGTGAGCAGCAGGGATGATGAGTCAAGATGATGAGCAGCATTGATTAGCAAAAAAGATGGGAAAAGATAGCTGGCAGCAGATTGAAGAGACAAGTGATGAAATAATGTAACAGTGAACTTTAATTGTAAAATCAAGCTTTTCTTGCTTTTGAGGTTAGGATACCTCAAACCCTTCTTAGCAGGGTCTAAGAAAACCAGGCAGGGTCCTGGATCCAGAGTAGGTGCTCTATGTATCAGTAGGTGCTTATTTTTCCTAACGGTTGTAGCCAGACCAAAAATAATACAAAAAGATTACAGAATTATATGGTGTTGTGTTCTTGTGTGTTATGGTTCTTTATGAATGAAATGCTTATGCTATGTGAATGATGTTTATGAAATTATTATGGTAGAGTAATGGATTGATGAATTGGTAGCTAACCGTGATAAGCTAAGAAAGGTTTAAAATTAGCTTCACACTGATTCACCCCCCCTCTCAATGTCAACAATTGGTATCAGAGCAGGCCTTCGTCACAAGCCTAGCAAGCTTGAAGGAGATCCTTAGACACAATGGAGAAAAAGAAAGAGTCATCAAGCAATGACATGCCTGTACTGGATACTGCAGACTATTTTAGTTGGAGGAGCAAAATGAAGGCGTATCTGAAGAAATTTGGTGTTTGGGAAATTGTTATTAATCCACCCGCTCCATCAAACAAGAAAGGAAAAACAGCTGCACAGAAGGAAGCAAAGAAGGACAACACTACAGCCTTGAAGTTCCTCATGGATGGACTTCCCAGCTCAGTGAAGGAAAGTGTAGGAGAGTACACTTCAGCAAAAGATCTATGGTTCAAGCTAGAGAGTGAGTATCAGAAGGCAAGACCAGAACCCGAAAAGACAAATCATAAATCAGAAGACAAGCCCCCAGAAGAGCTAAATCAAGAAGAAGACAAACAGGAAGAGGACTCCAGTAAAGGTATGAACTCTTGTGATTATGATAGCTTGTGTGATGAAATTGAGAAGGATCTTACAGATGATGATGAAGCAATGTTGAAAGCTAAACAGAGAATTATAAACTATGTATGCCACATAGATCCCAGAGCTGATTGGTTCTTGAACAAAGTTGATCTTAATCAATATGACTACAAGGCGTTTAGGACGACAACCTTTGATTATAGGATAGTCTCCAAAAGCAGAATGTTGAACTAAAGGAGTTGCTTAAGAAACTTAAGCATGAAGGAGTAGGTTGGCTGAAATTGCTGAAGGAAAAGGAAGTAGAAAAGGAACAGCTAAAGATTGATTTGATCGACCTAACCCTAGAACAAAAGAACCATGATAAAGATTCAAAAATACTTGAAGAAGCAAGAGAGGTAAATCATGAATTGAAGACTCAGCTGGAGAAAGCCAAGAGGACAGAAGAAATCTTGAAAAGACAGCTAGAAGAAAAGGAGGAAACAGTCCAGAAGCTGGAAATGGAGGTAGTTGGTCTCAGGAAGAAAGGTAAGAAAAATGAAGCCTTGGTCAAGATCCATGATAGTTCAATTGTTCTAGATAAGATCTTAGATTTCCAAAGATATCCGCTCGACAAGACTGGTCTTGGTTACAAGAAGAACAAAGAAAAACTTGAAGATGACACTTGGTCTCTGAAGACTCCAGTAGCAGGTCCATCAACGTCCAAAGCTGCCCCCCAGGAACCTGCACATGACAACAAGGATTTTGGAACTTCAAAGATGAAACAAGGAGTTAGGTCTGTTCATCAAAGCAACTTCATAAAGGAAGCAACTGCAAGACCCAGGTATGAAAATGGCTTCAATGGTTATTGTTATTCTTGTTCTAACTTTGGTCATAAGGCTATGGATTGTAGGTTCCATGGAAGAAGAAGGGCTGGAAGCCCCAAAGATTCAGTTAGATGTTGGACATGCAATCAAGTCAGACATGTTGCTTCCACATGTCACACATTGAGGTGCTACACCTACAGTGGGTTTGGTCACAAAGCCCATGAATGTGCTAGTCAAAGAAGTCAACCAAGAAGGAGTACTTCATACATATCAGTAAGAAGATTTGAAGATCAGAAAACAAATGCCTACAGTCAGGGATATGCTCAGGCATGGAGAAATGAAGTGGATCAAAGAAGTATTGGAAGTTCCAACAGCTCAGTTAGGTGCTGGTCATGCAACAAATTTGGGCACAAAGCACAAAACTGTTGGAATGATATGAGAAGACTAACATATAGCTTAGCCAAGAAAACCAGTAAGGACAATGAAGGAACAGATGCTCAAAGGACAGATGTCAAGAAGCAAGTATGGATAAGGAAGACCGAGCAGTTGCAGAAAGGAGAAGCTGATCAGAGCAGGGAGGAAGGCTGCCATATGGCAAGCCAAGTGTAAGGAATCTGAAAGACCTTAGCACACCTTGAGTTCATGAGGCTAGAGAATGAACTCAAAGGAGAAAGGATGGTTACTCTAAGCATAGAGACAGGTCCTAGGATCGTGCATATTGACAGGGGGAGCAGTTAGCAGTGATCAGAGATTTCAGAGATAGATATGTGGACACCCTTTGCCATTGATGCCAAAGGGGGAGAGATGAAGACAAAAGGGGAGCATGCTCATAGGGGGAGCATGAGTTGTTGTCATCAATGACAAAGGGGGATATTGTTGATGAAATTATCACTGATGCCAACATGGACTTGATGTCTCTGATACCACCACTCTGCTGAAGATGTTGAAGACTCATTTAATGATGCACAAGACCCTAGAGATGGTCTTGAAGTCCTGGTACAACTAATGATGCAGAAGACCCTAGAGATGGTCTTGAAGTCCTGGTAGATGTTGAAGAATCCCATGATGCTTTCCTGATGAAGAAGCCCTTGGAACCTTGAAGGAATAGTGAAGGCAATCTGTATGATGTGGCATGATGATGTGGTAACATCATCATATCTATGGATAGGCAAGATAAGGCTGAGATGCAACACAAAGTGGATGTGCTTGACTGAGCTAAAAGCTTGATAAGGCAGTTTTCATATCAGCAATATGATATTCATCTTTAGCATTAAGGCTATTGGTTACTTACTAAAAGGCTGACATCATCTACAACCGGTTCAAATTCATTTATGTTTCTCTTGGACTGCCATAGCCCTAAATAGGGCTTCATTGACAATATAAATGTGTTTAAGCCCTAACAAGGGTTTCCTAGACATCAGATAAAAGTCACTGTGTAAAATGGCGTGGAAGTTTTTGCACAGGTCGGCTCCATAATATTTGTTTAATGTCGGCCCAATAATAAAAAATTAGAGGTCGGCTCAAACAAAAAAAGGGCAAGTCGACTCTATCAAAAATTTAATGTTTAATTTAAAAAAAAATTGATGAGGTCGGCTTCATTTGAAAATTATAGCAGGTCGGCTTGAAAAATTAGTATATATAGGCCCTCATGTTTTTTCATTTTCTGAATGTGATTTGAAGTGGGATATTTGGTGGAGATATGTGTTTTTTGTCTGGGAGCAGCTCGCAGCATTTGTGGAGAATTTTAGTGGTTAGCTTGGAGATTTTACTGAGGCAGAACCTCGGTGGCAACAGTAGGAAAATTTTTGAACAGTTTGGGAAGCAGCTCGCTGAGAAGTAGTTTCTTGGTGGAAAATTTAGGTGAAGCTCTGTGGCAACCTAAGTGAAGGATGATAAAACTGATTCTACAGGAATTCATATATAATTTTCTATTCAGTGATAGTTCTGTGCACTGAGGCTACCTCAATACCGAGGGTTTCAAGAGAATTCCGTGGGTTACAAAATTGTAAACCAAAATTCTATTTTCACAATTTTTTTTGTTTGTGACAGCCCGAGTTTTCAGGGAAGAACAAACTAGTTTTTGGAAGGGTTCTCTTTGCAAACTGTTTGAGAAAGTCAGGAGAAGGGGCATCAGTGAATCCCTTCTCAATTCGCAGGCACCTGAAATAGCAGCAGTAGATCTGAAATGAAGAAGATGATGCCCTAGTTCCTGTGCTTTGACAAATGAGAAGTTCATAAAATAGAAGCATACACATACAGTAATAAAGGACTGTCTGCAATTTGAAGAAGTGAATCCTGTAGTAGTACACTTGGAAACTTCCTGTCTTCCATACTTGACTGTATCTTCCAGTTTGACATGATGATGTTCTGAAGAAGACATGAGATCAAGAAGTTCGAGGTCTATTGCATAATTGTCAACCAGTATTTAGAAGATATCTTCAAGCTTATACTCAGATCTACAATTGATGGACAGAGACACTTATCAGTAGCAGTGCTTGTGGTGAATTCGATTGGGTTAATCTATCTTTGAGACTTTCAGATGACTGAGGCAGCTGCAAGCTTTTTGATGATAAGGATCCATTCTTTGAACAGGAGTTTATGATCACTAAATGGATTAACTGGTAGCTAATTTTTTGTGTGAATATTTTACAACAGCGGAAGTGAAGCAAGACTATAGTAGTCTGCAATTCATAACTTGAGTCTATGTATATTTTGAGCAGCAACTGAGGAACTCGGGACTGAGGTATAGTAGCAGTAAAGGAGAAGTATGTCAAGCTTATCTTTCTCTGATATATTCAGGTATCTCAACCAGCAGTCAAGAAGCAATCAAGTATATGTGTGTTCTCTGTAGAAGAGGCTTGAAGACTTTACATAAGAATTATGATGTACTTAAGTCAATGATGAAATGACCAGCAGTGGGAAATAATATAGTTTGAAGTGAACAATGGCAAGTGTATAAATAGGATTTGATTGAGCAGATGATGATGAGAACCTTTGGCAAATAGAGATGTTGACAAGTAGAATATGATATGAGCAGATCCTGTGGACATGAGCAGACTTAGTTATAAGCAAACTTTGATGATATGATAGTCAAAATGACAGCAATTTGAAGCTTGATAAGACAGATTCAATGACCATATCTGTGATGGTTGATGCCCAGTCAAAGTTCGTGAAGACCTAAGCAGACACAAATAGTTTCTACACAGTAGCAGCAGTATGTTGATGATGATGCTCAAGCCAAGGTATGAAATATGCACAGTCAAATCTAATGCTTGATTGAAGTCTGTTTTTGACACTTGTATAAGGAATGAATGCTTGGCTTGATATGCTAGCAAACTAACAATCCGAGAAGTTGTACAGTCCAAGGTGACTCAGTTTGGGGTCTTCTTCACAGTGTACACAGTTTTTGTTTTTGGGCATTGGTTGGGGTTTGCTTGTATTGGTTGCATTATTGCAAGTTTAATGAAGCAATGAGAATGTACTTCAACCATTGGAAGCTGGTATAGTAAACCTGGACATCTAAATCATTTACAGTGGGATGAAGCAGTACATACAGTAAATAGTAAATGATGTTGACAGTCTGCTGAGTTTGAATAATTGAAGCTTGATGGTGTTAATGATGCATACAGTCTACTGTAATTTAATAAGTCAAAGTCTGACCAAGACATGACTATCTTTGATGCTTAACTATGTGCATATTCAATCCTATAGGTAGCCAGAGGTATTCTTAAGCTTTAAAGATCATTGTGAAGGACAAAGGTGTGATGAATGACACATCTTAGAGCAGCAAGAAAATTGTATTTGACAGCTGAAAGGTTGTGACATGATTAGTGCCAAATGCAGAGCAGATTGATATGATGATGGTTGGATGATGCTGACAGCAGCATGATGTATGCATGGTTATGATCAAAATGATGTGCCTGACAGAATAATGATGTGAGCAGTAGGGATGATGAGTCAAGATGATGAGCAGCATTGATTAGCAGAAAAGATGGGAAGAGATAGCTGGCAGGAGGTTGAAGAGAAAAGTGATTAAATAATGTAACAGTGAACTTTAATCGTAAAAGCAAGCTTGTCTTCCTTTTGAGGTTAGGATACCTCAAACCCTACTTAGCAGGGTCTAAGAAAACCAGGCAGGGTCCTGGATCCAGAGTAGTTGCTCTATGTATCAGTAGGTGTTGATTTTTCCTAACGGTTGTAGCCGGACCAAAAATAATACAAAAAGATTACAAAATTATATGGTGTTGTGTTCTTGTGTGTTATGGTTCTTTATGAATGAAATGCTTATGCTATGTGAATGATGTTTATGAAATGATTATGGTAGAGTAATGGATTGATGAATTGGTAGCTAACCGTGATAAGATAAGAAAGGTTTAAAATTAGCTTCACACTGATTCACCCCCCCTCTCAGTGTCAACAGCTCCTAGTAGTTGTCATTTGGGGGTTGTTTTCTCGACAATCAATGAATTTGAATTGCTCTTTCTCTCTTGTTTCTGTGTCAGGTATGGGGGCATGTATGCCTGGTAGAGTCTGATTGGTGTGAAGTTTGTCTCAACCTGTCTGTTTGCCTTGGTTTTATGCACCTTTTCTTCCTGTACGCGGGTTTTTGATTTACAGTCGCGTATACACGCGGTTTCCTCTGCGATTTCCGTGTATACACCCGGGTTTACTGCGAACAATCGCGTATGCCCTTGTTTTTTCCTTTTTGTTGAAGATAATTGGTTCCTGGGTGAATTCTAATATTTGCTGAGTCTCCTTTGGCACTGCCTGAGTCTGTTTAAATCTCTGTTTCTCACCAGAAACGTTTTTTTTAGGCTAAATTTTTCTTTTTTAAGAAAATTCTTGTCATGGCATTTTTCGATTTTTTGTTTGAGATTAGTGCATTAGAGTTCTTTTACCTTACTGCTTTGCTTGAGTGCTGTTTGGGTGTGCTTGCAGAGTCTAGGGGTCGTAGAATCATTATTTTTCTTTTTACATCTCTTTTATTTTTTTAAAAATCCAAAAACATTTGCTTATCATCATGCATTGCATTTTGCACTTTGCATTGTACTTGCACTAGCTCTAGATTTTCTTTGGAGTACTAGTTAGGACTTCATATAGGAAAAATTTGCATTCATCATTTGAAGAAGGATTGTACATTTCACGTAGTAGCATACCCTATTTTCATGGACACAATGCATTTGCATTGATTGTTAGGTGTGCATTTTACTTCTTGTTGAATCATAACACCATTAGTTGCACGATCATATCCCGTTTTTTGAGTAATAAAGCCAACTAAAATCAATTCTAAATAAAATGAATTACACTCTTTTCTTTTCTAGGGTGCACCAACAAGCTTAGGTCTTAGGATCTTGGAATAGTTCATTGTAAGTCAATTCTCCAAGGTCGCTAAACAACAACATCTAGGTGTCTGTCCAGGTGAGTGTGTGAAATCCTTGGTATAACCATTGTTCTCAGGATCCTCCTCTCAAAAGGGAGTTAAGCACGAGGCACTGTGAGCGGTTATTGATTGGGATGACCCCTAGTCATAACTGAGTAGCATCGGAGATATTTCCAGGATTGTATTCATATTTGGGGGCTCTTTCAAGAGTTTCGGGCTTTGCTACCCTGCCCATACGATTAATCCCGCCTGCGACTGTCTGCCTGAGCATTGATTATATTGAGGTGACCTTAGTGACCTTACCTAGGATATCGAGGGGGTACTTTGCAAGGGTTATTCTACAGGTGTCCCGACCAAGTTGGGATCGGACAACACAGTCACTTTACGCATTGAAGCTGGGGGCCACAATAATTGGTTACGTACCTCCGCTTGTTGTGTATGGGAGTCTCAAGCCTCTCCTAGGCGAGACATACCTGCTTCATTCAGGAGCTCACTTATCCAGCCCTTGTTTGCTTGCATTTGGCTTTAAATTTTATTAGTGATTGCTCTATGCATGATAGCTTGCCTAGGGTCTACGTAAATAGAGATTCTTTTTATTTTTTGAGTCATTGTGGATTCGAGTGCGGCTCCCCGCCGTTCTTGTTGCTTAGCAGGCCTTCAGCCTTCTACTTCTCCTCCTCCTTTGGGAGAGATACCTAGACAGTCCAGGAAGACTATCTCACACATTGATTCACACACCATGGGAGACACTATAGAGGATCTTCCTGAACCACCTTCTCCCATTCGTGTTGACAATGGGGCGTTTACTCCTACTTTCGATCCTTCACCCGACTTAGCTGATTTTGGTCCTATGATTTCCCAGATAGGAGCCCCTCATGATAGACCTACTCACTCTAGGGTCGATTCCCCATTGATGCATTACCGGTATGGAATGTCGGAGGATGCTGAGACTCATTTTCCACCCACAAGCACTCACTATGGTGGTTATGCTACGTCTGGTTTTCCTGCGCATGATTTGACATTTCATGTCGAATCTGAGTCTGATCCTAGCATTATGCTTGGGGGCACTCTCATTCCTTACCATGTGGAGAGGTTTGGGAGCACTAGTCACATTGCACCTTCCATCCCAGCGGTGGAAGCTCTATCATATGTTCCTCCTAGGTCTAGGGTTAGCGATCCCATTAGGATACCAGACCCGAGACGGGTAACAATAGGGAATAACACGTATATTATTACTCAAGTCTCTCCGTACTCAGTCCCTATCTCTTCAAATGTACATCCTCCACCTTATTCACATCGTCCTTCGAGTCGAAACGTTGCTACGAGTCAGGTCCGTACTGCGGTTACTAGACCAATTATGTCTCAAGTTCACATACCACCCGTTGCTTTGAGAGGCTATGTTCATGCTTCTAGAGGTCATCTTGATACTTCCAGGGCATATATCCCTACTTCCGGTATGTATATCCCTACTTCCGAAGCGTATCTTCCTACCTACGGATTGTCTCATGGGACATCACATGCGATGACCTATGGACCTTATCACGATACGCAGTATGGACAGGTATCTTCACCTTATGGAGGTGGGTATCAACAACTTGCTTACTCTCCTAATTATGGCTTTGTAGCTCCTACGAGTCAAGGTCCACCATACTATGGTACTTCCACGCCACCCTACACGAGTTATACGGGAGGAAGACACTATGGCCAAGGCCATGGTGGTAACCAGACCTATATGAACCAGGGAGCGGTCCATCGACCTCATCATCCTAGGCTCCCTTTCCTCGTGACACTTAATCTTCCTAACTTATTGAGACTCACAACCGATCCTGTGGCTCATGACCCAGCTTGGCCGGCTATCCCTACCAAGCTTCCTTTGGACATACCTAAGTTCGAAGGAAAACCGGGAGAGGATCCAAGCGAACACGTTACTACGTTTCACCTATGGTGCTCTTTGAATTCATTACATCAGGACTCTGTCCATTTGAGACTCTTTCAACGCACCCTTACAGGGCCTACTGCGAAATGGTATATAGAGTTACCTAAGGGAGCTTTCACTTTGTTCGACAACCTTACAATGACTTTCCTTAATCACTTCCAGCTACCAGTGCGCTATGACGTGGGTACTCAACTCTTGTCGACATTTCAGCAAGATAAAGCCACACATATTTCTGATCATATTCAAGAGTGGCATAGAAGGAAGAGATTAATTAAAGATTTTATACCACCAGAATTCCTTCTTGAGTGGTTCCTCAAGTCGTTATTGCCATATATAGCGAAGGATGTTTCCACATCCGGAGTGCAGAATGAGGAACAAGCAATATTTAGGGCGCAGGAACTGGACTTGATCTATGCTCAGTTCAGTTTGTTGTACGAGATTATTCCCAATGCTCCTCGTTCCAGTTTCGATCCCAAAGTCAAACTTGGACCACATGCCGATGGCATTGTGGGTTGTGCAAGTGTGAAACCTGCAGATTCGGTTGAAAAACAAGTGAGTTAGTTGTCAATCAACCAATCTACCTCGGGACAAGCTTCGGCTTCATCTCAACCCACCCAAACATCGAATGTACTCTCTGTGCAATCATCAGAACAGAAGGGTAACCAAAAGCCCGGACGGAATAGAAAAAAGGGTAAAAATAATAATCGAAAGGGTGGGAATAAGAATGAGAACGCTAACAATAATGACAAGAATGGTAAAAATGCTGGGGGGGACAAGCAAGCGAAACATAAGGTTAAGTTTCCTTGCAAGATATGTAAGGACGATCACCTCACTTACTTGTGCCCTTGGATTGAAGAAGATTCTAGATTCTTAGCACAAGGCCCAGCTGTGCTAACTAACCCTTTACTCCATAATCAAAATATGAACTCAAAGTCCCATGACCAGTCTAGTGATGATGATCCACCGAAGGGTAGTGGTCCTGGGTGCATTAACATGGTTTGTGTTGTGAAAGTTGTGACTCGTGCGAAAGATTATAGTTCGTCACAACCCAGCCGAGGCAAAGAGCCTGATCCACCAAGATCCCCTTTGCGCATTGAGAAACCTACGGATAAACTTGAGGCTACACCTCGCATTCCTAAGGGAGTTCTTAAGTGTTCAGGGCATAATCCAAATGCCTGAGCCACCCAGAATTATTTAGTTGTCGAGGATTTGGGCCATACTCCTTGTGTGATGTCTGCATTGGAAGTGCTTCAGAGTTGTCCTTCACAAAGGAAGGAATTTCTTTCTGCACTTGGTGTGAATGATGATGATTCTTCCTCTGTGATCAAATTTGAAATCATAGGACTTCATCCTTGCTTGCCCTACTATGTGTCTCTTTTGGTGCACGTAGAATGTCTTAGTATGACCGTCAAACGTACTGTGATTGACAAAGGCACTACTGCTTATGTGATGTCTTTGGCCTGTTGGAAGGGTCTCGATTCTCCTGAGCTATCTAAGTCAATGACTATGTTAACTGCTTTCGATGGGAGAGATTTTAGGCCGCATGGCATCCTTCCTTCCCTTAAATTCCTTTTGGGGGGGAAGACCGTTACGATAGAGGTTGAGGTGGTTGATGCACCCCTTGACTATAATCTCCTGCTGGGTAGGAACTGGATGTATAGTATGCAAGCCATTTCTTCTTCCTTGTTTTGCGTTGTATGATTTCCACACAATGGGAAGATTGTAACAATTGATCAAATGACATTCAAGAATCTGTCTGTTACCGCATCTTCGAGAGCTTCGATCCCGATCATTGAGCACTCTCAGCCGGCAACTGGGAGTGTGGGTGTAGGCATGTATCCATCCCTCATGGGAAGATTTAGTTGTCCTGCACCGATCCTCATGATAGGATCTAGTTCCGATAAGGCTTCGACTTCTACGACATCAGTGTCTTTTCACACGAATCATATGGAAGACCCTTGGATTCTTCCTACACCAAGTACTTCGAGTGAGCCTGTCGAGACGAGTGTGCCGTTGCCTGCAGCCATGATAGCTTATCAAGCTAATCTTAAGAGTGATGCAGAGCCTTGTTCTTCCTCTTCATGGATAGAGGAGGAAGACCCCTATGTGCTACTGGCATGGGCAGTACAGTATTCTCATGCCCACGACTATCTTGATATGGTTTTCCCTTCAGATGAAGCAATTATTTAGGCTATGTCGGGATTTGAGCCACCATGGGAGGAACTTCATCATAGATCGTACTTCCTTCCAGAGCTTGACCATTTGGAGCATGAGGATTTCAGGGAAATTCTTAGTCAGAAAGTTGGTAGGCCTATGGTTCCATTAAGCTCTCCTGGTCCGATGGCTGATGGAAACATGGAGAACATATCGGCAACAATTCCTATCAACATTTCTCACAATCCTGGCACAATAGAGAATGTCTATATTGGGGTGGAATGTTCCCATGCTGAGATTCTGGAATATACCGAGCTATTCAAGTAATTCCATGATATTTTTGCTTGGTCTTATGACGACATGCCAGGTATTGACCCTCGGATTGTCGAACATGAGATTAAGACTTACCCCAACTCTAAGCATGTTCGACAGCGTTTACGCATCGTGAATCCTAGGAAATCACCCGCCATTAAGGAAGAGATAGAGAAGTTGTTGAAAGCCAGTTTCATCTATCCCATTCCCTTGACGGAGTGGGTTTCAAACCCCGTTCCAGTGGATAAGAAGCAGGGATCAATCCGCATATGCACTGATTTCCATGATTTAAATCGTGCCTGTCCTAAGGATAACTTCCCCACACCATTTATAGATCAAATTTTGGATGAGTGTGCGGGTAGCGAGGTGTTCTCCTTTATGGACAGATTTTCTGGATATAATTAGATATAGATTAATCCTGGGGACCAACACAAGACTACATTTATTTGTCCTTGGGTAACGTTTGCATATCGGAAAATGCCTTTTGGCCTTAAAAACTCTGGAGCTACATTTCAGTGGGCGATGACCTTGATCTTCCACGATCTCAAGTCTATTATTGAAGTATTTTTGGATGACCTCGCTGCTCATTCTTGTTAGAGAATGCATCATCCCTATCACTTGAGATTGGTATTCGAAATATGCCGGCACTATTCAGTTAGATTAAATCCTCATAAGTGCATCTTTTGCATGAAGTCGGGTCATTTGTTAGGATTCATCGTTTTGAAAGAGGGTATAAGAGTCAACCCTTTGAAGGTTGAGGCAATACTTCAGTTGTCTCCCCCGAAGAATATTCGTCATCTTCAGTGTTTCCAAGGCATGGCAAACTTCCTATGAAGATTTGTTGTCAACTTTGCCAATTTAACTAGAGGCTTCATGCGTCTCTTGAAGAAGGATACTCCCTTTTATTGGGATGAGCGGGACCAGGAGTCCTTCGATGCACTTAAGCGATCCCTAGCATCGGCCCCGGTGATTAGTCCCCTGGACTATAGCCGTGATTTCTTATTATATGTGTCCGCGTATTTAGAGATGATTGGTATGGTCTTGGCTCAAGAGGATGAGGAGCTCCAAGAGCATGTCATATATTATTTGAGCCGAAACCTTATTGACGCAGAGATTCATTATTCTCATGTCAAGAAGCTTGCTTTAGCTACCGTACATGCAGTTCAGTGTTTGAAACATTATATTCTCCTTCGCCAGACCTTGGTTGTAGCCCATGTCAATCCATTTCAGTTCATCCTCACCCGAAGGATGATTGGGGGAAAGTATAATAAATGGATTTTCATTCTGCAAGAATTTGATCTCGAGTTTGTTTCGACAAAATCAAAGAAGTCTTTAATCTTTGCAGAACTTATATCGGATTTTTTGAGCGAGGGCGAGGAGTTGGCTTGTGAAGATACATTTTTTGATGAACACATCTTCTTGATATCAATGCTAGACCCATGGTATAGGGATATCATAGTATATTTACAAACACTAAAGACCCCTACTCACCTCTCGTGAGATGAACGACGATGATTAAGTCATGTCTCTAAGAACTACCTCATAGTGAACAATACTTTGTACCGCCATGGAGTAGATTCCATTTTATGACATTGTTTAACTCATGATGAGGCTGAGGTAGTGCTAAATGATTTCCATGGAGGGGCGTGTGGTGGTCATTTATCTGGGCTTTCTACAGCTCAAAATATTTTGAGAGCGGGTTATTTCTGGCCGTCGATCTTTAAGGATTGTGTTGATGCGGTCAAGAGGTGCCACCCTTTCCAGGTGTTTGCATGCAATATGCACTCGAAACCTGCCCCGTTATGTCCCATTATCACTGTCGGTCCCTTCACTAAGTGGGGGCTCGATTTTATGGATTGCAACCCAGCTTCGGCTGGGGGGCACCATTATATAATAGTGGCTGTTGATTATTTCACGAAATGGGCTGAGGCTATGCCTACAGTAAAATCCAACGGTGAGACAGCCACTCACTTTGTATTCAACCAAATCATTACTCAGTTCGGGATTCCAAAAGAGTTTGTCACTAACCATGGCTGGCACTTTCAGAACCGTATGATGGAAGAGTTGTCATCCAAGTTAGGGTATAAGCAAGAGCATTCCTGTTCTTACTACCCCCAAGCGAATGGACGAGTAGAGGCAGTGAATAAATCACTCAAATCCATTCTCCAACGAATCATCGCACAAAGCAAGACGAATTGGCACATTATGTTATATCCTATTTTGTGGGCATATCGAACTGCATTTAAGACTACCACTGGTTTTTCTCCATATCAGCTTGTACATGGAGTGGAGTCAATATTGCCGATTGAATGCGAAATTCCTTCATTGAAGCTAGCTGTGGAACTCTTACCAAACACTTCACCTTTGGAGGAGCATTTGGTTCACCTTGAGCAACTCGATGAGCAGCGTCGGGATGCCTTGGTGGCTCTAGAGGTTAATAAGCATCACGTCAAGGTCCAATATGATAAGTCTGTCCGTCCAAGAGTGTTTAGTGAAGGAGACTTGGTCCTTTTGTGGGATCAACCGAAAGAACCCTTGGGGGCAGGAAACTCTAATCCTATGTGGTGTGGTCCTTACATAATCAAGCATGTCTTAGAGAAGGGTGCCTATGAGTTAGTGGATTATGAAGGAAGAGCTTTGGTGGAGCCTGGAAATGGGCTCTATCTCAAAAAATACTATGCATGATCTTTAGCCAAGGCTGCTTGTTGTATATTATTGTACAGCTTTGCATAGTTAGGTCTTTTTCTTATCGTGATCAAGTTTGTGATTAGTTTCCATTTCTTTTGGTAGATGTCAATGGAATCTTCCACCTACATAGGATTCGCGGATGATGCAAGCTGTCACACTCAATACTCAGCCTCTGCTGCTTGGGTGATTTATACTCCTATGGGTCAGGTACTGTCTTCAGGAGGTGTATGTCTACGGCCATCTTCCAACAATGTTGCTGAATATAGTGTCGTTATTGAGCTTCTACAGGATGCCATTTTACATGGTGTTCTATCTCTTGAGGTACATCTTGATTCGGAGTTAGTAGTGTCACAGCTGAATGGTTTGTACCATGTTAGAGATCCAACGTTATTGAGAAGATTCTTACGTGTGAGATTGTTAGAACGGCAATTTGACAATATAACATATATGCACATTCCAAGAAATAATAATCAAGTTGCTGACTCATCTGCTAACTACGTGTTAGATTGGCATTTGTCTCATTCATAATAAATTAATCACAAACACAATTTTTACACAGGTAAATAAATAAATCGATCACCATAAAAAAAAATTATATACATAAAAAATGTGGTAATACATAGTGTCATGATACAAAATTGGGGCTTTTAAATCCACCATCATATAATACACAGTCGTACAAAATGTATACACTCCCAGGTGTCTAATCCTGTGGAGAAGGAGGAGGGTTGTGATCATGGAATGTCACTATGGCTCTAGCCAGCCGTCGAAATAAATGCACCCATGCACGTTGTACACCCACCACCTACCGCTACATGGCCTTAGGAAAGTCCTCGACTTGCGCCATGGGAACTCTATGAGTCAGTCTCACAAAGTTGGTATGAATGCTCTGGAGTGTTCGCTCCGCATCCACACCCGTGATGTCATCTCCTCTTCCCCTCTGTCTATGATGAGGGAAGCCCTCTGGTCGCCGTGGTCCCACATCTACACACCAATGGTAGATTTCACTATGTGTTGTCGCGCAAAAACATGTCTTTTTGCTTCCATATAATCAAGAAAGTACAAAAAGAATTAAATAACTCAAAAATTTAAAAAGGGTGAGGGTCGAGATTCGTTACCTATATCGCCATATGCTGACCCTGGTGGTAACGGCATGTCCAGGTCCCCCCGGAAATCTATCCCTACATAGGGGTATTCATCGATGGCAACTATCTGTCGTCGCCACCATGGGAAGAAGTTAGTTGGATATGGGTTGGCCACCCTACCACCCCCCAGTCTTCGCATAGCATCTGCCCAACGCCTTTGGGCCAGATCTCAAACCCCATGGAGAGGAATGTCCACTCTAGGGCTCAATCCTAGAACACGCTCGAAGAAAAACGTGCTCAGAATACTGCTGAACCCGAAGTTTCGTACCCTTCCTGCCTTACACTCACTGAGCTGATGTTTCATGTTGCTCAGTAGGGTAGTGCTCTAGTTGTATATAGTGGGTCTCATGCACTCTAGTGCAGAGAACATCAGAGGCCGCGAGGCCTGGTGGAGTGAGGCTAAGCCGGCTATCCTACCCAGTGTCAATAGTATGGCCTTTAGGCCTAGCACCTATATAGCATTGGTAGGGAGCTGGCTCCCCACCTTCTCGATGTCTGGATAAAAATACACTGCAATGTACTCATCGATAGTCAAGCCACCCCCTGGCCCACCTCGGGAATGAAGGTTCACCACCTCCCCTCATCTAGAAAGCCCTGTGATAAAGTATATGTCCTCCACCTCTATGGTGAGGGACATCCCATCAATATGGAAGGACTCTGAGTATGGATTCCAATAGTCTACCAGCATCTATAGAAGTCTTGGTTTGGCCCTCAAACAACCAAGACACCAAAACTTGTAGAGTACACATGCACGTAGAGCCTGTTGAGACATTAATTCAGCCCTTACTACTTCCTCTAATTCACCATGCTCACGCTCTCTCCACTCTAGCACCATCCTGCAAAAGAAATTGAAAATTTGCCCATTAGTTTAGTATAAAATCATATGCGCGGCCTCATACGCGACTGTTTTGAAAACAGTCATGTATGTACGCGGGTTTGAGGTCCTTTTCTGCATATATCCAGCCCTATACACGGAAAAAGCCTCGATTTTCGTGTGGGCCGCAGCATTCATTTTGGGATGGCCTAAAAAATCCATTTGACCATGAAAATCTATCAAAATGCAAGAGGAGAGCATGAGTAAATACCTGGAAGAAACGGTTGTGAATTCCGCCGGCTAGATCTCCTGGAATTTGCAGTTGAAAATCAGAGCTCAAATGGATAAAAGTTTCAAATGATTTATATTTTTTACTATTTATAGAAAAAATTTCAAATATTTGAAAATTTTTACCCCCTTTTCCTATAGTTTCGACATTTTCTAACCATTTTGAACTGTTTTTGACATAATTGGTGATGTAGAAGACCTTTTTCAGTGTCGTTTCAGCCATTGGATTGACCCGTTAGTGCTGATCTCAAGTATCATGTCTAAACTGGCATATAGGTTAGGTTCACCACCATTTTCATTTTGCATGACCTTATGACCATATCACCATGAACTTAGGTACGAACCCACTCTATTATGTCACAGAACCTTCTTGCTGCTTTAGAAGTGGCATGACATGAGTGGTAGAGCTTCACCTTGCATGGGTACCCTAGTTAGCACCTTATTTGCATTTGGTGCCCATGCTGATGATTTCTCCTTTAGGGTGTGGGAGTCCGTTGTATAGTACTGCCATGACATTTCGCAAGAGCCTCGTACTCCTCTTGATCTTATGCTGGCATATTTCCCTCAGGACTCCCCTATGTCAAGTTGTGAATGCATTATCATGAGCTTTGCCTACCTTATTGAGCTTTATGCCAGCTCCCCTGACATTGCGTTTCAGCCATATAGCCCGAGCTTGTCTCATGTCTAGCCATGCAAAGCCATTTTTTATATCCTTCATAGCTTGATTCCTTTTTTACCGGGAGGGTATTTTCCCCCGAGTGTCAATATCCTACACATGTATCCTTGCATTGAGCATAGGTACGTTCCACTACTTGGAACTAGTTTTTTTGCCCCTATGACACTTGTCTCCTCCTAGTCTGTAACTATAAAGCTAGTTTATTCTTTTTTCAAGCTTTTCAAATAACTGAAAAAGTCCAAAAAAATAAAAAAACCAAAAAGCTGGACAAGGAAATATGTTATATTTGGCAGCTGTCGAGTTGTGTCACCTTTGAACAGAGCACTGTATATCACATCCATTGGTTGGGTTATAGTTTGACTTTAGGAGTTGTTCTTGTTTATCTGAGTTTATCTCCACCGACTGGTTAAGCTTCCAGTCCCCATGGAGCCTCTGTTGATGCCTCCTGTGTCACAGAGATGTCCCAGTTTGCATATCGAGTCTATGCTACCTTCATTCAGTCACCATACACCGTTATGCTCTTGTTCGAAGGAAGTTGAAACTTGAGTCGGCCATTCCTCAGTTATCTTGACTTTGCATGTTGGCCATTCCCAGTACAGTTACTGGTTCGTGCACTTTATTATCGAGTCCTTCCACATTATACAGCTTTGCTGAGTACCTCGTGTTGGATGATGGGGGATGCCTTAATGCCCTCCTTCCAGCAGATTTCATCCCATTGACTTCAAATCATTTATTCTGGGATTGGATTCTAGAGTCCTTTTGAGTTCCTTGAGACTTGCAATCATCAGTGGCAGGTTCTCTCACCATCGATAGTTTCTTGGGAAAACATCAATGTCCCCTGATCGATGGATCCTTTCAAGTGTTCAACCTCAACACATTTATTCACACTTGTTAGTTTGCACTCTAGTACCTTGATTCCCATTTTCATTATCGGTGGGTAATCTCGCGTCTATTAACGGTATACATTAATGACCGGTAATCAGATGATGGACTACTATGTTCGACCTCGACACCTCTATTTGCATAGTAGGACATGTACTCGTAGCGGTTTGTGTAGAAGACTTTCCAGACTGGTGGCATCTCTTATATGCTACCTCCTTGATCGTGCCAGTCTTCATGAGATTTCAGCTCTCGTGACTTGATTCCAGTATATGTCAGACATTTCTAGCCACTATGGAGATCTTGATCTATTATATATCTTCAGCCATTATGGAGATCATGGTCCTTTGTATGTCTTCATCATGGAGATTCTGATCTATGTATATTATACGTGGTCGTGACCACTCATATGTGATATCTTGTATCATGCCTATTCATGGCCATTGTACTCTTATGTATCCGGGATTTCTATATGTATTTGCAGTTATATGCAGAGTTGTATTATTGTACTATGTTGATTGGGTGGCTGGTCTTCCATTTTGGATTCTTCATCACTACACTTCTGGGATGGACTTATAATGTATTTCGTCCATCATATGACCCCTCTAACCTCACACATTAGGGGGCATCTGTTACAGTGGATTTCACCACTCCAGGTGAATCACACTTTGTATGCCCTTCCCCTGTCCCGCTGTAGACTCCTTAGACCCTATGGACCACTTTTTGTCCTTTGATGTTTCCTTGATCATCCCTAAAAACACATGAAAAATTCTATACGCGACTTTTAAACCTATAAGTGCGTACATACTCGGTTTTGACCACTAAAACCGCGTACATCGGGATGTGTGCATAATCCAAATCCTTTTGGAGTTTTCCTTGACATGGATCCGACCCATTTGACTCCTAGCTTTCTATATTCCTTGAGATCGCATGGATTCGACCTTTCATTATCCCTTTGAAAGCTATATAAGGAACCCCTTGATACATTGAAGGCATAAGAGAGAATTGAGAGCAAAGAAACTATAGTCCATTGTTGCCAGAACTTATGCTTGAATCTGCATCCCTTTGTCCCTTGGAGCATTAGTTTTCTCTTCCCAAGCTTGCCTTTTGTTTGTGAGCTTTCTATCGAGAGATGGAGGATTGAAGTGGTGGAGGCCCAAGTGGGAGATTCAGTTTCTCCAGTTCATAGACATGCCGTCAGAGGTTGTATCTTGTGATCTCTGATTTATATTAATAGAAATATCTTTTCCTGTCCAATAATGTGTGTTTGAATGAATATGTTCTCCATTGGATTATGTCAAATGCTTATAAATTATTTATTATATATGCTAGAATAGATCTAACACCATGATATATAGAATTCTTGTATTGTTTACTTGTTGTTGAGAAAGTAATCTATCAATTCAAGCTGAAGTTGGAAAGCTCAACAGGGATCTACTTCAACCATCTGGAATAAGGTACGAGGTCTGATCCTTTAGTGTTAGGCATTTAATTTCTATTGCATATTGGAAAGGATTTATTTTTGGAGTCAAGCTGTCTGTTGTGGTACCCTAAGCCATAGGAATTTCTCTCCGTAACACTTGAGGGATCTTCTTTGAATTGTGAGAGCTTGATATTAAGTTTCTCCCCTTTCCTCTTCTCTTATTATGAGTTGAGATTCTTCTTTTGTACGCTCTTTCCAAAGTCTTCTAAAAGTAATCACTTCCTTCTAGAACACATTCCTTGAATGAATGAATCCCGTGATCCTCGGAGGCCATTCAAGGTGGTTATCACCACTTTTTCATTCTCCACTTCTTCTTCTACTGCTTCAGGTTGTTCTTTGATTTGAGAGACCCTTGTAAAGTATGACTATATGGTCTCTGCATTCTGGATATTCACATTCTTCAATTGTTTTCTCAAAGTCATCTTCTGATTTATGTTATTCCCTTCAAATAGCTTGGTCAATGAATCAAACATCTCTTTCAGTTTCTTTAGGGAAGACACTTGTGGTACAAGTTGATCCGTGATTGAATCAGCAATGATCTTCTTGGCCTTGTCCAAGTTCTTCTTGTGTAAGGCTTTTAGCCTCATCTCCCTCTAGAACTGGAGCCTTTCTACTTGTGTAGGTGTCCAATTCATTTCCTTCAAGAACTAGTGAGATACTATACTTCCATGCTTGGAATTTGTCATCCTCATCAAGCTTGTCATCAAGCTGGTGTGATTAGTCATCTTGAAATGAGAACCTCAAAGGGAAAATAGCAAAAGATTAGATCTTACCGATTTGAGGTGTTCCTCCTGGTTTTGGAGCTGGCTAATCTAGGGTTTGTCATAGAAACCCTAATTTTCAAAACTTAGAATCTTTCAGATATTATTGGATAGAAAGATATACCTATTCAAGGTGAGCTGTCCAGTATACTCATTTTCTGAAAACAGTGGAGGGAAGCTCCCAGAACAGGAAGCCCTAGTTTACCAATTTCTTCTACAGAAATGCCTGAAACTGTTTCTGCGGTATCTCCAAAATTACTACTCCTCTATGTCTACAATTTCCTACTATGATAACCTCATCTGTCCTTGTTCCAACACCATAGGTTTCAGTAGAATTGGTTTAACCAATTAGGACTTATGAGCATTTTCCCAAGGTGACCTATTTCAAGACTGTTCAACATAGCGAAGCTGTACGGACTGCCATGTGTCACTATTGTATATTGTAGGTCTGAACCTTTGAACACAGAAATAAAATTCCATGCAATTTTTGAAAAATCTTCAGAAATTGAATTTGGACCTTTGTAGCCTGAGATATAGCAACTCTCTCCAGGTGTCCTGTTTAGGGATGAATCTTGGAAGAGGCTAGAACCCTAAGTTGGAGGAAACATATATCCTAGAATATAGTGAATCTAAGGTTGAAACTAGGATAAATTCTACATCAGGAATTTATCTTCAACCTATGAAAGTTTCAGCCCCTAAGACTTCTGGAATCCCGAGATATAGCGAATTTAACAAAATGTATCAGTTTTAGTATTTAGGGTTTTTCGGGCTCAGGGTCAAACTAGGGTTTGACTTTCCCGGAGTTTCACCCAACCAAAAATCTTGAACCAGGTCTCTAAACTTTGATTTTGACGAGGAGAGTAAACCTATGCCGGGCTCACTCAAAAATTCCTCTTTTGAGAAAATCCCTAATTTCCCGCACCAAAAACTGAAAATGCCCGGAATCAAATTCTGCTTCGATAGAAAGATGTGCCTTTCAATGGATAGTTATCCTAGCATCCTTTTTCTAATGGATTATGGAGAGAGACCCAAAAATTAAGAATCCCTAGCTTCTACAGCTGTACAGTGTCTTCTTCTTAGGTTATATCTGATACCATGTTAGATTTTTATCATTTAAGCAAATTGTCTACGATCTTATCTGAGAGAATCACATGCACAACAAAAGTTAGAAGAGACAAGAGACACAAAGAATTTTACTCGAGGAAACCATAAAGGAGAAAACCTTGCAACTTCCTCAGAGATAGAATGAGCACCAATGGCAGTAGTAAAACCCAAAGACAGAAAAGATGATCTCCATAGCTATTCTCTCTCTCTCACTTGAGAGAGCTTCTCCTCTCTCACTCATGCACCCCAATGAGTGAGTGTGTGTGTGATAAATATAGAGGCTCAATCTCTATTTATATTCTTCCATTCACTTAAATTCCACTCTAACAAGTCGACCCCACTTAACAATTACTTACCAGGGATGACATCTCTATGAGAGTCTAATTACCCTAGTGCCCCACAACTGTGGGGACTTTGCCCT
The DNA here is from genome assembly GCA_001517045.1 of Pseudotsuga menziesii. Lineage (NCBI taxonomy): Eukaryota > Viridiplantae > Streptophyta > Pinopsida > Pinales > Pinaceae > Pseudotsuga > Pseudotsuga menziesii. The sequence goes on from LPNX010727981.1 coordinate 166,981, forward strand.
CCGATCAACAAGGAGGGTTAACCTTAACTCAATTGTGGGGACTATTGCCCCAACTTACAATGGAGGGTTAACCTCAATGACTTTACATGATTTGTTTACATTATTGAATCTCTCGTTCGGAACATCGGGGCATGACATGACTTAATTACATTACAGATACTTCTCGGAATAAACATCGAGGTACAATACCTAAGATATACAAGTGAATACATTCTGAAGTTACAAATACATCAACAACAATATCTTGGTGACAACTTGGCACAACTTCCAAGCTTCAAGGAACTCTTCTTTTCCCTCACTCTGAGGTAAACATGATCCCCTACACTAAACTCTCTGTTCACCCTATGCTTATCTGCATAGATTTTCTACTTGTCTTGGAATGCTTTCAGATTCTGTCTGATCTTTACAAACTCTTGCTCCATCTCCTTGAGAAATTCTAGACCAAGCACAACCCTGTTCACTGGATTATCCCAAGTCACTAGTGTCCTACACCTTCTGCCATACAAAGCTTCATGTGGGCTCATCCCCAAGGATGCTTATTGTCCATTGTTATAAGCAAACTCTACCAAGTGTAAGTAATCTTCCCACTTGGTTGGTTTATCCATCACGTGCATGAGAAACATATCTTCAAGCACTTGATTTACTCTCTCTGTCTGTCCATCAGTCTGAGGATGGTATGCAGTGTTGAAGTTTAGCTTTGTACCCAAATCTACGAACAACCCCTTCCAAAAATTGGAAGTGAACTTGACATCTCTATCAGGGATTATTGCCTTAGGAAATCCATGCAATTTGAAAATTTCCTTCATGAAGATATTCTCAATGTCATCATTCTTATGTGTAGACTTAACCAATATGAAATGCACTTCCTTTTTCAACTTGTCCACCACAACCATGATGGAGTCATGTTGTCTCCAAGTCACTGGAAATCCTATAATGAAATCCATGGAAATAACTTCCCATTTCCATTCTGGAACTGACAAAGGCTCCAACAAGCCTACAGGGTTTTGATGCTCAACCTTCACCTACTGACATTTCATGCACCTTGAAATATATTCATCCATGTCCTTTTTCATTCCTGGCCAAAAGTATTGCTTTCTGGTTGTAGCAATTGTCTTTTGATATCCTGGGTGACCAGAATACGGAGATTGATGAATTTCATCCATAACAACTCTCCTCAAATATGCTACATTTGGAATGTAGATCCTATTCTTATAAGTAAGAAGTCCATCTTCTTCCAATTTATATCCCTCATACCTCTTCTCAAGGATTTGCTGCTGCAATTTGTCTTTTACTTGCTCATACAATTCATCTCCAGCAGTATGATTAATAATCTACTGCCTCAATTCTGATTGGAAAATACTAAGAGATGCCACATGCATTTCCTACACCTTCCTACTGAGTGCATCAGCTACCTTATTCTCTTTTCCCTTTATGTGCTTGACTTCAAAATCAAACTCACATAAAAACTCCAGCCATCTTTCTTGCCTAGCATTCAGAGTAGGCTGCTCAAACAAATACTTTAGACTGCAATGGTCTGTCCTTAGCTCAAATATTCTACCCATCAATTAATGCCTCCACATCTTGAGAGCATGTAGTATGGCAGCAAGCTCTAGATCATGAGTGGCCTAGTTTTTCTCATGTTCCTTCAACTTTCTTGATTCATCACATCTTGGGCGGGCTGCTTTTGCTGATTCTTGAAGTTAGAAGGTTTGAAACCTTTCTTTCTTTGGTCAGAATTCTCATTCTTTTTGTCCTTCCATGTCTTATGATAATCAAGTTTACCTTTACTTTTCTCATACCAATACTTAACCTTCCTTATTGCTTCTTCAAGAGTTCTAGGTTCATAAAACTCAATTCTGTCTTTGTAAGACTGAGGCAAGCCACTCAGGAAACGCTGGATCTTCACCTTCTCATATTTGATGTACCTAACATACCTCAATAGTTCCAAGAACTTATTGGCATACTCTTCCATGGTCTGTTGTCCCAATATCAGCTCATGGAACTCATTAATCTTATCATCATAGTACATGTCAGAGAGGTACTTCTGCTTGAAGTATTTCTTGAATCGTTTCCACACAATTCTTCTTTAGTTAACCTTCTTTACTTGCCTATGGTGTTCCCACCATATGGATACTCTTCCAATCAAATTGAATATAGATACCCTTGCTTTCATATTTCTAGAGTAGTATTGAACTTGAAAATACTTCCTCATCCCAAGAATCCAAGCCTCAGCTTCTTCACCAGTCTTGACTTCACCATTAAAATTAGGAGGCCTTACCTTTTTGAATTCATCTCGTGAATTGTTCTTGTAACGTCTGTTCCTCTTATTCCTGCGAGATGGAGAGATTGAATCCCCACTGAATTTTTCAGAATCAAATGACCCACTGGTATCCCATTCTAGAGTATTCCTTCTGTCCCTGGAAGCCTTCCTGGAGACATGGGACCTTTTAGGGGAATCTCCCCTCGTACTACTCTTGCTTCTTTCAGGATTATCTTCCTGATGACCAGAGTTTATCTGTCCCTGGATATTTGTCAAACTTTGCAGTATAGCTGCATTTATCTGATTTTGATCTTCTTGAGCCTTAAGCATCCTTTCATTGTCTTCTATGCAACTTTGCAACTCCACCCTTAGGCTCCTCATGGTGGCTGCAATATCTAGGGGAGTATCTTGAAATCTTCTCCCATTGGACTCTATCTCATCATTTCTACCTCTGACATTTTATCCCATAGCATCTTCCTTGAACTCATTGGGGTCCTGTGCATCATTCATGTCGTCAATTCTCATCTTGGCTCAACCAAGAATGTATTTTTGAAAAATGCTCTATGCAGAATGCTGCCTCTCAAGGTGACTATAATTCTACACAATGTGTTAATAAATGCAACTGTTAGATGCATAACAATCTCATGAATTCATAATTAATTACCTGCATTTGGACAATGCTATATGGACAACTTTGTCAAAATGCAGAATTTTCTTTCTACCAAGAACGACAGTCTCAGGGGACGACGGGGGTCAAGGGGGCTTTCCCCCTTGTGGTTTTTTTTTTTTGTAAATATTTGATTTTCGTACAATCTGGCACATAAGATCGTTGCCATTTTTCTCCTTTTCAACACTTGTAATTCCATTGAAAAAATGTTGAAATCTGCTGAAAAATCCCACTGAAAAATAAAATTGAAAAAAAACTCTGATTTTTTTTTCATCTGATCAGATCCCTTCCAAACTAGCCATCCGATGTATCGGGTCACTAGTTGACAACTCTTCCGACACCTCGGGGAACCGATATTCATTTGTCTTCCAATGCACATCGAGTCAATCTTCCTTTGTCTTTCAATGCACATTGGCTCAATATTCCTCTGTCCTCCGATACACATCGGCTCGATCTTCCTCTATCTTTAGATGCACATCGAATCGATCTTCCTCCATCTTTCAATGCACATCAGCTCAATCTTCCTCTGTCTTCCGATAGATCGGCTGATCAATCTTCTATTTTTTTCTGAGATTTCCTATACTTAGAAAAATTTGTGAATTTTTCTTCTTATCTTCCTCTTTCCATCGCCATGTCGGTTCCCTTCCGGCGAGCCTTTTCGACACCTCAGCTCACCTAGCCGAGACCTTAGGCTCCACCCAGCCGAGAACTTCAGCTCCTCCTAGCCGAGACCATTGGTAAATTTTTGAAATTTCTCTCTGCTAGGTTTATTTATTAGTTAGACTCAACTTAATTCATTTGATGTATCAGATGGACTTTCACCTAAGTCATTCGATGTATCGGATGGGCTTCAGCCTAAGTCATTTGTTATTTTCCATACTTGGAATTTTTTTTTTTGAAATTTTAAAAATTCTCCCTGATTTTTACATTTTTCCTCTACTGGGTAGAGGGTAACCTGCTTCTGTCACTACTTCTTCATGGCCCATAGAGTCCCATGCTGCAACGAATCTCTGATACCACACTGTAACATCCCCGACCCTCTGATCAGCGAAGAGGACGCTACCATAACACTATCTACCCAGGAATTTAGCCCCATAAAATGTAAAAATAAAATGCATTAAACCAAGATACATAGATGCATAAAGACTTAACATTCAGCGGAAGAAATTGCATTTAATTCAAGCATTCAACACATTTTAACATGTTCATCGTAATTCATATTAACAGTACAGTTGCATGGGTAAATTCACAAGAATACTTATCTTCAAATGAAGCTTCCCGCAACCAGCTATGCCGCTGCAACGTTCCACCCAACCATAGGCCAGTGTGCTCCTTAATCTCTGAGCAACATCGCCACCCCCGAGCTGGGCATGATTTCCCCAAGGAAAAGGGAACTAGCAGGCTCACACATAGCAAAAGATATGTCAAAACTCAGTCAAGCCCACATGGTTGGGTTTATCAGACCAAGAGTACACAACAACACATAACCAAGACAACAAGTTGGGTTTATTAGGTTATCAGGAGATGGAATCACTGTCTACTAAGCTAGTGGGCTCACTGAAAAGCTAAGGATTCCTACACCAGAACTAGCTTGACTCCTAGGAAATCCACACACACCAACCACAAGGAATCATTCCCTTCTCTGCTACACAGTCCCTCAGGACATGAATTCCCTTCCAGTGCTATTCGGGGGGTTTAGAGAAGAGATTCAAACCTCTAGCTCTGACTGTGAGGCTCCTGCAAAACACTAGGTTTTCAAGCAGACTCCTTTCCATTCCTACACAGTCCAAAGACCAAATGCATACACAGCAATACACACCATTTTTGGGTAGAGGAAAACAATTCAACCACAAAATTAATTGCCAAGGAGGGTAAGAACAACCACTAACAACAGACTGTATCCCAGGGACGTTTTGGCCCTAACATGGCCAAAAAGGAATACAATACACAATATTTACAATGTTGGGAATGAACAAAAATGTCCTGTAAGCTAAAATCAGAAATGGTAAGTGGGTAAAACAACCCCAAGAGCCAAAATCGAATTTCAGCTTGGAAAACGGTGGAGAAATGCAACAAAAAAAATGTTGAGGAAGAAACCCAACCACAGATCATCACCCAAAAATTAAATTCTCAGTTTGAGGAGAGTGAAGAATGATTGTCCACGTGAGGTAAAAACATACATACTGCAATTCCAAAATTGAAATTCACACACAGCAAACTTCCATCTGTTTCAGAGAGAGCCCAATGTGGATTTCTGATGATGGGGAAAACATTCAGGGCCCAAAATCGTGAAGAAAACATACAGCAACACAAATTGTCGAGGTCAAAAATAGTTCCCAAGCTTTCCCTGTGTGAGAACAAATGAAGAACGTGGGTGTATGGAAGAATGGCATACGTTTTTGGGCATTTGCCTTGCTAAGGAAGTCAAAACACATTTTTCAAAAATGGGTCCTCTGCCCAATTTGAATTTCTTCCCATACTCTCCCCACTCCATGCAATAACTAACTCAACCACATTCTGGAAGAATTTAATGATTGGGGAAAAAGACAAAATGGGTAGTTGAGGGTTTGATGGGTTCTCCCTTTAACATTTGTATTTTCCCCATTGGCCCCAAAGGTTAAATATTCCCCCCTCCTTATCCTTAGGAAAATCATGCCCCCATCTCATTATTTGTTGCATAGACATATTTGGTTGGGGTTTTTAATTAAATTGCATATTTACATGATGTTAAAATTATATTGTGTCAGCTAGAACGAAATATACCTTCGTCAATGATTTTAATCGTCGGAACATAAAACGATAAATTGATGGTGGGGATTTTTCCTTTAGCTCCACACCACGATTAATTACAATATACACATCATATACATTTTTAATGCAAATGGGGTCAAAACCGGGGTGTTACATTATTTCTCTTCATGTAATGATTTTGGTCACAAATCCATGGATTTTAGATGCAATGATAAAATAATTGTTATAAGTTCCAACAATGAAATCCGTTAGACATGTAACCATGTTGCTCACATTGCCGCATATTGTTGTACTATGATATGTTATGGTTGCAGTAGATTTGGGCATAAAGCTCAAGATTGTGTAAATTAAAGAAGACAATCTATGAGGAATTCCTCATACACATCTACAAGAAAATATTATGAACCATGGAAGATGAATAATGCAGGGACAAATACAGCTCGGAAGACAAATAGTCAAAATCAAGGACACTCCCAGTTTTGGATGAAAAATAATGAACTGTTGAACGCGGATGAAGTGGATCGATGTAAAGAAGATGGCTTCCATGTGGTAATCTAATTCTGATTTCTATAAAATACCTTGAGCACCTTGAGTTCATGGATTTTGGAGGAGGAACTCAAAGGTTGTCGAGCACCCTAAATGCAGATAAATTGTTATCAACACACAGAGCTTACGAAATTCATTGTCAACCCAGGGAAGTCTTTTGTTTCAAAGGGTAAGTGCACAGTATATGCTAAACACCAAATCATTGTAGTGAATACTGTTCTTAACAACTATGTTCATCCCCTTGACTATGTGTGATCCCACAAATCATTTAACTCTACGAATTCAACCCTTCCTTCAATGCATCAACCAGAAATGAAATCAACAATTACTGACAGAAAGGAAATTCTACTCACTGCTTAATTCAATGGAATTGCCTATTGATCTAATCACACTCAGAATCCACAATCATAAATCAACTATAATCTAGAAATTCAATTGCGACAGATCACACTCAGCTGTTCTAAGAATTGAATTGCAGAAATAAGAATCAACAATTATAACAATCAAAGGATTACACAGGATTCGTGGGATGTCATTCTGAACTATGAGATGAACAGAGTTGCACACAGCTAATAAATGAATCGCATAAAGATTACTACTCAGTCGATTGTCACACTGTTACAGCTATCAATATTGAGAAATGCAATCCTGTAAATCACACACACTACTACTGCGCACAAATAAAAGTAATTAATGAAACTTCACACAACCATAAATTGAAAGATCCTACCTTAACTCAGCAATCTCTGCGGAAGGCGGGCCCAGCCTTCACACAGAGACG
>LPNX010727981.1:179533-192831 GCA_001517045.1 Pseudotsuga menziesii
CTAGAAGGTTAGATAGAAATTATTGTAAGAAGATTTATTATAAAGTTCCTTTATTGGAATATTCTTAGAAGGGTATAAATTATTTAAAGAAGTAAAAAATGCAATGACATGACTTGTGAGGAATATTATAATTGGATATTTTCTTAGTTGAAGGTTCCCCCCCTAAAGAGGCAAATGACCATTGCTTTCATCGATAAAGGTATTGCTATGTGTAGAAATATGTTCCTTCCAATTGCCTATTGCTAAGGTAATTCTATCACTTTCATTCAAAAATAAAATATTTTCTATTATTTCAACTTCAAATTTCTTATTATGTTAATACGGTACTTAAAACCATAAGGTGTAACAATCATGAAGAATAACAATAGAATGTAATATTATTTTTGAGATTTCAGGGATAACTATTTGGTATGAGGTAAGAACAATGGTGTGTCTGTGTGTGTTTATGGTCTTAATCAGTCACAATGACGATAGGACTTTGTATATAGTCAATATATTTATGAATACAGTATTATTCCCCACTCGTCCTCATAACAATACTTTTGGTGCCCATCCCTACTACCTCCTTATTGACACATATAAATATAGGCTCATAAATAAATGTGATTTTAGTGCCAAGGTGATCAACAAGCAATTAAACATGTATACCAATCATACCTTGTAATAGTATTGATTTTGTTTGTACTAGAGTTTGCATTATACTACAAAGGTACAAATCCCACACATCTCAAGATCTTAAAAGTAAAAAGTTTGGATACATAATCTTTATTTGGTATGTAATAACAAACAAGGGAATTAAGAGACCAGAGAAATGACCAAAACCCATATATAAATCAAATGATGATAATTAAATATAACAGACATGAAAGGATGATATAATAGATATATTGAACCAAGTTGAAGATCATATATTTAACCAAAAACATTAGTCATACATAATCTAGAAAATCACATTGAGCAAAAAAACTTTTTGAAAAGGAGATATGCAAATACATAAGATCGGTGGTGATTACAAATGATAGAAACTCTATCAATTGAAAAGTCACAAACAAAACTAAATAAAAAACATTGACATGTATCTGCAATTTATCATAGGCCACAATGTCTCGTAAATCATATTTCATCCTCAATATAGTTTTCAAAATATACTTACAAATTTAAAAGGTTTTCAATTCTGGTACATGCAAAAATCCTCTGTCTCAACCCTCTGTTACCATCCCCTACTACTATATTTACTTTCTATATTTATAATCAGAACTACCCAGAAACAGTTTCTAGTTCCAAAAATTTATGATAAAAAAGGTTTAAACATAGATGTATTTAATTACATTGGTGATAAAAAATTTAAATAAACAACACATGTCACTAACTAAACAGTAATTTTAGGACAGATTGACTTCAAAAACTACCACGTAGATAACAAGACTTACCTTCTTATGATGTCATATTTGACGAGCAGCTTTTGCAAGCATAGTTAGACCATCTAATGCTTGAGACCTTCTTTGAAATCTATTGATCTCTTTCTCCATGGCTGGCACTTTCTCTTGATGTTCTTGATTATGTTTGACTAATTTCTCATTCGTTTTCTAACCCATCTTCCTTCTTTTAAGTGCTTCTTCGACAACTTGAACTAGTTTTGCATAATTTGAATTGATTTCTTATAGATCTTGCCTTATCATACGGTTGGAATTAACAAGTTGATCATTAAATTGATTTGAGTGTGTATTTTGATCCTTGTAATGATGTAAAGATTTATTAATATTCATAAGCTTTGTTTCTTCCTTATCTTGCATATTATCATGAAGAATATCCATGTTTTTGTTCATTTGTTCTTCAACCAGAATATCACCCAATGGAATTCCTTGTCCCTCAACAGAATGTTCAATATATTGATCATACATATATTCCATATCTTCCTCCTTGCATGAATTCTCTTTGCTAGTCCCTTCACTCAATTTTGAAATATCCTTTTTACCCTTGTCAACAAACTTTCTTACTGGTAAATCAAGGATTAATTTAATAATTCCTTCAATATTCTCAAGAGCTTGAGATATCATACCTTCGATTTTCTTGGATTAGACATCTTCTTCACTAGAATACTCTTCAATTTCAATTGTTCCTTCTTTTTTAAACTTAGGGTTGATAATTTTATTCATATTAAAATGGAATTTGTTTGAAGGCCTAGTATTTGGTCACCATGTAACAACTTCAGTATTTTTGAGCCGAGAATAAGTTTTCTTGATTTCTGGAGAGTTGGTCTATGGAACACTTGTTTCCGTGCTTTGAAAAACTGAAATATATTCTAAAAACTGGGGGTTTTAGGAGTCATTGTCACTTGTTCTGCATCTGAATCGACTTTCATGTTTGCATCTTCAAACCCTTGTTATGTTTTGTCCAAACCCTTTCTTTTGTAACTTCCTAGCTTTTTAAAAGTTTCTATTTTTTCCTATTCTTATGCATCCTCTAGTTTTTCAAGTTTAAATCCCTACGAAAACAAAAAATGTGACCAGGTCCAAGATTTCTTTTCTAATTATTTCACAATCAATAGTTTAATTAGACCATGGTGAAAAAAGTTGTGAGAAGTATGGTATGGATGGTTTCTTACCCGACCTTCCATATTTGATAGGCTCTTGAGCAAATAAAAGGGTAAATTTAGCTTTGATACACCTTTGACATGGAAAAGGAAGCTTAAATGATATCTAAATATTGTTGTGAATCAACTTTCACAAGTGATCTATCGTTGTATGATAGTTAAAACCTGTCTTCGTTCCTCCGTCAATGCATTTATATGGATTCCTTTGTTCCAATATAGGGCTTCATGGCCTAGTAGGAGAAATAAATTAATGTCAACCTCAAATGGAAACTTTTTAAACCATTTATTTCCATCTACAGCTAACCCAATAGCCTCTGCACTTAAAGCTTCAAAAACTTTAAAACCGATACTCGCGAAGTTAACCACTGTACCGATGAATTTCCTAGAAAATTCCTACGAAACCTCGATATTATACCCTGTTATTTTCTGAAAGAAAGTGAACCAACCTGCATTCATCAACAGCTCTGCACATTGCAGATGTTCCTGGCCCATGGGTGAATCCGCGGACCTGGGTAACACTTTTTGGCAAGCGCATTTCGGCAAAAACAGGAAAACACACCTCAGTCGAGGGCTTGTTAAACCCTCGATCGAGGTCTTAATATCTCGACTGAGGTTTTATCAAGCCCTCGACCGAGGTTTTTTTCAACCCTCGACCGAGGTATTTAAATACCTCAGTCGAGGGTTTTGTTCGGTCGAGGGCTTTACAAACCCTCGGTCGAGGTTTCGTTAATACCTCGACCGAGGTATTTAAATACCTCGGTCGAGGTTCATACCTCAGTCGAGGGCTTAAGAAAATAGACTTAGCCCACATTCAAACAAATGAAAAATTTTCTGTGCCTTGCAGAGGTGTACACCCTGCCATTCCTAGCACATCACTGAGTGGAGTTGATACCAATAAATTCACCAACGAATCTTCTATCCATTGAGGTATCATACACGCATTTTGGCATTCATATGAAATTTATTTTGTAATTACTTCTGAAACTTATACTTAGAAAACCACACTGCAACTTCGAAGCAACTCAAAGAAAACTCCGTAGAGTTAAAAATACACAGCCAAAAATTTCTTAAAAATGCACACATCACATATCGATGTGTCCTCTTCAAAAGGGTATCTTTGGTTTTTCAATTTTTGAAAAAATAGAAAAAATTGCTTTACGTGGACAAATATGTGTTTAAAACGATGCTAAAATCAAATGTGGTCACGTTCGAAAAATAATAAATAATTGTATAATGCAAAAAAATTAACAAAAAAATATACACATCACACTGCATTTTATGTAGATCATGCTCATATATATATTTTTTTTAAATTATTAATGCAAGATTGAATTACTCTACATGGACACGAGCCACTTATTAGCTTCTTCAAATTTTTAAGGTCATACAGTTCATTAAATCCAAAAATTCACACATTAAATGACATCAGAATATTTTTAAAAAAATATCACTATGAAGCCAACATAATATTCTACAATTCTTTTTTTTACTGCAAGTCAAAATTCACATGGCATATATGCATTTTGAGGGCTTCTATCTAGCACATGAGTAAAAAATCAGGTTTTCATCGCCAAATTTGGCCAAAAAGTGTTACCCATCTTCATGGAATCACCCCCATTTGGTGTCAACTAGTTCAAATTTATGTGGCTTCCACTTATCTTTTTCATGGTATAAGTTGTATACGAAAACATGAACCTAACTCCAAATGTTAAGGAAATTAAATATCAATAGAATACGAATTCCTAAATGTCAAAATGAATTCATGCAAAAAAAATAATTATGATAAAGTGTCAATCCTTCGTTCGATCAGGATGCAACATTTGTCAAAACCCATTATGATGTGAACAGGCTCACTGGATTGGAAAACTGAGCGACATATATTACATATTTTCATGATTAAGAGTTGGACGCAAAAATCGTGGCTGTGAAAATCATGAATGTTTTTTTAACATTCCAACATTGTTGAAATGTACATGCTTATAATGGCTTGCTGCCTGAATGTTAGTATTTGCAACTGTGATGTACCTTGAGCCATTATTTTGTGAAATGACTAAAAATCATATAAATTTTAAAGAATATAAGTATTGTAAGGAATTTCATATAAACATGATCCAAAATTTAACCTATTAATAAAAGATAATACATACAATCATAAAAACATTAGGGCTATAAAAGCAAACATAAGTTTTATTTAGCGTTACAACTCCAGTACTAACAGATTCAAAATTGAGAATTTCGTCTTAGGAAGTAGGTCATTCTCCTCATGATGCTACCAATAACCATTGAAAGTGGCCTTCACACTTTCTTTACACACATGGATGCAAACTAGGCACTTTATTATCAATTATTTATCGAAGAAGAAGAATGGCTTGTCACAATCGTTTAGGAGTTCCCAAAATAGTCTACATTATGTTGAATCTAACACACTTAATTTTAGTATTTCTTTCAACTTGATGTAACTATTCTTTCAACATCAACTTATTTAATGAAAAGCATCCTGAAGCGCATTGGGATCCTTCAATATATCTGCTTCTTTCCAAATATCTTGATGAATTATTAGGACTCTTCAAAGATATAAATATTTTTAAAGTCAACAAAGATTATTGAGACTCTTTGAAATATAATGATTCTAATGTCCCTACTATGACATAAAAACACTTCAAAATATCTTCTCTCAAATGTTCTTAATAGGCCATCGAGAAACTACAAAATATCTTCTTTTGAATGAGAATAAGTAATGTGTGCGAGTATTCATTCTTGACAAGTGTTGATAGATTCTGGCTCACTCACAATGAGGGTAGGATTTTCTAAATATCCAACACAATTACAACTACTTTAGTTTTCCGTACTCAACCTAATAACTATGATCACAATGTCCAACACTGCTACCTCCTTATTGGCACATAGACATTTAGGCAAAAGAAAGGATAAATCGGGATCAAGGTGATAAAAAATATCTCCAAGATGCATAGAAAAAATACCTTATCATAGTATTGATTCAAAATTGAGACTTTCATGTTGGGAAATAGATCATTGTCATTATGATCATACCACAAGCCATCTAGCATAGCCTTTATGCCTCTTTTCCACACACAACTACAAAATAAGCACTTGATTAACAATTATTTATGAAAGAAAAATAATAGAGTAACACAACTACTTTAGTTGTTCCCAAAATCATCTACCATGCATTGAATCTAATACATTGCATTTTAGTATTTCTTTCAACATGTTAGTTGTATCACAATTTTTTTACATAATCAGCTTATGCGATAGAAAGCATCTCAAATCAACATGTGGTCCTCTGTTTACCTCATGAGATAAGCTCTTGTATTCATATTTATATTAAAAAGAGCAAATATTCAACTTAACCCCATACTTTATATATGCATGGGTGTTAAAATATTGGATATATATTCTCTTTGACATGATAATAAATATTATGTTTATGGTTTATAATGATTTTCTTTACTAGGGTTAATTAATTACTCATCTTACATCATTATATATTCTATGATGTGTCACATGGTACTCTTCATCTGGAGATGAAAATAAAAACAAAAAACAAAACAAAACCACTTCCATCCAATTTGTCACACATGCTTTATTTTTGTTGACCTCTCCACCAATACATTCATTCTACATTGTGTCAAATTAGATACTCAAATGGATAACCCACTTCTCCTTTATACTCATTCTTGTTCAACGTTTCAACAATGAAAGTGGGATAAACTCACATGTCTTTGACAAAGGAAGAGAGCATTTAGTAGACATATCCTACCATACTGTTTTGCAAGTTTACAAATAAACAAAAACGAAACACATTTTCTTTTTATTTTGAAAATTGTTAAGATATTAAAATCCACATAAAACATATTACATTCTAACATATTATTTTTTTATAACGTTCTTTTACATCGACCAAAAGAATTATTAATCATAAATTAATGTAATAATTTATATTACATTCTAACATATTTTTTATAACGTTCTCTTACATCAACCAAAATAAGTATTAAAGTATTAATCATAAACATAAATTAATGTAATATTTTTTAATGTGACATGCGGTCAACTTCATAGAACATGGTCATTAATCATTAAAATTATTAAATATAATCATGAATTAATGTAATCATTATTAATGTGGCATGTGGTCAGTTTCATAGAACATGGTCATTAATCATTATATATAAAATAAAGGCAATCGTTGATGAATGTGTTTTTTACTTTATCTTCCCAATTAATATATGACATGGTATTTAGTAGTGCCTTTATGAAATTGCACTGAATATGAACAGTCTTCCACACAATAGAATAAGGACAAAGGAAGTAATGGATAACATGTATGAATGAAATTGTTGTTGGTGTTGCATATGTTCAACTTCATTAAACATGGATCCTAATCTTCCTATATAAATTGGACAATTAGTGATGAGTGTGTCTTTTAGTGTCTTTTCTCTTATCAATATGTTAATTAGTGTTAGTACTGACAATGAAATTGCATAAGACAATATGCACAAGGAAATAATGGATCACAGGTTAGTGGATAGTAACATGATTACATGTTGGTTGAGTACTGACTATGAAATTGCATTTTTGTTGAGTGGGCACTAAGGATGGACAATAAGGACAATACAAAGAAGGCAATAATGGATGAGAGGTTGGTGGATAGTAACATTATTACATGTCCCTAGATGTGAAGTGATGGATGAGAGTTTGGTGGATAGTAACATTATTACATGTTCCTAGATGTGAAGTGATGGATAAAAGATTGGTGGAGAATAACATTATTACATGTGCATGGACGTGAAATGTTGGATCTGGGTCTTGAGTCTGCTTATGACATGAGGTTCTAGGCGTACAAAAGGCATACAAGCGTTGGAGGGACCATTGTTGTAGAAAGTGATTTGAAAAACCAACATAATCATGTCCATGTTATGCCAAGATGGAAACTTCATATATGGTAAAAGAAAATGATTAAGGAGAATGATTGTTCAATTTAAAGGTTTTAAATTATATATTTAGATAAATAAAAGTAGTAATTATAAATAATTATTTGGTAACTTGATTGATAGTCGTTGAATTGGTAATTGATATGATTTAAATTGTAAAGGTTATGGGTTTAAGTAATCATATGTTTACATTGAAGTAATAGTAAAGGATATATATATATATATCCCTTTTTAATATTACTTTTTAAGTAATTTTATGATTACTTAAAAAGTAATATTAAAAGGGAATATATATACATACATATAATATTACTTTCAAGTAAACATAAGATTGCTTAAACCTTTATATATATCATTTTTTCAATCTTATATATATATAAGATTGATTAACCAATTTAATGTAAGTGGTTAGGATTATATATATATATATATATAATATTTTGTTTGTATATTATTTTTTCATTTTTAACCAATTTAATGTAAGTGGTTAGGATTATTTAAAAAAATAATTATGAATTTATATATGTATTTTGAAATTAAATTTTATTAAAAGAAATATAATGTGTACAATAAAAAAAAAATTTTGTAATTATGAAAAAATTAGTATGACTTTATTATTTATAGTGAATATTTGGTAAATTTTTGAAAAATAATATGAAATAAATAAGGAGGCAAAAAGTTTATTTAATGGTATGTCAATGTTTGAGAAAAATTGAAGGTACTTGAATTTTAAACATTTTGATAAACAAATCCAGTGCATGTATATTTCATAAACAATTCAAATACGTAAATTATTCAATCCATAAGACACATGATGTACCCTTGGAAAACACTCCAAAATCTAGAGGATGAAAAACCCTGCAAACAATCCTTTTAGTATGATAGATAATGACAGAAAATGATTTACAACACTTGAAGATTGCTTGATAAGATATATCTAAGCAACACTAGAGAATGGAGATCACTCGGAATATTGTCATAGCCTTTCCAAGTGCATCACACTCTAATAACAAGCTTATCCAGTCATACAATGAGAGGTAGTGAATGG
This sequence comes from Pseudotsuga menziesii, assembly GCA_001517045.1. Lineage (NCBI taxonomy): Eukaryota > Viridiplantae > Streptophyta > Pinopsida > Pinales > Pinaceae > Pseudotsuga > Pseudotsuga menziesii. The sequence goes on from LPNX010727981.1 coordinate 188,130, forward strand.
TTCCATGCACTTTGGGAACTATGAACATTTTTTGTGCACTATGTGCAATACCTATTGCGCCTTCCTCTACTTCGTGGCAAGTTGTCACCTCAAAATTATCATACATGCAGAATATAGGCGCCCTCAATTAATTCACTGGTGTTAACTTCCTCTAACTAAATGTTAACTGGTTGAACTGAATTGAATTGATTAACTAATTTCTTGACCATTAGTTATGAATTTAACGGAATGTCTTTAGTGCTTCACAATCAATGTCATCCTCAACAACCACTTTGCATAAATCAAGGAGTAGATTCCTTAATTAACTGAAACTTGTTTTCCACAACTTAGACTTTAACTAATGTCTTTGCAATTCGAGTTCATTGGAGGTCTGACATGGGCAATTCAAATACTTACTCTATCTTTGTGCTCAACTCATTTATCATTAATTAATTATGCATGGTCTATGAGTGTTTAATTAATTAATCATATTTATCATATCATACTTGGAAGAATTGTTTCCAAGCTATGATCATATGTATTACCCTGATTCATATAGTCATATGCTAAAGTATATCACTCTAGAGGTAGCTAATCCCTAAAGAAGACTTATTGCGCCTGGTGACCATGACTAGCCATCCATCACATAGTATATCCTCATGGCTTGATACAACGCAATTCATATGGTCTTATTACAACATAAGACCAGTCTCGATGCAACACAAGACTCATGAACTTAGCACAACAGAAGTTCCGTACTTGATACAACACAACTCTCTAACCTTGGTACAACACAAGGTCCTGATCTTAATACAACATAAGATCCTGATATTATCACAACATAAGATCATAGTACATGAATCTCTCATGACCTCAACATCCTAACTTGATACAACACAACCTCTTAACTTAATACAACATAGGTTCTAGACTTGATACACCACAAGTCTCATGGAGAATGACTACTAATGTTGTACATTTTACATAGTATTAGTCTCATGGATAATGACTACTAATGTTGTATATTTAACATGGTATAGTTAAATTTAAACACTTAAAGACAAAGAAATAATATTATAAGTATTACAAGTGATCTGCATAATTTGAAGTTGTTTAATAGTAAGAAATTGTACAACATCTAACAAAATAGAAGTTTATGTATGTTGAATTTTTAAACCTATTAAAGAAATTAGTAAAAAGAAAAGTTTATGTATGTTGAATTTTTAAATTTATTACAGTGTATGTTGAATTTTTAAACTTATTAAAGAAATTAGTAAAAAGGAAGTTTATGTATGTTGAATTATTAAACTTATTAAAGAAATTAGTGAAAAGGGAGTTTGCACATTGTTTTCTTAATTTTTATTAATTTTGTATTAAAAAACTATTCAACTTTTAAGCTAAATTAGTCTTTAAATAAATTTAAAGATAAGAAACAAATTAATAAAAAATTGATAGAAATTTTTATTAATTTATAAAGATTGGATATCTTTTCAAGGATTAGCACAATAAAAGAGAGGTAATTCCTCAAATGAAAGGAAAATATTCACTATGAAAAATCCAAAACTTATTCTAATTTTTATTATGGGACTTGTCTTGCTAATATCTAGTAGTCCTAACCCTAAAGAACATTATTACATTATGTCTTCATTATTACATTATGGAGGATCTTAATTTGTCATAAGACTTCGGAAACTATCATCCATTTTCCTTGAATTTGTTAATGGTTACAACTGTTCCTTCGAAATATGCACGTGTCTGCTAAATAGTGGCTAAGAATTGTGCATGCCTCTTTTACTTGATTAAACTTCATTATGGAGCACTCTTTATTTAGTTAATATTGATTATCATGATATGTCCAAAATATAGATACATTGATGATAGTCTAGGGTATGGATCTTATTGTTCAAGCAAAACCTATATATATATATATATATATATATTTCCTATTTTACATGGCATTAATACTTTGTTTCAAGCTTACTACCAAAATTATAATAGTGTTGTTTTCCACTTTACAAGATAAATGTTGCCCAATTTTCACCTATACTTCCATTTTCTTAAATTACTTGTAGAAGATTAGATAGAGGATAATTATTGAATATTTTCAAGACATTTGGACATGAGAGTGATAGAGAGAAAATATTCTTATAGATTGGGGTAGACCACAACAAACGGAGTGACACCAAAAATCAAATTTAATTTCAAGTATGCCATATGAATGTAAAATGATAACAACAAAAGAGAAGGCACATACCTCAATTAGAAGTTTGAAGAAGAACAGCATTAAGCTTTCGATCCAATGCTTGCAACCTACAATTTTTCCTCAACAACAAATGTATCCAAGTTTATAATATATATATGAAATGTTAGAGCCTACTCTAGCATAATCCATTGAACATGTATAAAGAAAATATACCCATGGAAGTTAATACAAGCATTTGCACATTTATTTGGATGAGAAAAGAGTATTTCTATTAATTCAAAAATATAAGTACAAAGCAACAACCTCTATCGTCAACTTATGGGAACCAAGAAACCAAGTTCCTTCACTTAGGCCTCCACTACTTCAATCCTCCATACAAAGGAAATATCACAAAGACAATGGAGAGTTTGGGAGATGAACATAAATGGTTCAATAAACAAGGATAAAGGGATGTATACTCAAGGAAATGGCAATCGGGAAATTTTTTTCTTAGTTTCCTTACTCTCAAATTTTATCCTCCTCCAATGCTTCTCAATGGCTCAATATTTATCCCTCAAATGGGAAATTGAGGGTTGAATCAGAGCATTCTCTAGCATATGGAAGGTCAAGGATCATAAATAATATGACTTGGTATGGAACCAAAATATTTTTAATTTTAAGCACAAAACTCGATGTACGGGGGTTGTAATGGAGCGAGTTGTGTATACACATGTTGTATAACTATTCACCTACATGTATAATCAAAATTGACTTTTTTAAGGATTTCAATAAAGCAACACGAATATATTAAGCAAAGGGGATATAGTGAGTCCACATAGGGACAAGGGTCGGCCATCAAGGCATGATGCATAAAGTGTGGAATTAATCAATCGATTCATTGATTCAACAGTCAATAATTATTCTTCACTTCTCTTGTATTTAGTCTCATTATTTTTCTCTCTATCTTCCTTGTACATTCTTGTGAGAAATGTCTTGCTCCTAGATTGTTATAATGTGCTTCTACATAGTATCAAGCCTCAATTTATTCATGGTATCATAGTTGTTATTTGTAAATGGTATTAGAGATCTTATGTTGTTGAGTTCTATAGATTTTATAAGATATTAGTTCTCTACATTAGATCGCATCTAGTCTCCTATCCCTCTCTGAAGAAGAGCTTGAATTGAGCTAACAATATTTTCTCCTATTTTATATTTCTGCAAGTTGTAGAGAGTATCTTCAAGAGTGCATCAACTTCTTAGCATGGGTTCTTTTTCATCTATAATCCTAACTCCCTTCAACTATCATGCATGGAAAATACAAAATTGGCATTATGTTGCATAGTAAGAGACCCTATAGAGTTTCTTTAGCTTTAGAGAGGGAGCCCAATGCTATTGTTGAGAAAGCTAAGTTGCATAATAAGTTGGATGAAGCCTATGGACTACTTTATCTCTCTATTTCTCCTGGTCTTCTTTTTCAATGAGATGTTTGGACCACTCCAAACCAGGTATGGACGAAACTTGGGTCTCTCTTTGGAGTACAAGATGAGTTAATACCACACCAATTAAAGAATGAGTTGTTCTCATTGAATCCAAGCAGTTTCGAATCCATTGAGTGGTTATTCACCAAATTCAAGTCACTTATTCTATTGCTCAAATAATTTGGGATTGAGAAAAATGAATATCAATTGATTCTTTCCATCCTGTAAAAATTGGGTCCTAAATACTCAATTTTTGTTTCAACTTATCATGCTACTAGGCTTGCTATTTCTAATTGGAAAATGCCTTCTTTAAGTACATTCTTTGATTCACTAACAAAGGAGAAATATAGATTGATCCATGTGGGTGATCTTAGAATCTAAAAGGTCAAGGATCATGATCTTATATTTCAATGAAGTAAGAATTCCAATTCAAAATAGAAGAAGATAGTGAAAGAGAAGAAGCCAAAGTTAGATAATGAAGATGAAAGATTGAGTCTTACTGATGAAGGTTCAATGAAAAAAGTCAAGAAGAAATGGATCAAATACAAGTGTTCTTATTGCAGCAAGGGATTTCATACTGAGAAGAAAATTTTCAAGAATAATATGTACATCAACTCTCAGTTACTTGAGAAGCATAACATTGAAGTTCTGGATGAACTAAGGAAGCATGTTGAATCCTCAAAACATTGTCATAGTGTGCAGTCCCAAGGTAATATCAACTATTCCTTGAGTGCCAAAGTTAAATCCTTTCCTCACATATATGATATATATTCATTTTATGATATATAAGAATCATAAATATCAGTGTCTTTCTTCGATAAATCGTATATCAGTTTACTACATCCATCTACCAATTCACGGGGGCTTCACTTGTTTACCAATATCCTATCACGTTAGTTCATATTGTGGGTTTTAAAATTATTAAAAATTGACCCAATAAATTGCAGGTATTGGGGGGATGAGGGGTTTAAGGTGGGGGTGGGTAGGGTGGTTTATAAGGATTGAGGTATAAAAAGGGGCGGGGAGGAGGTTTTAAGTATTGAGAGGGGGATTCAACAAAAAG
>LPNX010727981.1:198099-235919 GCA_001517045.1 Pseudotsuga menziesii
AAGGAAGATTCCTAAATGGGCCACAAAGACACTTGAAAGTGTCCATCCTGATGAAGTTGGAAAGACGGGAACAAGAAGTTCGAAAAGACATGGAGGAGAAGCAGATAATTTAGGTGATGACATGGATGTATCATTTGATTGTGAATTTAATTTATTTGCTAACCTTGAACCAACTTCCTTTGAATAAGATTCTACTCGAGCTGAGTGGAAAGAAGCTATGTAGAATGAGTATGATGCACTCATGAAGAATGGAACTTGGAAGCTGGTTGACCCTCCAGTTGGAACCAAACCAATTGGCTGTAAGTGGGTGTACAAGAACAAATATAGATCAGATGGCTCACTTGACAAGCACAAAGTGAGGCTTGTAGCAAAAGGCTATGCACAGAATGAAGGAATTGACTATGAAGAAACGTTCTTTCCTACAGCAAAATGGGCTACCATCCGTACCTTACTCTCTTTAGCTGCTCAGAAAGGGTGGAAAGTTCATCAGATGGATGTGAAGACTGCTTTCTTGAATGGAGAATTGAAAGAGAATGTCTTCATGTCTCAGCCAGAAGGCTTTGTTGTGAAAGGAAAAGAACAAAAGGTATGCAAGCTTGTCAAATCCTTGTATGGCCTAAAACAAGTGCCTCACACATGGTATGAAAAGTTAACTGAGCATCTTTTGAAGTTAAATTTCAAACATTTTGATCTTGATGATGCAACTCTGTTTATAAAGAAAGTTGGAAGATTTGTTGTGTATCTTGTGGTGTACGTAGATGATCTTTTAATGACAGGGAACAATGAGAGCTATATAGCATCCATAAAGAAAGATTTGAAAAAGATCTTTGAAATGACAGATATGGGACATCTCCACTACTACTTAGGAATTGAAGTCACTCAACATCCTAAGTACATATCCCTATCTCAGAAAAAATATGTTGGAGAACTACTAAACAAATTTTGCATGACAGAATGCAACCCTATCTCTACTCCAATGGAACAGAAAATGAAGCTCACATGAAGCGAAGGAAAAGAATTTGAGGATGCGACCAAGTATCGACAACTTGTAGGAAGTCTTATCTACCTTACAACAACTAGACCAGATATTTCTTATGTTGTTGGCATACTTTCAAGGTTCATGCATAAACCTTGTGAAGGACACTGGTCAGCTGCAAAAAGAGTTCTAAGATACTTGAAGGGGACTCAAGACGTTGTACTCAAGTACTCTAAAGTGGATGACTTCAAACTTATTGGGTACTCAAACTCATATTTTGATGGCGATAAGGAGACAGGAGTATCAACTTCTGGATACAGTATGAGTCTTGGATCAGCAGCTGTCTCATGGAGATCACGCAAACAATCAGTTTCGGCAGACTCAACAACAGAATCAGAATATGTGGCTGCAGCTGAAGCAAGGAAAGAAATAGTATGGCTCAGGAAGATACTTGAAGATTTGCAAGAAAAACAAGAGAAATCCACTCCATTATTGATCGACGATACTTCTGCAATCAAGCTGGCTAAGAATCCTAGATTCCATGATCGAACCAAACACATCAACACAAAGTATCATTTGATTCGACATCATGTAGAGGCCAAGATAGTCCATCTTCGACATTGTTCCACAAATGATCAAATTGCAGACATCTTCACCAAAGCGCTTAGACGAGAAAAGTCTGAAAGATTCAGAAACATGCTCGGACTTATGAACACCCCTTAAGATTAAGAGGGGGATTGTTAGAATATAATCTATCGGGATTATATATTGTAAATAAATAAAACTGAATAGTTATGTAGGAAGCCAAAAAGGCTAGGCGGAAGGTGAAACACAACCGTCATATGCACTGTATAAATATATGCATTAGCAAGGGAATAATACAAACCAGGAGTTATTACCTATCACTTTCGTCATGGATTCTACGCATTCTCTCTTTTCAACGACTACTTCAAAACAAGTAGGTTCTTTGTCTACAAGTGTTAGCTCTCCAGGAAACTCCTCTAGGTTGCAGCTCGAGGATGCCTGGTAACTTCAATATTTTTAATGGTTTTATCAATGGATCAAGTCAGATGACCCTTTGATGTCTCTTCAGCCTACCTAGGGTTTGGGATGGCATCAGTATCACAGACTGATTCTAGGTCAAAAAGGATCATTGCTACTTCTTCTAGGGTTTCCAGCTTCTAGTGAGCTTGAGGCTGGGGGCTAGAATTCCTTGTTTGCAACTTGGATAGCTTGATTTTCCTGTAAAGCCTTACTTTCTCTTTCCTTAACCTGAGATTACTCTCCTCCAGCTTCACATACTTTCTTTTTATCTCCTATAGAGAATCATACAACTCTGTATTCCTCTTGGTTAACCTACCATTTGTTATTTTGATTTCCCTCTCCAAGACTTCCATCTCACACACTTGCCTCAGTAGCTGATTGGTTTTTTTGGGATCTAGGATGATCTTCAAACTCTTCAACATCTACAGAAAATCTTCATGGACTGGTAGATGAGGTCGAAAATGCCACCTGGAGGACTGGCAGGTCATATTTTGCCCCAAAAATTTGGCCAAACTGTTGAAAACAAGGGCTCAGAGATGGATTTGGTTCTCCAAATCCGTGACACTTGTGTATAAACCGAAAGAGTTTTTTGTAGATTGGTTTTTTGTGAGAAAAAAATCTCTCTTTTTTGTGAGAAAAAACTCTCTCCGATATGTATTTCAAAAACATGTGTCAAATAGGGAAATTATGAATCCAAAAATTAGGGCTCAGATATGGATTTGATTCTCCAAATATGAAATACCTGTAGGAATACTGAGATAGTTTATTGTTCTATGACATGTTAGGAACAAAAACCTCTGAGTGTTTTTCAAAATTATTCTCCGGTCGCTCATAATCATCATTTTAAAACGATGACTTTTCATAGTAAAAACACCAATTTCGGTGGCTTGGAAGCCTTGGATTCTGTTTTTGAGCTGCCAAAAGCTGGGATTTTCGGTGGCTAATTAATAGTTGAGATGTTCACCTAAGCCACCAAAAGCTAAACTTTGATTTTTTATGGGATAAAATAGAGTACAAGGTGTTCCAAACTTTATTAAACGCAAAAAATCTTTCATAATGTGCCCTGAAATCTTCCTTATTGCACAAAATAAATTCTATGAATATGACCTATTTAAGCGTAATTTATTTAGGAGATAGCATATGGCTCCTACTCGGGGATGGGAACCTCCCTGTGAGGTCCCAAGAACCCCAGACTAAATGCCTTTCCTGTAAAACAAGAATTCAAACCTATACTCTAGTGTTCCATTAGGCATGGAGTCATTTGTCTTTTATAACTGATCCCCTACAATTTTCCTGTAGCCTGCTTTGCTTATTCATGAAAACAACTGAAAATGACCTGGCTACTCATATTAAGAGATTATTTTCTTTCACATTCCTACTCTAACCACCGTACTAATGCTTAATCAAGTAAACTCATGCTTTCAATGAAGCCATGTTAGAAACAGACTTGTTGACAAAATTCTTGATCTCGACCCCAAAAATAATGCCAATGTACATCGAATAGGAAAGTGGTTTGAAAAGATGATAAAACCAAATTTCATATGACAGAAATATTTTAACATCTATGTTGCTCATAGAATCCAAATAATCGGCAATAGGATCATCAAATTTACAAGGAAATACCTCTTCTTGTTGTTGTTCCAACTGACTGAGATGCTTTTGTTGATGGCTGTCTTCATTGGTCTTAATGCTGAATGTGGACTACCCAACCTATGTCAAAGGAAAATGCAACCTCAATTGCTTATCTGAACCTTTTTGCTCCCTTTCACCATATCTCTATAATTTGAATTCATCATGATGATACGCTGGCCTATTACAGCTTGCAATTTATTTGCAAGATATATCACTAAGATTTTGATCTACAAATTCATAACCATCATCAACCACAAGGTGCACATATTTCTTATCATCTCTCTGTTGAAAAGTAGAACTAGATGAAATTCCATAAGTGGACAAAACTTTCCAAACCTTAAAATCTTCTCCTTCATCACTGTATTTGTCAAATATGGGAACATCATGATAAAATTCTAATGACAGGGATGAAGATTCTTGTATGAGTTTATCATCAACTGGATCTTGAAACAGATTTGGAAAAATATTAGCTGGCTCCTCATCAAAAAACATGCTCTAGACAGAGGTGGTTACTTCTTCAGGTTGCTGGCAGGTGGGCCTTGTAAGCTGCATGGTTATTGGCTGGGAATCATCTATCTGCAAAATGCATGCCCCAAAGTCTGTGTCTACTGCATAGATGGTGTGGTTTACAGATTTCTTTTCATTATTGATAATGTACGCAAGGTGATTTTCTCTGTAGATTCTCTTGGTCTCTCCTCCAAACATTGGGATTGTATAATATGTAAGATCCATGTGTAGGGTACCACCTAGCCTTTTACTCCATGAGTGACACAAGAGGAGGTCAAACTTAGGAGGGATGTCAGCCACTACTATGTCCATCACTATGCTTTTTGAAGGAAACTGGGAGAGGTTTATGACAAGTTTTTTTATGAGGCCTAGGCATTTGACGTTCCTAGATTCAAAAGAGAAAATATCATGGTAGGGTTTTGTAATGTTGAGGCCAAGCTCATCCATCACTAATTTTAGAATTAGGTTGTGGGATGCTCCTGGGTCAAGCAAATAGTTGTGGAGGATCTTGTCATGGGTGTTCAAGGATATATAGAAGGGTGGACAAGACTCATCTAGCTCTTCAATCATAGGGACTAAGGTTACTGTGGGATTATCATCTTGCAAATTGAAAAAGTCAACATCTATGGATGTCCTTGGTTGAAGAGATTTCAGTATAAATGACTTAAAGGAATCATTCTTCACCAGTTATATCAATGGAAAATGGATTTTCAATTTCTGAATTTCTGACTCAAGATTGAAAGAACAATACAACTTGCATAATTTCTTACCTCCTGTGATGGAGCTTTGAGCTGAATAGGATCATGGGCTGATGGTTGTAATGGATTTTGGTGTTGTTTTGGAGGGGCAACAATCTTTTTTGTAGGAGCAGTAATATTTCTAATAGGAGGAGCAGGCTTCTTTGTAGGGGCGGGAATCTTCTTCACGGAAGCAACAATTTTGGATCTCAAATTATAACCTTCTTGATCATCTACCTGATATAAGGATTCTTCAGTGATCTGCTCATTCATGAGGGCTTCCTCACAATCTGATTGTGTCAAGAAAGAGAGATCAGCTTCATCTTCCATGCAGTTGATATTGTCTTCTGCCTCCCCTTCTTCCTAAGAAAACTCTTGTTCTTCTTCTAGCACAACATTTTTTAAAGGAGCTCTGATTCTTTGATCCTAAGCTGGATTCCTATCCCTTTGAAGGATCTGAGCTGGTGGATTATTTCTTCTGTAAGGGACAAAATTAGGGTTTTTGGGAGCAAAATCACTTGGCCCTTTACCTCTCACGAGTATTTTCCCTCAGTGTTTGAATCTAGACATTTCAGCTGTCAAATTGTCCAACATTTTGGCCATTTTATCCATTTTTTTCTCTGATGAAGAATGCCCTAGAGGATCTGAGGGTTGCTTCTTCCTAACCATTTTTTCCTTAACCTTCCATTAGAGGAAATTTCAATTTAAAATGGGCCTTCCAAAAATAATACAAATTCCATGTCATCATGTATTAGCCAATCAAAATTCTTTAAAATTCAAAAAGNTTTGGGGATAGGTATCATTAAAAAAAACTACTTTTTTTGTTTGTATTTTCGACATATCTCCCTGTGTGTTTACTCAAATGTTGATCGGGAGAGCTCATTGGATGTGGAATTAAATTCCCCATCTAATGAGTACCCACTTGACATACTTTTGATGGGCCTCGCTACCCCAAAAAACAAGAAATACCTGAAAAATCATGATGATGATGTCTCACTCGAGGGTACCACCACACATGTGTGAGACAAACTGAATGAGGGTACCACCACACCAAAAAATATTATTAAAAAACATCAAAATGGTAATCAGTGCGTTCAATACTGGAGAGCACTAATTTCACAGTGCACTTAAATGTATTGAACTCACTAGTTAACAATACTTGAAAAAGAAAATAAAAATTATGCAATGCACATATGGCTTGTTAGAGCTTTGACAATGGTGCTCTGGCATGCCATAGGTGCATCATGAACATCAATAACCAATAACATTTGTTAAATTACAATGTGTTTTGTTTAAGTAAACACATTATTGGCAATGAGCTTATTTGAACTAAATGCACCATTTACTAAATAGTATAAATCATAGTGGAAATATAGATAATTTTATGGTGCCTCTTGGGCACAACATTGCACTAGTATTGGTGCGTTAATGTGCCATAGGTGCACTATGAATAGTTTTAATCTAAAATTTTAAAATTTAATAAATGTGATGCATTTATATCATTAAATCACAATGTATACTAGACGTCGATGCATCAGTGTTCGGTGCACTAGCATGTTCTAGGAACACCATTAACCAAAATTTATAAAATGTCTCTATGTGTATTTTATTTAGCAAACCATTTAAATATTTTAAATATATTTAACTATATTACCTATGCACAATAATTATTTTAGCGCACCAAAAATAATGTGCAATACTTATTTTAGAACCATTTAAATATTTTTAATATATTTAACTGTATTATCTATGCGCAATACTTATTTTAGCTCACCAGAAATAGTGTGAGTGCACTGCTAGGAGTGTGTTATAATTAATAATTAAGCCTAATCACATTTAATTAACAATTAATTTATAATCTTAATGTAACAATATCATTTCATAACTAATATAGGTAAGAGAATTTATAATGTGATCATTCACAACCTTATGCATTAAATCCATATTCTTTTGATAGTGCATTAGAAAATTCATACCACATATGTAGACGATCTATGTAAGTGCAGCTAGTTCTTACATAACTCATGTAGGTATACCAATACTAATAGACCACACATCACACATAATCAAAGAAGTTACTATCTATTGATTCATACTTAAACATAAATTTGAAATGTTTAGTTTTTAACTCGTATCATAATAAGCTATTACATCAGCATAATATATTGAAACACAACACAAGAATCAAGTAAATGGTTTTGAAACACAGAATTAATTATGTTTCCCTCTAAAACATCCATGACATTCCTATCTTCCAACTTCCTCCTATCTAATTCACAACTAACTTCCACATCCTATCCTTCCTCTGCTGGACTACACTAGAGCGTCAACTACATGACCTAGCTCTAGTTAGAACCCATAAGTAGAAGTGTCGACTCCATCGACCAAGCTTCCCCAACAGGAACCCACTAGTCATCATCACACACCTTGGGGAGCATGTTGTAGCACATCCCTCCCATGACTCTAGGTTTCATAGATAAATGGTGGGTAATTCCTCCACCCCCCTTGTGAAACAAGGTACTATGTCTACATCGAGATACTGAATTCGTTGTGACTATTGTACTCAGGTTTTATCATCAAATAACCAATTTGGGCGGTTGATTTTCTTGAAACCCCACACCATCCCACACATCATAATAATAGCAATAATCATAAATAAAATAATGATTCATTTTCATACCACATCTCTTTTGGAAAGCATACCGTTGAGTTACTTCCACTTGGTAGGGTTAATCTATCTCTTATCTCTTCTAAACCAGATGGTTAGTCTCGTAACAAAGTGTCATACATTATCGTGCAATCGTCAACATATACATACATATTTTTTTAATACTAACAACGGTATAATCATTTGGACTATGCATTGGAATCATAATCATTTACTTGACACACAACTTAAATCGGTATCCAGGTACTGTCATTTAATAAATTTGCATGCTAGAGACATAATAAAAACATGAACATGGTATATCATATTAACATCACATACATATATCAATTCTGAAAAATAATAAATCCATAAGTCCACAGTGTCATCAAACTGACGAAGTTCCACAATAAGAAGAAAATGCAAACAAGCAATCATAGTTTAGGTAATTATGTTAATACAAGGAATTACAAACACCCACCCTTTAGGAAACTTCATCCATAAGTTATAATCAAAATAGTGTGGTAAAAATTATGAAATATGGTCTTTGCGTCCTTATATTGTTTCATATTTGCATAGGTTGTTGGTATGACATATTCAATGTTCACTACTATACTTAATCCATAGAATAATTAATATCCGTGTTAAAATACATTGTATAATATATAATGTGAGTTATAATAATGCATTGGATTCTACATTACTTTGATTTTATTCTAAGTCATCATCATGGATCTTTCATTTATTCTCATCTATATTTAACTTTGCTTGACTTACATTATTTATTGATCAATTATATTCATGTTATTCCTCAACACTCTCAAGAAGACTCCAACTCATTAGCCTCAAGATATGTCTTTTTTATTTACAGTTCTTACCTAAGTACAATGTTCACTGCCTTATGGATTGCAACCTAATCATGCCCACTATAAATTTTAACCTACTAAGTCTACATATGTACCTAGTACAATCATACAATCTTTCAAGCCTATAGTATTGTCAATTCTATCTAATCTATCTCTATAATTTGAAAACATGGCTTTACTAGAATCAGTCTTATATACTCACTTTAATACAAATGACTAGATATTAGTTATTCATACTCAGTATAACCCCTTAATCGATGATTTAAAGACACTCATACTCTTCCACAAATATTTTTATCATACCTTAACTTGAGAAGCACACTATTACACCTAGAACAAAATCCTATCACAACCTCATACTTTCTTGTTATACTTACAACTATGTACAATGCTCACCAAATTTAATACCATACCATACTTATTATACATCATCATTTCTATATGAACCTCATAGTCATTTCCAACTTATATTATTTGGATTGCTTCACCATTCCCATATTACCCTCTTTTGTTTCTCATATTCCTTTATGGCCCTAATATCTTATTTGTATTTCGAGAATTTCTTCACGGTGAGATCTAGGAGCTAGAGCAATATTCATAATGTAATTTATTCACAAAATATGCAAGAGAACAGTAAAAGAGAACTAAATAACACACATATATGGTGATAATAAATGATCTTTCTATTAGTGTACAACTTGTAGATCTATATGGTACATACTTATAATACAATGGGGAAAATTCATGAGCCCTTGGAGGCCATTTGGATGCATACAAGTGTCAGGCTAGGATTTGACCCCTGAACCCCCCTGGGTTGACCAATAGGCTCCCAAACCATAACAAAAGGGTTTAGATCCCAAGAATCAATGAGTTGGCATTATCCAGGTGTCAATCACTCGATGCTAGGTTTCAATGCCAGTCATAGGGCCAGGAGGTGGTCACAGAACCAGAGAGAGAGTTATACCCATAATATACCCTCGACCCTCGGTCTCTACACTCTACCCCACATAGAAGACCTAGAAACTTGACCTAGAACTAGAATCTCTATGGAGGAACCATAGCCCTTAGACCCTAGAACCTATACCCTTGACCCCCTACCCTACAAATAAATATATATCGAACCTATACCTCAAAATCACTTACCGATACTGAACATTTGAATGCTCCTACCTAGAATGGACTGCACGGTTTGGATGCTCGGTTGGGATTATAGGCTTGCTTTATTTCTTCCTCGCTTGGCTTACTACAACTGGAATAGTTGAATAAGAATGCTTGGTTTCACCCTATGGGAGGGTGCTAAGAGTTAAGTTAGTACCTTCTTAGTACTATCATATTATGTAAATACAGAAGACTGCATCATATTACCACACGAATGTGTTAATACGAATGCAAGTGTGAACATGTATGGAGGCATTTTGGATCATAAATGAAGGAATTATATGCATGGGTGAACACATGATTGAGTGAGAGAGGATCTAGGAGCTCATAAATGGCCAAGAGGACCACATTCACACACCAGCGCCCCTATTCAAACATATTCCCTGAATTAAGGGATAAGGAGTGGTATGTAATCAATGAGGGCACTAGGGTTGACAGAATGATCAAAATAGAGCACCTCAATTGTTAGGATGATCAAAGTGGAGTGCCTCAACTTTGAGTTAATAAGACATAAATCACCTAATAGACCAATATTGATTTGTATAACCTAAGTAGGATCATATAACATAAGTAAAATACAAATGAAAATTCCTCCTAGGTGTAATACCATGGTACTAAGGTATATTAATGCTCTAACATCCTCTCTTAAGTCTAATTTAGTACAACTTATACCAAATATTTATTGAGGCCTTCACAACTAAGGCTCAAGTCACCTCTTACAACAAAAACTTTTATTTGTCCATGTAAAACGAGGAATGAGGAAAAAACTCAGGGGGGAAATCATCCCTAAAGAATGAACATGATAGAGATGAACAAAAATATCTTAAACAAATCCTGTTCTTCACTTGAATTAGTTGAAAGAACAACTTCTTGGTGATTGACTTGGTGAAGAGGTTGTGGATGCCAAGATCATGCATCAATGTGTTGTAGACAAAGATCATGTGGAGAGGCCCTTTGATGGTCATCATTTGTTGATGGAGGAGAATCATAAGGATATATTTCTATGCAATAATACACTGATATAGAAGCATAATTAATCATGGAAAATGTATCTCTGCAAACTCTTTCCCAAATAACATCAAAAGATTCAACAAAATATGCCTCATATGTAGCTTCAATATCATGAATAAAACCATGAATATTCTTCCCAATTTGATGAAGCACCTTCATAACTCTGTAATAATGCTCATGGGTATCTAAGATATAATAATATATTTCATATGCAGCATAAAATATCAGAGGTATGGTGTCTCCATGAGCGAATGGGTCCATAGTGAGAGACGAGTGGGAAACTAGATCACACTGACAGTTGAGCAAACCTAGAGGGCCTAGAGATTTGAAACTTGAACCATGGGTGGTGAGATCAAGTCTAGAGATATGGAACAATAGTACCATGAAGTCCAATTCCATGGCTATCCAACCAATGAATGACATACAAGACATAAAATCAAAATACACAAGTGACATAGCATTGGAAACTAAGCAATTTTGAGATTTTCCAACTAGTGAACTTGAGGGTTGTCAGGTATTTTGGTAATCAAATGGTTGGGGAAGTGAGTCTATGACTGTCATACTATGTATACCATCCTATATATAAGCTTTATAATCAGAATATGAAGGATATAAATTAAGTGGGAAAGATATTTCAGAAAACACATCAGGAACTAGTAAAAAATGACTAATTTCTGGAGGAAACTTTGGTGAATTGTTTTGGGTTTCTTCCAAGGAAGGGATGGAGGTTTCAGATTATGATATATCAGAATGTAAATTATAAATATATACGTCTGAAATATATATATGATAAATCGGTTTCTTCTCCAATGCACACAAAGCATGCGCAAGCTTACCATCTTCTTTCTTGAGCTCCCATTTTCTTGCAAAATATGGAACATCAATATTGTTTTCCTTAAGGAGCTTGTTCATGATGTCCATATTCTTTCTGAATCAATATATTTCATGATGTGAACCTTTGAAATAACCACATGTGGTTATCTCTGTCTTTCTCTTCATCCTCTTGGATTTTGAATCCTCGTCAGTTGAACTGGAGCATTTTATATCCGAATGCTTCTTCTCCTTCTCTCTTTGTTCCTTCAAATCCTTGACTTTATTTTTTCCCTTGGATTGATTTTACACACCATAATTAAGGACTTGAACCTTGGTTTATTTTATGGTACCCATTTGCACTAACTTGTCTTTCTCTTGAGTCAATGACTCCATGAACTCCACTAGCAGGAATCCTCCAATTTCTAGCTGTGAGCTTACTTGAGTGAAATATCAAAACAAACATAGAATACTCAGGCCCTAGCATAGAAAGGATAGACAAGATAAGTTGATCATATTTCTTCTATATGCCACACTATTTTAGTTGAAGCACCAACTCTTTGAACTTGGTGAAGAATTCTTGGATTGTCTCATAGTGAGCTGGACACAGTGAGAATAGCTGATTTTTTAGATGATGACCTCTCATCTCATCAGTATTACCAAATAGTGACTCGATATTGAGCCAAATCTCATTTTTTGTGCCAAGACTATCTACATGGAAGAGAAGATCTCTCGAAGTGTTGAGACAAAGCATACCAAATGTCTCATCAAGTCTATTGAAGTACTTATCTTTCTCCACACCATAGTTGGGCTCAATATCAGTCCCCATGATGACTCTATACAGGCCTTTTGACCTTAGATGGATCATCATTTTGGCCTTCCATTTAAAATAGTTGAATGGGGTCATCAATACATAAGTCTAGGGTCATCAAATTTTCTGGAAAATTCGCTAAACAACAATTCAAACACTCTTAGTTTTGATTTGCAACTCAACAAATCTCTGATACCATGTGATAATTTCTTCATAGTGAGATCTAGGAGCTATAGCAATATTCGCAATCTAAGTTATTCACAAAATATGCAAGAGAAAAAAATAACACACATAGATGGTTCCAATAACTGATCTTTATATTAGTGTACAACTTGTATATCTGTATGGTACATACTTATAATACAATGGGGAAATTTCATGAGTCGTTGCAGGACATCTAGATGCATACAAGTTTCAAGCTAGGATTTGGCCCTTAAACACCCCTAGGTTGACCAATAGGCTCCCTGTTATAGATGATTTTACCACACATGGTGAATCACACTTTTATGGCCTTCCCTGTCCCTATGCAGACTCCTTAGACCCCTTGGACCATTTTTGTTCCTTTGATGTTTCCTAGATCATCCCTAAAAAAATGCTTAATTTTCCATATGCGACTTTTAAAGCCTTTATCGTGTATATACGCGGGTTTGACCTCTAAAACCGCGTACATCGGGATGTGTGCAAAAGGACAAATTATTTTGTATTTTTCCTTGATGTGGATCCAACTCACTAGTCTCTTAGCCTTCCATATGCCTTGAGATCGCTCAGATTCGACCTTTCATTACCCCATTGAAGAGCTATATAAGTAACTCTTTGGATACATTGAAGAGATATGTGGAATTGAGAGCAAGAAAACTATAGTCCATTGTTGCTGGAACTTGTGCTTGAGTCTGCATCCCCTTTGTCCCTTGGAGCACTTTTGTGTTCTTCCCAAGCTTTCCTTTTTTTGGTGAGCTTGCTATCGAGAGATGGAGGATTGAAGTGGTGGAGGCCCAAGTGGGGGACTCAGTTTCTCTGATTTGCAGATGTGCTGACAGAGGTTGTATTCATTGTAATCTTTGATTTTATATTAATAGAAATATATTTTCCTATCCAATAATGTGTGTTTGAATGAATATTTTATCCATGTATGATTGCAAATGCTTATATGTTATTGATTATATATGCTAGAGTAGAGCTAACACAATTATATATAGAATGCTTGTCTTGTTTATTGAATGTTAAGGAATCGATTTATCAATTCAATTTGGAGTTGTAAAGCTCAACAGGGATCTACATCAACCGTCCGAAATAATGTACGAATCGATATCCTTTAGTGTTAGTTGTTTGATTTCTCTTGCATATAGGAAAGGATTGATTTCTGGAGTTAAGTTGTCTGTTGTGGTACCCCAAGCCATAGGAACTTCTCTCTATAACAGAATTGGCGACTCTGTTGGGTAGTTCCTAGTAGTTGTCCTTTGGGGTTTTTTATCGGCATTCAATGTTCTTAAATTGCTCTTATTTCTCTGTTTCTGTGTCAAGTATGGGGGCATGTTTGCCTAGTAGTGTCTAATTGGTGTGAAGTTTGTCTCAGCTCGTCAGTTTGCCTTTATTTTTGTACATTATCTTCCTATACGTGAGTTTTTAACTCACATTCGCGTATACACGCGGATTTGACTGCTATATCCGCGTACATACATGGGTTTACTGTGAACAGTCACGTATGCCCTTAGTTTTAACTTCTAGAGGAAGATTGATTATTGCTGGGTGAATTTTGATGATTGCTAAGTCTCCTTTGATACTGCTAGAGTCTGTATACACCTCTGTTTCTGACCAGAGACATTTTTTTAGGGTAAATTTCTTTTTTAAGAATGTTCTTGTCATTGCATTTTCGATTTTTTGTTTTTGGATTAGTGCATTGGGTTTCTTTTACCTTAGTACTTTGTGTGAGTGATGTTTGATTGTGCTTGCCAAGTCTGGGGGTAGTAGAATTATTCTTTTGCTTTAGCATCTCATTTTTATTCAAAAATCCAAAAAATTTGTTTCTTTGCCTCATTATGCATTGCACTTTGCATTTCGCATTGTACTTGCACTAGATTTCCTTAGAGTATTAGTCAGGATTTCATATAGGAATGATTGCATTTGTCATTTGAAGAAAAATTTTGCATCTCACATAGTAGCATGCCCTATTTTTCATTCGACACAATTCATTTGCATTGATTGTTAAGTGTGCATTTTACTTCATGTTGCATCACAACACCATTGGTTGCATGGCCATCTACCTCTTTTGAGTAATAAAGCCAAATAAAATCAACGCTTAATTAAAATGTATTACACTATTTTTTTTGATAGGGTACACCAACAATATTAGGTTTTAGGGTCTTGGAATAGTTCATTGTGAGTAAATTCTCCAAGACCGCTAAACAACAACATGTATGTGTCTTTCCAGGTGAGAGTGTGAAATTCCTTGGTATAATTAGTTTTTCTCAGGATCCTCCTCTCAAAAGGGAGTTAAGAATGAGGTAGTGTGAGATTTTATTGATTGGGATGACCCCTAGTCATAACTGAGTAGCACCGGAGATATTTCCAGGATTGTATTTGTATCCAGGGGCTCTTAGAGAGTTTAGGGATTTGCTACCTTGCCCATACGGTCAATCCCACATGTGACTGTCTGTCTGAGCATTGATTATATTCAGGTGACCTTAGTTTCCTTGCCTAGGATATCAAGGGGGTACTTTGCAGGGGTTATTCTGTGAGTGTCCCGGCCAGGTTGGGGTCAGAAAGCACAGTCGCTTTACGTGTTGAAGCTGAGGACCACAATAACTAGTTACAAACCTCTGCTTATTGTGTATGGGAGTCTCAAGTCTCTCCTAGGTGAGACCACTTCGCACATTGATTCACACATGATGGGAGATCATGAAGATGGTATTCTTGAGTTGTCTTCCCCAACTCAAGTGGAGGATGGAGAGTTTACTCCTACATTTGATCCTTCACCTGATATACCTACACATTTTGGGTTTGATCCTTCACATGAAAGACCTACTCACTCTAGCTATAATCCCTCATTCACAGGCCAGGTGGCATTGGATTCCGAGCGACAAGACTCATCATGAACCCACAGGCACTAGTTAATGTAGTTATGGTATGTCTGGTATCCCTACACATGATCTGGCATTTCATGTCGAGTCAAATTTTGAGCTTAACACAATGCCTGGGGGCACTCCTATTCCTTACCATGCGGAGAGGTTTGGGAGCACGAGTCACATTGCACCTTCCATCCAGGTGGTGGAAGCTACTTCACATATTCCTCCTAGACCTAGTGTTAGTAATTCTATTAGGATACCAGAACCTCGACAAGTGACTATAGGGAACACCATGTACATAATTTCACATGTCCCTTCGTCCTCTATTCATTGTTCTTCAAATGTTATTCCTCCCCCTCATTCACGTGGTTTTTCAGGCTGGAACATTGCTACAAGTCATGTCCATACTGCTGCTACTCGCACAGTTGTGTCTCAGAGTCAAGTAACTCTTGTTGTTTCGGGAGGTCGTATTCCTACTTCTGGAGGTCATGTTACTACTTCCAAAGCATATATTCCTACTTACGGAGCGTCTCATGGGATATCTCATGGGATGTCTTATGGACCTTATTATGGGATGTAGTATGGACAGGGTTATTCACCTTATGGGTACTAGTATCAACAACCTACTTACTCTCCGAATTATGGCTTCGTATCCCCACATAGTCAAGGTACACCACATTATGGTGCTTCAATGCCACCCTACACGGGTCAAATGGGAGGAGGGAACTATGGCCAAGGCCATGGTGGTTATGGTAATCCGGCTTATGTGAACCAAAATTATCAGGGAGCGGGGCATCGACCTGCTCATCCTAGGCCCCCTTTCCTCGCAACACTAAATCTTCCTGACTTGTCGAGACTAACAAATGATCCCGTATCTCATGACCTAGCTTGGCCAGCTGTCCCTAATAAGCTTCCCTCAGACATTCCCAAATTCGAGGTCAAACCAGGAGAAGATACGAGTGAACATGTTACTACATTTCACCTATGGTGCTCTTCAAATTGCTTACATGAAGATTCGATTCGTTTAAGGTTGTTTCAATGCACCCTTACAGGGCCTATCGTGAAATGGTATATAGAGTTACCTAGGGGGGCATTCGCGTTGTTCGATGACCTCACTATGACTTTTCTCAACCACTTCTATCTACCAGTGCATTACGACATATGTACGGAACTCTTGTCGACATTTTGGCAGGATAAAGCCACACATATCTCAGACCATATCCAAGAGTGGCATAGACAAAAGAGATTGATTAAAGCCTTCATACCGCCAGAGTTTCTCCTCGAATGGTTCCTTAAATCATTATTGCCTTATATAGCGAAGGATGTTTCTACATCCGGAGTTCAGAATGAGGAACAAGCCATTTTTAGGGTGCAGGAATTAGAATTGATTTATGCTCAATCTAGTTTGTTATATGAGATCATTCCTAATGCTCTGCGTTCTAGTTTCGACCCTAAGGTTAAACCTAGACCACATGGCGATGGCATTGTTGGTTGTACGAGTGCCAAACCTGTAGACTTGGTTGTGAAATAGGTCAGTCAATTATCTATCAACCAATCTACCTTGGGACAAGCTTTGGCTTCTTCTCAAACCACCCAAACGGTGAGTGTGCTTTCGGTACAATCGTCAGACCAGAAGGGTAACCAGCAACCCGGAAGGAATAAAAACTTAGGGTAAAAACAATCGTAAGGGTGGGAATAGGAATGAAATTGATAACTCTAATGACAAGAATGCCCGAAATGTTGGGGGGGACAAGCAACCTAAACGTAAGTTTAATTTTCCTTGCAAATTGTGTAAGGATGACCACCTCACTCACTCGTGCCCTCGGATTGATGAAGCCTCGAGATTCATAGCATAGGGCCCAGCTCTGCTGACCAACCCTTTACCTCATAATAAAAACATGAACTCGAGGACCCATGATCAATCTGGTGGTGATCAAGATCCACCGGAGACTAGTGGTCATGGTTGCATCAACATGGTCCATGCTACTAAGGTTGTGACTCGTGTGAAGGAATATGGTTCATCACAACTCGACCTTGGAAAGGAACCTGATCCACTTGAAAGTCCTTTGCGTTTTGAAAAACCTATGGATAAACTTGAATTTGCACCTCGCATTCCTAAGGGAGTATTTAAGCGTTCGGGGCACAATCCTAATGCCCGAGCCACCCAGAACTATTCTGTTGTTAAGGATTTGGGCCACACTCCTTGTGCGATGTATGCACTTGAAGTACTTCAAAGTTGTCCTTCACAAAGGAAGGCTTTGCTTTCTACCCTAGGTGTGAACGATGATAATTCTTCCTCTGTGATCAAATTTGAAACCGCGGGACTTCAACCTTGCTTGCCTTACTATGTGTCTCTCTTGATTCACGTAGAATTTCTTAACATGACCGTCAAACATACTATGATTGACGAAGGCGCTGCTGATTTTGTGATGTATTTGGCATGTTGGAAGGGTTTTCATTCCCCTTAGTTGTCTAAATCCAGTACCATGTTGACTACTTTCGATGGAATATCATTTCGACCGCACGGAATTCTTCCTTCTCTTAAGGTCCGTTTGGGGAGGAATACCATTGCGATAGAGGTCAAGGTGGTTGATGCGCCCCTTGACTACAATTTGTTGCTGGGTAGGAATTGGATGTACAGTATGCAAGCCGTAGATTCTTCTCTATTTCGAGTTGTATGCTTTCCGTTTAATGGGAATATAGTTTCGATTGATCAAACATCATTCAAGAATCTATTGGTTACTGCATCTTCGGGTGCTTCCATCCTGATTGTAGAGCACTCTCAGCCGGCAACTGGGAGTGTGGGTGTTGGCATGTATCCATCCCTTATGGGAAGCTTTAGTTGTCCTGCACCTGTCCTTATGATAGGGTCTAATCCCGATGAGGCTTCGTCATCGGTAAGATTGGTGTCTTTTTGCACAACATATATGGAAGATCCTTGAATTCTTCCTACACTGAGTCCTTCGAATGATCCCATAAATATGGACATGTTGTTGCCTGCAACTATGATAGCTTATCAAGCTAATATTCCATGTGTTGCAGAGCCTAGCCCTTCCTCTTTGTAGACAGAGGAGGAGGACCCTTATGTGCTTCCTGCATGGGTAGTGTAGTCTTCTCACACACATGACTACCTTAATAGTGTTTTTCCTTCATATGAGGCTATTATTGAGGCTATGTCTGGGGTTGAGCCACCTTGGGAAGAGTTGCATCATAGATCTTATTTTCTTCCCAAGCTTGACCGTTTGGAGTGTGAGGACTATAGGGAAATTCTTAGTGAGAGAATTGGTAGTCCCATGGTTCCATTAAGCTCTCCTAGTCCGATGGCTGACGGAAACATGGTGAATATATCTCCTACCATCCCTATCAATATCTCTCACGATCTTGGCAAGATTGAGAATGTATATATTGGGGAAGAATGTTCCCATGCTGAGATTCAAGAGTACACTGAGCTGTTTAAAGAATTACGTGATATCTCTGCTTGGTATTATGATGAAATGCCTGGTATCGACCCTCGCATTATTGAACATGAGATTACAACTTACCCCAATGCTAATCATGTTTGACAATGCTTGCATGCGGTGGATCATAGGAAAGCACCCGTGATTAAGGCTGAGATAGAAAAGCTGTTAAATGTCGGTTTTATCTATCCCGTTCCCTTGACGGAGTGGGTTTGAAACCCCGTTCTGGTTGATAAGAAGCAGGGAACGATCCACATATGTACTAATTTCCATGATTTGAATCATGCCTGTCCTAAGGACAATTTCCCCACACCGTTTATTGATCAAATTTTGGATGAGTGTGCGGGAAGCGAGGTATTTTCCTTTATGGACGGATTTTCTGGATACAATCAGATACAAATTAAACCTGAGGACCAACATAAGACTGCCTTTATTTGTCCTTGGGGAACCTTTGCATATCAGAAGATGCCTTTTGGCCTTAAAAACACCAGAGCCACTTTTTAGCGGGTTATGACCTTGATCTTCCATCATCTCAAATTGATTATTGAAGTCCTTTTGGATGACCTTGCTGCTCATTCTCGCATGAGAATACGTCATTCCTACCATTTAAGATTAGTGTTCGAAAGGTGCATCCATTATTTGTTCAGGTTAAATCATCACAAGTGCATCTTTTGCGTGAATTTTGGTCACTTATTAGGATTCATTGTCTCCAAAGAGGGTATAAGAGTCGACCCTTTAAAGGTTGAGGCAATACTTCAATTGTCTCCCCTGAAAAATAGTAGACATCTTCAATGTTTGCAAGGCATGGCAAACTTCTTATGGAGATTCGTCGTGAATTTTTCCAATTTGACTAGAGCCTTTATGTGTCTTTTGAAGAAGGACACTACTTTTTGCTGGGATGAGTGAGCCCAGGAGTCCTTTGATGCGCTTAAACAAGCCTTAGCATCAGCCCTGATGATTAGTCCACCTGACTATAGCCGTGACTTTCTACTTTATGTGGTTGTGTCCATGGAAACGATTGGTATGGTTTTGGTTCAAGAGGATGAGGAGCTCCAAGAGCATGTGTTATAGCTGATTTCACTACTCCAGGTGAATCACACTTTGTATGGCATTCCCCTATCCCGCTACAGACTCCTTAGACCCTATGGACCACTTTTTGTCCTTTGATGTTTCCTTGATCATCCCTAAAAACATGTGAAAAAGGATACACGCAACTTTTAAACCTATAAGTGCGTATATACACGGGTTTGACCACTACAACTACGTACATCGGGATGTGTACAAAATCCAAATCCTTTTGGAGTTTTCCTTGACATGGATCCGACTCATTTGACTCCTGGCCTTCCATATGCCTTGAGATCACTCAGATTCGACCTTTCATTACCCCTTTGAAAAGCTATATAAGGAACCCCTTGGTACATTGAAGGCATACGAGAGAATTAAGAGCAAAGAAATTATAGTCCATTGTTGCCGGAACTTATGCTTGAGTCTGCATCCCTTTGTCCCTTGGAGCACTTTTGTGTTCTTCCCAAGCTTTCCTTTTGCTTGTGAGCTTGCTATCTAGTGATGGAGGATTGAAGTGGTGGAGGCCCAAGTGGGGGATTCAGTTTCTTCGGTTTGCAGACATGCCGATAGAGGTTGTATCTTGTAATCTCTGATTTATATTAATAGAAATATCTTTTCCTATCCAATAATGTGTGTTTGAATGAATATTTTATCCATTGGATTATGTCAAATGCTTATACATTATTGATTATATATGCTAGAATAGATCTAACACCATGATATATAGAATGCTTGTATTGTTTACTTGTTGTTGAGGAAGTAATCTATCAATTCAAGCTGAAGTTGGAAAGCTCAACGGGGATCTACTTCAACTGTCCGGAATAAGGTACGAGGTCTAATCCTTTAGTGTTAGACATTTAATTTCTATTGCATATTGGAAAGGATTGATTTCTAGAGTCAAGCTGTCTGTTGTGGTACCCCAATCCATAGGAATTTCTCTCCATAACAGCATGTCATATATTATCTAATCCGGAACCTCATTGATGTGGAGATCCGTTATTCCCATGTGGAGAAGATTTCCTTAGCTACCGTCCATGCAGTTCAAAGATTGAGACACTATATTCTCCTTCGCCAGACCTTGGTGGTTTCCCATGTCAATCCATTTCAGTTCGTCCTCACTAGAAGAATGATAGGGGGAAATTATAATAAGTGGATTGTCATCTAGCAAGAATTCGATCTCGAGTTTGTTTCAGCAAAATCGAAGAAATCGTTGATTTTTGCGGAGCTTATATCTAATTTCCCGAGTGAGGAGGAGGAGGCTTGTGAAGATACATTTGTCGATGAGCACATCTTCTTGATCTCAACTTTGGATCCATGGTATGGAGACATTATCATATATTTACAAACATTGAAGGTCCCTACTCACCTCTCACAGGATGAACGACGACGATTACGTCACGTATCCAAGAATTACCTCATAGTGGATAACACATTGTACTGCCGTGGGGTAGATTCCATTTTACGTCATTGTTTAAATCATGAGGAGGATGAGCTTGTACTAAATGATTTCCATGGAGGGGTGTGTGGTGGTCATTTATTTGTGCTTTCTACAGCCCAAAAAATCTTGAGAGCGTGTTATTTCTGGTCGTTGATCTTTAAAGATTATGTCAATGCAGTCAAGAAGTGTCACCCTTGTCAAATGTTCGCACATAATATGTGCTTGCATCCTTCCCCATTACATCCCATTATCACCGTCGGTCCCTTCACTAAGTGGGGGCTTGATTTCATGGACTTCAAACCAGCTTCAGCTGGGGGGCATCATCATATTATCGTGGCTGTTGACTACTTCACGAAATGGACTGAGGCTAAGCCTACAGTTAAACTTGATGGTGAGATAGTCGCACACTTCGTATTCAACCAGATTATTACTCGGTTCGGTATTCCGAAAGAGCTTGTCACTGACCATGGTAGGCACTTTCAGAATCGCATGATGGAAGAGTTGGCCTAGAAGTTAGGGTATAAGAAGGAGCATTCTTCTTCTCATTACCCTCAAGCGAATGGACAAGTTGAAGTAGTGAATAAATCACTCAAGTCTATTCTCCAACGAACCGTTGCACAAAGCAAGACTAATTGGCATATTATGTTATATCCTGCTTTGTGGGCTTATAAGACCGTGGTTAAGACTGCCACCGATTTTTCTCCATATCAGCTTGTACATGGAGTGGAGTCTGTATTACCGATTGAGTGTGAAATCCCTTCTTTGAAGCTAGCCATAGAGCTCTTACCAGACACCTCTCCATTGGAGGAACGTTTGGTCCATTTAGAGCAGCTTGATGAGCAATGATGAGATGCTTTAGTGGCTCTAGAAGTGAATAAGCGTTGCGTTAAGGTCCAGTACAATAAATCTGTCCGTCCAAGGAGGTTTAGTGAAGGAGATTTGGTCCTTTTGTGGGATCAAGCTAAATAACCCTTGGGGCCAAGCAAATTCAACCCCATGTGGCATGGTCCTTACGTAGTTAAACATGTGTTAGAGAAGGGTGCTTATGAGCTAGTAGATTATGAGGGCATGTCCTTGGCGGAGCCTAGAAATGGGCTCTATCTTAAAAAATAATATGCATAACTTTCAGCCAAGGCTGACTATTGTATATTATTGTACAACATTTTGCATAGTTAGCTCTTTCTTATGATGATCGGGTTTGTTGATTAGCTTCCGTTTTTTATGGAAGATGTCAATGGATTCTTCCATCTATATAGGATTCACGGATGGTGCAATCCGTTACATTCAACACTTAGCCTTTGCTACTTGGGTGATTTATACTCCTACGGGTCAGGTATTGTCTTCAGGAGGCGTATGTTTACAGCCCTCTTCAAACAATGTTGCTGAATATAGTGTCGTTATTGAGCTTCTACGGGATGCCATTTCACATGGTGTTCTATCTCTTGAGGTACGTCTTGATTCAGAGTTAGTAGTGTCACAGCTTAATGGCTTGTATCATGTTAGAGATCCAACATTATTACGGAGATTCTTATGTGTGAGATTGTTAGAATGGCAATTTGACAACATAACATACATACATGTTCCAAGAATTAATAATCAAGTTGCTGACTCATATGCTAACTACGTGTTAGATTGGAATTTGTTTCATAGACAATAAGCTCATCACAAACATACATTTTTACACATATAAATAAATAAACCGATCATCATAAAAAAAAAATCATTAAAACATCCAAAATGTGATAATACATAGTGTCATAATATGAAAATGGGGCTCTCGAGCCACCAAAATATAAGTACATGGTAGTACAAAATGTATCACTCCCAGGTATCTAAGCCTAGGGAGGAGGAGGGCAGTTCTGATCGTGGAATGTCACCATGGCTCTAGCCAGTCGTCTAAATAACAGCACCCATGCTTGTGGCACACCCACCACCTGACGTTGCATGGCCTCAAGCAGGTCCTCGACCTGCGCCATGGATTCCCTGTTTGTCAGCAGCACGAATTTGGTATGAATGCTTCGAAGCGTCCGCTCCGCATCCACACCCGTAATGTCATCTCCTCTTCCCCTCCATCTATGAAGAGGGAAGCCTTCAGGCCACCGTGTTCCTACATCTGCATGCATATGATAGGAATTCACTATGTGTTGTTACGCAAAAACATGTCTTTTTTATTACATATATAAAAAAACACAAAAAAAATTAAATAACTCAAAAATCTTAAAAAGAGGGTTTGGATTTGTTACCAATGTCACCATA
Source organism: Pseudotsuga menziesii (assembly GCA_001517045.1). Classification (NCBI taxonomy): domain Eukaryota; kingdom Viridiplantae; phylum Streptophyta; class Pinopsida; order Pinales; family Pinaceae; genus Pseudotsuga; species Pseudotsuga menziesii. The sequence continues at coordinate 221,578 of LPNX010727981.1, forward strand.
TGCCGATCCTGGTGGTAATGGCATGTTGGGGTCTCCCTGAAAATCTATCCCCACATAGGGGTAATCATCGATGGCAACTATCTGTTGTCGCCACCATGGAAAGAAATCAGCTGGATAGGGGTTGGACACCCTACCTCCACCCAGTCTGTGCATCGCATCTTCCCAACGTCGTTGGCCTAGATCTTGAACCCTGTGAAGAGGAACGTCAACTCTAGGGCTCAATCCTAGAACACGCTCAAAGACAAATTTGCTCAGTATGCTACTGAAACCAAAGTTCCATACTCGGCCCATCTTGCACTCACTGAGCTGGCATTTCATGTTTCCCAGTAGTGTAGTGCTCCAATTGTACACTGTGGGTCTCATGCACTCCATTGCATATAACATCAGAGGCCACGAGGCCTGGTGGAGTGAAGCTAGCCCTACTATCCTTCCCAATGTCAGTAGAATGGCCTTTAGGCCTAGCACCTGTATGGATTTAGTTGGGATCTAACTCCCGACATTCTCCGTGTCCAGATAACAATACACAACTATGTACTCATCTATGGTGAGGACATCTCCGGGCCCGCGAGATCGTAGGTTCACCACTTCCCCCCGTCGGGAAAGTCCAGTAATAAAGTATATGTCCTCCACTTCTATGGGGAGGGACATCCCATCAATCTGGAAAGACTCTGAGTCAAGATCCCAGTAGTCTACTAGCATCTGCAGCAGTCTTGGTTTGGCTCTTAAGCCACCAAGACACTAAAACTAGTAGAGACTGCATGCATAAAGAGCCTGTTGTGCCATTAGATCACCACATACTGCTTCCTCTACATCCCCATGCTCATGTTCTCTCCATTCTAGAACCATCCTGCACATTGAATTCAAGCTTGAGTCATTAGAACACTTAAAAATCCTTGAACGTGGCCTCATACGCAACTGTTTGCTAAACAACCGCGTATGTATGCAACTTTGAGGGATTTTTCTGCGTATATCTAGCCCTATACATGGAAAAATCCTCAATTTCCATGTGGGCCGTGGCGCGTACTTTAGAATGGCCTAGAATCCTGATTTGACCATGGAAAATTGTAAAATTTGCATGAAAATGAAAGAGCGGGGCATGGGTACTTACCGAGAAAAAATGGTAGTGGATTCCGCCGGCTGGATCTCTCGGAGTTTGTTGTTGAAGTTCTGAGCTCAATTGGGTAAAAATTTCAAATGTTATATAATGTTTTGAATTTTTTACTATTTATAAAAAAAATTCAAATTTTTGAAAATTTTTACCCCCTTTTCTATAGTTTGGACCGTTTCTAATCCTTTTGGACCGTTTTTTACTAATATATGATGTAAGAGACCGTTTTGAGTGTCGTTTCGACCATTGTGTTGACCCGTTCATGCCAATTTCAGGTATCATGTCTAAACTGGAATATAGGTTAGGTTTCACCACCATTTGCATTTTGCATGCCCTTATGACCATTTCATTATAACTGTAGGTACGAAGCCATTCTATCTTGTCACTGAACCTTCTTGTTGTTTTAGAAGTGGCATGATTAGAATGGTAGAGCTTGACCTTACATAGGTGCCCTAGTTACCTCCTTAATTGCATTTGGTGCCCATGCCGACAATTTTGTCCTTTAGGGTGTGGGAGTCCATTGTATAGTATTGCCATGACATTTCGCAAGAGCCTCATACTCCTCTTGATCTTTTACTGGCCTATTTCCCCCGGAATCCCTTATGTCAATTTATAATTGCATTATCATGAGCTTTTCCTGCCTTATTGAGCCTTATGCTAGCTTCCCTGACTTTGAGTATCAACCGTATAGCCCGATCTTGTCTCATGTCTAGCCACACAGAGCCATTTTATATATCCTTTGCATCTTGATTCCCTATTTTACCAAGAGGGGACTTTCCCCCAAGTGTCACTATCCTACACATGTATCCTTGCATCAAACATAGGTATGTTCCACTAATTGGAACTAGTTTGTTTGCCTATTTGACACTCGTCTCCTCCTAGTCTGTAACTATAAAGCAATTTTATTCTTTTTCAAGCTTTTCAAATATTTGAAAAAGTCCAAAAAAAATTAAAAAACCAAAAATTCGGACAAGGAAAGATGTTATCTTTGGCAGTAGTCGAGTCATGTTACCTTCGAACAGAGCACTGTATATCACATTCGTTGGTTAGGTTAATAGTTTGACTTTAGGAGTTGTACTCGTTTATCTGATTTTATCTCCATCGACTGGTTAGGCTTCCAGTCCCTATGGAGCCTCTGTCAATGCCTCTTGTGTCGTACAGATGTCCCAGTTTTTCATATCGAGTCTATGCTACCTACATTCAGTCATCATGCACCGTTATGCCCTTGTTCGAAGGAAGTTGAAACCTAAGTCGGTCATTCCTCAGTTATCTTGACTTTGCATGTCGACCATTCCCGGTACGGTTACTAGTCCGTGCGGATTTCATCCCATCGACTTCAGATCATTTATTCTAGGATAGGAATCTAGAGTCATTTTCGAGTGCCTTGAGACTTCAGTCATCAGTGGAGGTTCTCTCGCCATCGACAGTTCTTTGGGAATACATCAATGTCCCTTGATCAACGGATTCTCTCAAGCGTTCGACCTCAACACATTTATTCACACTTGTTAGTTTTCACTCTAGTACCTTGATTCTCATTTTCATTATCGGTGGGTGATCTCGCATCAGTTAACAGTATACATTAATGACCAGTAATCAAACGATGGACTACTATGTTCAACCTCGACACCTATATTCACATAGTAGGACATGTACTCGTAGTGGTTTGTGTAGAATACCTTCCAGATTGGTGGCATCTCATATATGCTACCTCCTTGATCGTGCCAGTGTTCATGAGATTTCAGCTCTCGTGACTTGATTCCAGTTTATGTTAGACATTTCCAGCCATTATGGAGATCTTGATCTATTGTATATCTTCAGTCTTCATGGAGATCATGATCCTTTGTATATCTTCATTATGGATATTCTGATCTATGTATATTATACGTGGCGATGACCACACATGTTATATTGTATCATGCCTATTCATGGCCATTGTACTTTTATGTATCCAAGACTGCTATATGTATTTGCAGTTATATGCAGAGTTGTATCATTGTATAGTGCTGATTGGATGGTTGGTTCTTCCACTGGGTTCTTCATCACTTCATTTATGGGATGGACTTATAATGTATTTCGTCCATCGTATGACCCCTCTAACCTCACACATTAGGGGGCATCTATTATAGCTGATTTTACCACACATGGTGAATCATACTTTTATGGCCTTCCCTATCCCTATGCAGACTCCTTAGACCCCTTGGACCATTTTTGTTCTTTTGATGTTTCCTAGATCATCCCTAAAAACATGCTTAATTTTCCATACGCGACTTTTAAACCGTTTATCGCATATATACGTGGGTTTGACCTCTAAAACCGCATACATCGGGATGTGTGCAAAAGGCCAAGTTCTTTTGGAGTTTTCCTTGATGTGGATCCGACTCACTGGTCTCCTGGCCTTCCATATGCCTTAAGATCGCTCGGATTCAACCTTTCATTACCCCATTGAAGAGCTATATAAGGAACCCTTTGGATACATTGAAGAGATATGTGGAATTGAGAGTAAGAAAACTATAGCCCATTGTTGCTGGAACTTGTGCTTGAGTCTGCATCCCCTTTGTCCCTTGGAGCACTTTTGTGTTCTTCCCAAGCTTGCCTTTTGCTTGTGAGCTTGCTATCGAGAGATGGAGGATTGAAGTGGTGGAGGCCCAAGTGGGGGACTCAGTTTCTCTGATTCGCAGACGTGCCGACAGAGGTTGTATTCATTGTAATCTCTGATTTTATATTAATAGAAATATCTTTTCCTGTCCAATAATGTGTGTTTGAATGAATGTTTTAACCATGGATGATTGCAAATGCTTATATGTTATTGATTATATATGCTAGAGTAGAGCTAACACAATTATATATAGAATGCTTGTCTTGTTTATTGAATGTTGAGGAATCAATTTATCAATTCAAGCTGGAGTTGTAAAGCTCAACGGGGATATACATCAACCGTCCGGAATAAGGTATGAATCGAGATCCTTTAGTGTTAGTTGTTTGATTTCTCTTGCATATAGGGAAGGATTGATTTCTGGAGTTAAGTTGTCTGTTGTGGTACCCCAAGCCATAGGAATTTCTCTCTGTAACACTCCCAAACCATACCAAACAATCATGAATGCAGGTTTGAACATGTATGGAGGCATGTTGGATCATAAATGAAGGAATTCTATGCATGGGTGAACACATGTGTGAGTGGGAGAGTCTCTAGGATCCAATAAATTCCCAAGAAGACAACAAAACAACTGCATTCACACACTAGCGCCCCTAGTCAAACATATTCCCTGAATTAAGGGATAAGGAGTGGTATGTAACCAATGAGGGTTCCTGGTTTTGACAAAATGATCAAACTAGAGCTCCTCAACTATCGGGATGATCAAAGTGGAGTGCCTCAACTGTGAGTTAATGAGCCAAAAATCACCTAATATACCAATATTGATCAGTATAACCTAAGTAGGATCATATAACATAAGTACAAGACAAATGAAAATGCCTCCTAGGTGTAAGACAATGGTACTAGGGTAGATTAATGCTTTAACATGTATTGTCTATCTTATTGCACAATAAACTCACTTCTTAATATTACATATTATTTATAGACTGTCGCCCTCCTTATTATATTTATATAGCACTATATTACTTACTAGCATAAAGCATTATGCATACAACTACTTAATTTTAGTTTTTATTTTTATTTTATTTATTTATTTTATTTTTACCTTTTTTCGTTTATTTTTATTTTTCTATATATTATCTCTTTAACTGCCATACACACTTCTTTGAATAGAATATAGAATATTTCTTTTCATCTTATCATTATAAATAGTTTATTTACAATTATTAAACTTTTTGTTTTTCTTGTCATATCCTTGCTCATATTCTATGTCTCTATTATATTTATTTTTTATTACTACTGTACTTACCATTCTTATTGATTATCCTTTGATTATCGTCTAACTTTACCACGTAAATTTATTATTATTATTATTATTAAATACCAACCTTGTTATTTAGTTTACTCTATTAAACATTACGAATTTAAATCTGGTTTTCCATTTACATTATTATATCTTCACGTTTGGATATATTAGTTTCACAACTTATTGTTATCATATATCTTAATCCATTTATAAAATTACTAACATATCCTTAGATTTATTTATTCATTTATTTATAAAATTATTAACAACATATTCTTAGATTTATTTATTCATTTATTTATTATTATTTGTGTTTACATTGTACCTTCTATCTTATTTTTAGGTAAAATGAAAAGAGACAATTGTAAAATATGTATAAGCCACAACAAGTTATGATGGATATATACAACTAAATAATTAATTAATTGTGTCTTGGTAGTCATGCCAATTCCTAAATCATCGTGAAAATTTCATGGCTAGGTGCCATACTCTTTAAGTTCTATCATGACCAAAACTCACTCACCTTCTATCTCTAACACCCTTCCTTGTTCTAACCTCTAGGTTTACCTTAGTATTTATTACCCATCATTAATAAATCGGAAGCAATTATTTGGCGTGGTCTTTCCTTCATTATTCTAGGGATGTCTTGCATGACTTAACCTTTCCATCCATCAGTTGGCATGACTTAATCTTATATTTTTCGTCAATACGACGAACAATATTTCACAAGTTATACAATCAATATTTCACAAGTTATACAATATTTAATGTGGCCGTGATTGTAGTGTGAGATCCAATAACTCACACTACCGCGACGGCCATATTAAATATCATATGTGAAATATTTTTCACCATCAAATACTACACCTCAACTCTATTACTCCTAGTGTTTGTTGAACTTTGTGCTGTCCTAAATCGACTTAGACATTTATGGCCTTTAATGGCATTTAACCCGTATTCTAGACATTGATAAACTGATGTCGGCATTTAAACTCATCCAAGGTATTCTTCCTGCGCAAGTTTACATTTGTGTTCGATGTATGTCAAGTCTAAATGGTGATAATACTCTTTATGTCATTAACCATCTACATTAATATATGGTTGATAAAAGGATCTTAATATATGGTTGATAAAAGGGTCTTGTAAATTATTTTCTGATTAATTCACATCAATCTCATTAACAAGATAAATTATTTTATTTGCCATTTACAAGTGTGCCTTCAACTGAATTAAATTGTTAAGACTTTTCATTTTTTCTAATTGTTTTTAGAATACATCTAAATGTAACAAAATTTAAACTAATTTGTTTACTCCCTTACAATTATATAATCTTTTTAATTTATGTTCAGTATTTATACATTTTAAATTTCATATAATAAATGGGGATAATTAAAAGAAATTGAGATTTAAAAATCTTACTCATTATTGAGGGTGTTATACCCAAATACGCACTAACTTGTTTATCATTATATATTGCATTTATGTAATTCTAACTTTATACTCACTCATACATTAACTCCCCGACTATTACTACTTATAGGCGTCACACAGTGCAGAATCTACTCGTACATTCCTCATTCCATCTAACACCCTTCTCACTCACCACTTTGTACCTCATAACTATATTATATTTATATGCATGTTATGATTTGTGCATATCTAATTTGTGTAGTACTTATTAATTACATTCATCGTGAATACTAACCACTATAACTTACTCATTCCACATTATTATTCATATCGCTTCATTTACTATTTATACTATACTTCATTTATGCATAATTCTATGTAATCATCATTTTGTTATAACAACCTACATCAAACATGTTAACTCTTCTTCCTCCTATTATTATTTATCACTATATTTCAATATTTGTGCAAAATTGTATTATTATTACTGCTATTATTACCTTACCCTTCACTTATTGTATAAATTTCACATCTTGCCCTTCATATATTTACTGCACTAACATTGTATTCCATTACAATTATTATTACATTATATGCTAACCTATAACCATAATTAATGACTACACTATGACACATCACACCTTACCCCACACTTATTCATGTTCCATTTAATTAACTATTACATAGATAACCATAAACCCACTCCCCCATTTAAATTCTAAGCTACTATCATAGTCGACCTACATGGGTGCATGACCATAGCATTTCCTGGGAAACATGAGTCTCCTTTTTGCGAGCCCTAGAACCACCACTTGTGCAATGGTATGTTCCTGACAACCACCGCTTAAACATTAATATAAGAAAATCACCATGATGTCAATCCATGATTATTTTAAGGAACCATACTTATTTAAAAGTGTATCAATGTTGATGGATATTACCAATTCTTAAAACACCAACTATAAAATGTTTGGCCATATTTTTCAAAAACTATTTTAATTTCCAAGGATTTTATATGGTTTATATAATAATTTGGCGAGTTTTAGGGTGAAAAAATTTACCCCATCAAAATTGGGCAAAACAGGGTTTCAAAAATGCAAAATTGAGGAATCTTTTTTTTTGAGAAAAACATGGAAAATAGTCCATGGGCTAAATTTCGCCTCTTTTTCGATCATTTCCCCCCTCATTGACTTGTACGAGCTCATATGCAATGAATGAATGAAGGAGCTCTAGAAGGGAAAGGAAGAGTCTAAGTAGCCGTTGGTGGTTGATTGCTCCTCTTCTCTTCAGCTCTTTTCTTAGGTGAAATTCTCCTACAAAGATTACTTCTCAGGTGAAATCCTTCAGCTTGTTTTTCAACTTGCAAGGTGAGACTCTCTCCTGCATGGACCGATCTGTGGTGTATCCTTGAACGCCAGTTTTTCCATAGAGGTTATGTTCTTCTAACTAGTAGGTTTTTATTTCAGTAAATAAATTACATGTATATATATTATTTATTTTCATTTTTATTTTACAAATCTTCACCACTGTGTAGCTCTAAGGTGAGTTCAAACTCTGTCTTCTTTCTATATATATATATATATATTCTTTTTTCTTTTCTTCTTTAAAAAAAGCCTAGTGGCGACCTGTTTTCCTAGCGCCCCAGTGGTTAGCCACAGGCACAAGAAATGGATTGTGGGATATGGGTCTAGTTACAAAGGCATTGGTAGCAGCTCTCCTAGGTTAGTTGGAATCTCTCTCTGAGTTGAGTATTAACTATGGATAGTGGCTCAAGAGATTTTATTTCAAAGTTTCTCTTCTCTTACACTTTCTTAGGGTGAGAAACATGGTATGTCATGTTAATTAATTGGATACTTTAAGAGTTAGGAATGTATTTTGTGCAAGCCTTGCGTTGTGGTTTAACAACCTGGAAACAAAAAAAATAGGGTTTTAATTCCCAGATTGAACTATATGTATATAATAAATATTTGTTGTTGAACTAAATGTCCAATGAACTATGTATCTGAACGCCTTTTAAACTTTGTATGTGTGTTTTTTGAAATCTGAATCTTATGTCTGTTTGGATTTGTGAAAAGAACCCTGCTTATTTGACTTCTGAATTTGGTAAAAATTAAAAAAAAAGGTAAATAAATATCATTCCCCTTGGATCTTTTTTTTAACCCATTGTCTTCATTAACCAATGCTAGAGAGGTTTCCTGTGACTGACCACTCCTTACCTCTCTTTCCACTAGAAGTTGTGGCATACCTCCTCTCTGTTGGAGTCATTTACCCAACATGCACACTTATTTGGTCAATTTTGGCCTATTTACCCACTATCCTAAGTTTAATTGACTTAATTGGCATCAGATGAGCACACTATGACATGAACATGAGCTCACTTATGCCCTCCTTCAGTCAAGGAGGCCAACTAAGCCTTCTCCTTCAGTCAGGGAGGCTATCTGGGATTCCTCCTTCAAACAGGGAGCATTTCTGGGGTGATCTGAGTGTCATAAATGCACCTAATTTCTAACTGATTGTTACAATCAGTTAACCTGAGTTGTGAAGGCACCTCCATTCATTATTTGATTATTTTTTGTCATTATTTATCAACTGGAGCTAACACATGCGCCTACAACCACTTCTGATGACATGTTTACTTTAGTTAACTTCATCAGAGCTACTTGGAGTTATGGATGTGCTACCTCCTTCAGTTGGACATGCAGTTACATGTGATGAGTCACTTTCAGTTAGAATCAGTCATCTATTGCACTCCATTTAGTTAGGACTTAGTGTGAGATTCAGTTATTGATTAGCTTGGTAGTTAACTATGTGTGCTAATTGTGGCTGACATTCAGCTAAGCTACACACATCCATTCAATTTAAATGACCTCCTTGATTATTCGAATTGTCTAGGAATTCATGCATCTTGCATGATCATTGTATTGTATTACTCATTCTTTATTGATTATACAGAACTACTACTTCTATTGCAGCACCATTATGCCATTTTCATGCTTAATTCTCTAAAATCTCTTATGAGACTGTGTTTTATTCCCTAGATTACTGTGACAGATTAATATGGTATTAGATCTCACGGTGGGACAAAGCTCATTCTCATTAAAAACATGGTTTTTAACGGATCTTGCATGAAAAATTGAGCAAAAGCTCAAATTCCAGCACTGCAGCAGAAGCTGAAGGTTTACCACTTAATACCCCAAGTAGAGGAATTTTTTATCAAGATTGCTTGATCAATTATGATGGGTGTGATGAAATCCTAAAATGTGCAGGTTATTCAACCTTATGGTGACTTTTTTTGTTTTTGCAGGTACAACTTCGAATGGACTCATCAGTCCCTCTTCTCACCCCATTCACAAGCTATTCATAATGGAAGTTGAAGATGATTGCATCTCTGAAGAGACAAGGTCTCTATGAGGTGTCTATTGTACTTGGAAAAGAGTCTTATGAGAATGAGAATGACTAGCAAAATGATGGTGATATAGCTTTTGGAGCAATATGTATGGCCCTTTCTCCTAGCTTGCGCTACCTTATTGGTTCTATTGAAAACCCAAAGGATCTATGGACAAAATTGGACAGAACATTTGGCAAGCACAATGAGGATCATAATAGCACTTCAGAGATCACATACAGCACCACAAGAGTTCTTCACTCAAAATTCTCAGCCTCTACTCTCTTTGATGAAGTTGTTCAAGATGAAGAAGAAGCAGAATCTTCTACACAGTCAAATCGAATTGAAGAAAGTCTCCTTGCAATGACTCCTTCTCCTGATGCTCCGAAAGTTTGTGATATATCTAATATCTCATCTCCTCATATGGCTGAAACAGAAGAAGACATCCGAATCTCTGATATTAAAGAAAAACACTACTGCACTTCCATGCAAACATTCACCAGTGATTTTCCTTTGAATTTTGTGCAAAATTTACCAGTAATTGCTTCTAAAAGTGAAGAGAAATTTGATTTTTCTCCCTCTAATGTTGTTGCTGGTGTGCAAATATGTAATACCTTGGATATTTTGGAAAAAATATCAGATTACAAGAGTGATCAATTCGCTCCCCATGATCTATATCTTCCAGGAAATTCTTGCAGGATTGCATGCACCAAAATTCAGAATTTTGAAGAAAAAGACAACTATGCATCCACCATCTCGGTTGACCAATTCTTTGGATATGATATGAACCTTATTGTATCTGATATGATCTTATTTGGATCTTATCTGATATTTCTTGGTTCAATATTTTAGGTTCATAATCTTGCAGTACTGCTTATAGCTATTCTCATTAATTTTGTGAAGAAACAAGTACTGCAAGTCTCCTTCAAAACTACTGCTGGGGATTTGATTTCATTCCACACTTTTGGATCTGATATGAAATTATTTAGTTCTGATATGATCTCATTTATATTTGATATGATATTAACTGCTTCAAATTTTAGATTCCAAGGGCTTTCAGTACTGCTTGAAGCTGCTCTCACCAATTTCAGTGTGAAAAATCAAGTACCGCAATTCTTCTTAAAATTTGTTGCTAGGGATTTGGTGTTAGTTTCCTCTTATGAGGTTTCTAATATTTATTTTGTGAATCATTAGCTATTTCTGAATCTATATCATACTATGGAGCTCAAGCATTCGCTCTCCACAGTCCTAAGGCTTCTCTACCTTTGGTCACATGCTCATCTCCTCACAGAACTAGTAAAGAGGAAGACATTCTACATCCGCTTGGACACTTGATCCTAACACTTGGGGATGATTTTACCACTCATGGTTTTCTTTTCAAGGTTGCAGCATATCAGTTTCTTGAGTGTTCCACACATGGTTCGAATCCTCAAGCACTTTTTCTCTCTTATCAGTTGATTTTAGTTTCTCTACATGGGTCCAATTTTCATCCTGTAGCTATCTATGTTCCTCATTCATTTGAGCACATTCTTCTTCTTCCAAAGAGGAATATTCCTCTAGACATATTCATTTAGTTTGGATTCATAGTTTCACATGCACAGTCTCAGGATGCTGCTGCATAGAAGAACCAAAAATTTCTTGATTTACTGCTTAGTTTGAGGGGGGGGGTATTTTTCCCATGAGGTTTTTCCCATTTCCTTGGTTATATTAAGAAGTTACTTTATTGTACAGGGTGACCTATGTCCTTTGTTTCTGGATCCCTAGCATTTCATGCATTTTTTTACTCCTCCTAAGTATAGCTTAAGGGAGGGTGTTGGAGTCATTTACCTAACATGCACACTTATTTGGTCAATTTTGACCTATTTACCCACTATCCTAAGCTTAATTGACTTACTTGGCATGAGATGAGAACACTATGACATCAGCAAGAGCTCACCCATGCCCTCCTTCAGTCAAGGAGGCCAACTAATCCTTATCCTTTAGTCAGGGAGGCTAATTGGGCTTCCTCCTTCAAACATGGAGCATTTCTAGGGTGATATGAGTGTCATAAATGCACCTAATTGCTAACTAATTGTTACAATCAATTAACTTGAGTTGTGAAGGAACCTCCATTCATTATTTGATTATTTTTTGTCATTATTTATGAACTGGAGCTAACACATGCGCCTACAACCACTTCTGATGACATGTTTACTTCAATTAACTCCATCATAGCTACTGGGAGTTATGGATGTGCTACCTCCTTTAGTCAGACATGCAATTAATTACATGTGATGAGTCACTTTCAGTTAGACTCGGTCATCTATTGCACTCCATTCAGTTAGGACTTAGTGTGAGAGTCAGTTATTGATTAGCTTGTCGTTAACTATGTGTGCTGAGTGTGGCTAACATTCAGTTAAGCTACACATGTCCATTCAATTCAAATGACCTCCTTGAGTATTTGAATTGTCTTGGAATTCATGCATATTGCATGATCATTGTATTGTATTACTCATTCTTTATTGATTATACAGAGCTGCTACTCCTATTGCAACACCATTATGCCATTTTCATGCTTAATTGTCTGAAATCTCTTATGAGACTGTGTTTTAGTCCCTAGATTACTGTGACAGATTAATACTCTCAATTTGCATTATAGACGTCCATTCAACCTTTCCCTCTTGAAATTTTTAAGTTATCCCCCAAATTATTCTCTTTTAAGGCTTGTAAAATGGAGAAATATCATATATTGATTTTGTGTACCCCTCTCTAGTTCTTCCTATTCAAAAACTAGAATTTGTATATTGAATTCTCGGTATTGTTGGGATTGTAAAGTGGAGATATGTCCCTCTTTATTTTGTGTACCCCTACATACTACTTTTACCTATAAACATATAATCATGACTGCTTCCTGCATGTTGTTTAAAGATACAAATAATGGGAGTGTTTCATGTTTCTTCTCTCATTGAAAAAATTGATATATGTAACTAGGTTCAATACAAATTGTGGTTTCAATGGAAGGTGTTAGTTATTATTCTATGATGTATTGTTTTGGGTTTTCATGATTTGATTATGTATCTTAAATGAATTGATGCTTTATTAGGTTGCTTCCCTCTGCTTGGGTGTAGGTTTTTTTAATCAAGATGGATGTTCCTTCCAAACAAGTAAAATATTATATGTCCTACCTTATTCTCTATCAATGAACCAATGTACTTATGTTACTAATGATCCTAATGGTCCTAAGTTGTCCCAATTCATTCTATGAAGGTCTAATTTTGTTCATAAATTTGGTATGGTGTATTCTTTATTTCCAGTTGTGTTCAGATAAAAATATCCATATTTGTCAAGTTTATTTCATGTGCTAACTTAAAGAAAATCAAAATATATCTTTTCTACAAGATACTGTGAATGGTGAGTAATACAGGATAGAAGATCACCTGGGTGGGTTAGGTTCTCTTATCGAGAAAGACAAGTATATTTACTCATGTTGTTGTTTCAAGAGAAATAATTTATGCATGTCTACATGTTGCAAGGCCACCTCCTCACGACCTTCTCTTATCCATAGTGTTTACTTTGTCCTGAAAAGTGGGCATCGCATGATGACCTGCATATACATGCTCCCACGGTTTATTCCTATAGGTTCCTACCACGATGGGTGCCCCAATATTACCCCTATGGAAACTGTGCAAGGCAGTTCTTGAGCCATCCACTTAAAAAGAGATAGTGAGTATGGAAACATTATTATATTTTAATGATCACATTCATGGTTGGCAGGACTATTATTTTGAGTTCTTTTGTTTCCTGTTAAGAATCTTCTTTAATCTTAGAACAATTTAAATACAACAACATCATGTTTAGCACAGGCACTAGTCATCCACTGATCGAATAGTATCGTACCACGTTACAGAGCGGGGTTTGATTCTTGACTAGTGTGTTTTTACTATACACAATTCTTATTTGATAGAGCGAACTAACGAGAAATGCTACGGAAGGATGGTGCATATTCTCCACATTATCACTCATGGGAAGTTAGTGTATTTTGGTCTTCCTAATGACCTAGGATTTATAATTATATCAAAACTCTCAAGTTTCCTAATGTCTTCCCAATGGACTAGGGATTGCCATTGTATCAAACTCAACTTTCTTAATGACACACTTTAATACCAAACTTCTTATTTCCATCTATAGGGTTAGAAAGATACGTATAACAAGACTTTGGGAGTCAAATTACACATGGAAACTAATGAAAATTGATTCACACTAAGTTCATATTGTTTTGTGTGCTCAAAATTTATTGAATTTTGTGTGATGCAAACATAGAATTCTTAACAACTCTAAATTCTAATTTATATTTCTCAGCCCCAATTTCATAACGAAATATGTTTTTTTGTGTACGAACAATATAATTTGATTTGTCTTCTTTTCTTATTGCAGGTGGCAAGGGTAGATATGGGTTTATCCCCAAAGGAATGGATGCTTCTCATTATCTCCTCCTACCAAGGAGGCTATAATCTACAAGGATTAGGTTATTCTCCCCCCCCCCCCCCCCCCCCCCCCCCCC
>LPNX010727981.1:243471-379784 GCA_001517045.1 Pseudotsuga menziesii
GCATTTATGTAATTAAAACACAAAGTTAAATTTTAAAATAAAGATTCCCATGTGTCAAACAGCTTCTCCAAAGTGTTTTCATTTGATTTTTGTGTCGATGCATGTCAATGGTTTATACGCACTGATAATGATGAAAGCTGATATGAATTGGTGTTTGATATGTGTTTAAGCATCTAGTGCGTTCGAGTTGTTTAAATGCACCAAGTAATTTTGATAGTTTATAAGCATTAGTGTGTTAGACAAATGAATGCACCGGTAAAGTCTAAAATAATAAAAATTATAAGGTGTGTTTGATGTAACATATCGCATCGGTACATTTGTGATGTACGCAAGCACCGATGCGGCATTAAAATTTTGTTATTTCTGGTGCTCATTTTGTTTGAATCTACCAGTGCATATACATTACATTGTATAGTGCCAGTGCATTGCATTATGTAATGCACCAATACACATATTTTGAATTAAGCACATCGATAAAAAAACATCCAACCATTGAGTTTTTTTCTAGTTATAAAATGTATCTGTAAGAACCTTTATTAAAACATCTGCTACCATTGATAAAAATTGTAACAGAGGATTTTTTTCACATTTTTTTGTCCATCTTGTAACACTAAAAGCCTCTTCTACAACCTCCGCTACACACTCTTTTCTTATAATAATGATTTTATGTCATTGTAAAACTCTCAACAAAAAAATAAAGCTTTAATATAATTATTGAAAATAACTAATATAATACTAAAAATACTAAAATACTCATAAAAAATACTAAAATACTAAAGTTGAATAACACCTAACCTATATGGATCTTTACCATCGTAGAGATAAAAATACAAATAAAAACAATTAATGACCATGGGTGGTAAAGGATTTTCTAGATGCGTCCATCTTGATTTCAAGGGAGCTTTCCAAATCTTCTAACTAATGATGATATTAAATTTCCATTATATATATATATATATATATATATATATATATATATATATATATATGAATAATGAAAGTATATAATTTTGGATTTTGAAAACCATTTTTTCAATATTTTATATAAATAATTTTATTTTATATTTAAAAACCAAAAATACCCCTCCCTCAAGTAATTTAAACATCACAATTCTAACAATAATTTGAAATCCATTGCAAATGTTCCATATAGAATCGTATTTATTATACCAAAGGTCAAACTTATCTTGAATATTTTTGAAAAAAGTGTTGAAGTAAGAGCATTTTTTCAGAGGAAAAAATACCAGTCTTTGTTATTCATATGAATCAAAAGACATCTTTTACAATATCAGAAAGATGAATTCTTGTTCCCAAGTCCATGCATCTACGAAAGTAGATATCAAAACATAGCAGCAAATATATCAAATACAAATCTACAATATAAGTGCCAGATTCCAATACCAACAGCAACAACTGAGTGATATAAACCGCAGCCAAAGCAAAAGGAAAAAGTCTAATCATAGCAGACTTTACTCATCATCCCTGATATACAGGTCAGAAAATACTGATATATATCGAAGATGAACTTTAGACATACAAAATCAAAGCATTGCATGCTGGAAGGAAGGACTCATCATGGAACAGCAAGAAGTAATCAATCAATAGCAGGAACCAAAGCTGAAATAAAAGAGATATTCAGCTACTCTAAAAGAGATTTAATAATCCTTGATTTACAATCAATCCATCCAAAGATTCTGAGAAAGATACAAGGCCCATATCCATCTTCATGCCTTGTTTAGAGAGTTCATCTACCTGCATGTTATGCTCACGATATGTATGTCTAAAGGTCACCGACGGGGCCCTTTGAAGCAAAAGTCTAATGTCGTGACACCAGCACATCAGAGAAGGCACATCAAGTGCATAAATTCTATTTAGCCATGAGATAATAACCAAAGAATCCCCATAAATCAGCTGTATAGGAATACCCATCAAAAAACTGACTTTTAGAATTGCCCAGCAAGCCAATAATTCTGCTCTAGTATTCGAGCTTCTACCACAGCCCATGGAAAAACTGAAAAAATGATAATCATTGATATAAATCACATAACCTGATCCTCCAATATAATCTGCTGTAGCACCATAAAAATATCCCCATGGGAAACATTTAATTGGGACTGGACCAATAATGCGAGATTTATGAACTTTCATAGGCACAGGGAAGGTATTTAGCAGGCTTTCAATTCTAGCAATCAAAGCTGAGAGGGAAGGCTTTTTATTTTCAAAAAGGCTAAAGTTTCTAGTGAGTCAGATTCCCCAAAAAATAAAGAGTGGCAGGTAGAAATAAGGGGCAGATTTCGAAATACTAGAGAACCAGCAATCCAAATAGGAGTATACAGAACTGTAGATGGGGAAAGAGCATCTAAATTTTTTCTCGAAATGAGAGAATAAACGGGTAGAGAAAGGGCAGTAGAAAAATAAGTGATGTATATCTTCCAGGTTATTCTCACAGAGAATACAACGACTGGGTCCATTGTATCCTCTAGTCTGCAATTGTTCCCAAGTTAATATCTTTTGAAATATCATTAACCAGGTAAAACATTTTATTTTCAGTGGGATAGACAAAGTCCACATAATTTTTAGAACTTTGTCATCTAATTCCGAACAGCTATTTGAAATAATACAAGAATAACCTTCAGCAGCAGATAATGGACCAATATACTTGTGATGAGTCCAAATTAGGGAATCAATTTGGTCAGTTAGCCGAATACGTCCAAATTCCAGACTCTAACATAATTTTCCCATATAGACTTCCACTCACCAATAAGATCAAGCTCTTCAGCAGAGAACCAGTAACCTTTGGCATTTGGAGTCTGATTGCGAGCCTGAGCTAAGGAACAAATGCCATAATCCTCTAAATAATCTCTCAATCCTCTAGGCAGAGTAAAAGAGGATCCCATACCCACGATAGGATCAGCACCCAGGCAAATGGATTCACCGTTACCAACTTGCCAGGAAATGCCTTTGCCAATCCATTTTAAGGTAGCAATGAAGCCCTTCCAGATAATAGAGGCATTGTAGTAATTAAATTTCTTCTCCCTGAGCCATAAATGAAAAGGCTTATTTTTCATATATTTAGTGGAAATCAGAAAATTCCAGATGCCTTTGCTGTTGATTGCCATCCAAAAAGATTTCATTCTCAAAGAAAGACTGAAACTAGGGAGGTGCTTAATACCCCAGCCACCGTGGGAAGTGGGCCGAGCCAAAAGATTCCAATCCACTAGATGAATTTTTTTAGACTTTTCAGAAGATCCCCATAAAAAGGAAAATATTAATTTTCTGAGCTTATCTAGAATAGAAGATGGAATCGGGACCAAAGCCATCCAATATACAGGCATGCTAGAGAGAACGGCACGGATAAGTATAAGCCTACCTCCCATGGAAAGAAACCTGTTTGTCCAATGAGATATTTTCTTTTCAAATTTAGATACCATCCATAGCTAGTCTTTAACCAAGTAACAATTTGGTTTCAAGAAATAACCCAGATAAGTAAACCCATTCTGAAAATCTATAGACCTATAAGGAAGGATACATGTAATTCTATGGAGAGTTGTCTCATCAATACCTTTTTGAAGAAAACAAGATTTGTTCACATTAATACACATGCCTGAGGCCTCACAGAATATTTCCAGAATACCTTTGAAGGCCAGCCATTCTTCAACAGAGTCCAATCCAAAAAGTATCACATCATCTACAAATAGTAGATGGGTGAGGGCGAGCTTTGATGAGATTTTTATGCCTTTAACCTTTCCGATCTGCTTAGCTTCCTCAATCAAGAGACTAAGCCCTTCTATGACCAAGATGAATAAAAGCGGAGATAATGGGCAGCCCTACCTTAGACCCCGTGAAGCAAGGAAAAAAGAGGAAGACGAGCCATTAATTAGAACAACAAAATTGGCTGAAGTTATGCAACCCAGGATCCAATTAACTCCAATAAGGGGAACCCCAATTTGAATAAGTAATAGACGAATGAAGGTCCAATTAACTCTATCAAAGGCTTTAGATAAATCCAGCTTGAGTATGAGGGCACATTTATTTTTGGAATTGACTGAGTGCAAGACTTCTTGGGTAATAGCAATGGGTTCCTGGATCAGTCGATTTTTAAGAAAGCCAAATTGTTGTGGAGAGATGGAAGCATCCAAAAAAGGTTTAAGCCTCAAAGCAGCAACTTTGGAAAACAGTTTATAGCAGAGATTACAAAGGGAGATAGGACGATAGTCAGCGAAAGTAACAGGCAGATCTGTCTTGGGGATAAGAGCTAGAAAGGTAGAATTAAGAGCCGAAGCCACTCTGCCTGAGGTTCTGGCTGATTCCACCACATTGACAAGGAGGGGGCCCAATAGATCAAGAAAGAACAAAAAGAACTCGACTGGCCAACCATCCGATCCTAGAGCTTTATCTTTTTTAAATAGTTTAAGAGCCCTTTCTACTTCCTGAATAGAAATAGGTCTAGAAAAGGAATCTTTATCCTCCATGCTGATAAAAGTAGGAAAAAGACGAATTACCTTCAGCTGAGATTCCGGATTTGTCATCTTATCATCTTCAAACATCGTCTTAAAATGTTTAATACCCAGGGCTTTTAGACTTTGATCATCAGAAACCTAAGTACCCATCTCATCTTTTAGATTCCAGATAGCATTTTGATTTTTTCGAGCTGTAGCCACAGCATGGAAATACTTGGTATTAGCATCTCCCTTAAGAGCCCATGTCATTCTGCTTTTAAGTCTTGCAGTAGAAATTTCATGATCAGACAATTTTTGTAGATTTTCTTTTAGAGAGCACAGCTTAAGATGTTGTTCATGGTTGAGAATAGCTGACTCAGATGAAAGGAGAAGAGAGCTAATTTCCTCTTCCAAAGCAGCAGACTTATCCTTCATTTTTTTAGCTTCAGCTTTAGTCCAAGATTTAACCTTTTCTTTTAGGAGGCGGAGTCTGTAGCAGAGATCATACATGGCATCCTGAGAAGGGTCTAGTTGAATATTAGACCATTCAGAGCGAACCATTTGAACAAATTCTTCATTTTCTAACCAAGTATGATTAAATTTAAAAGGATAAGCTCTGGAACTTTGTTGGCCTATCCACTCCAAGACAATAGGAAAGTGGTCAGAAATCCCACTTCTGTGTACCCAAGCTCTATACTTTGGCAGAGAGCTGATCAACTATTCTGACAGCAAAAAACAATCCAGTCTTTTAGAAATACCTTCTTCCCCCATCCTCCCATTCCTCCAAGTCGGACCCGCACAGGGAGGAGCAACATCCACTAAATTGTGATCAGAGAAAAGACTCGAAAAATAAGGACCCAAAGGATCTGGGAGGGCTTTGGATCCCCAGATTTCAGAAGCATTCAATGTAAGATTTAGATCCCCTGCTAAGATGAGATTAGGCATAGAAAGAAAACCTCCCGAAGCTGCAGCTTCCCAGAATGTAGCACAATTAAGGTAGGGACCATAGCAGTTTAAAATTGAGAGGTTTAGGGAAGATCCCCTGACCGAGGCTTTTAGCAGAATACCAGCAACAGTTTGGAAGGCTTTGCATTTAATGATTTTAGGATTCCAGCTAAAGAGAATGCCTCCAGAGAGGCCATTTGAACTCAGAGCACAAAAATCCCAGCCCGGGCAAAGCTTAGAAAAGGCGTATAAAGCAGGATAAGTACTAGTCATTGTTTCTTGTAAAAGGACAACATCAGGAGAGAGTGATGACAGTAGATGACGGAGGCTTTTTAGCCTAGCTAGACTCCCTAGGCCACGAACATTCAGAGAAAGGATGCGCATTAGGAAACTGAAGAATCAAGGGTCCATGCTCTAAGGACCCGATGGGAGGTTGTAGAAAGTGAACGCTTAGCAGCTTTTAATCTCTCAGAAAGGGGAGTGTAAGGAGCCTGGATTGAATCATTAGATTCATGGTGGGGCTTAGATGACTTTTTCTTTCGCCTAATAGTAACATTTTCAAAGCAGATAGAATCTAGGGGGAGAACCGAGGGGGAGAGAGGTGTCTTATCAGAGAAAATACTTAAAGATTTTTTCAAAGAGGGATCAGCAAAGGAAGGAGAAACTGCAGGGCTAATAGGGGGTGAACCAGAAGATTGGGGCCTAGTTTGACCAGAAGTGGAAAGAGGGGGGAAGTCAGCCTCAGTAAATAGAGGTGCAGGGGAGATGTCTGACGAAGGGGTAGAAGGGGGAACAATAATGTTTGGGGCATCAATAGCAGCTCCAGATTGTATTGGAGCTAAGAGCATAAGATGCCATTAAACAATGATTTATTTTAAATCTTGTATTCTATGATTTTCTTAAAAGGTGTATATTTAGTTTGAATGTCTAATTATTATGGGTGGCTTCACACTAGTCCTTTAAAAAGACCAACAATATATCTAGAGTGAAGTAATGATGGATAAGAAATTACATGAATGTTATATATATATGCTGGGATATGAATAATCTGATTTAAATCTATTTAATATATATATATATATATATATATATATATATATATATATATTCACAACTTTTTAAATACAATTTTAAATATACATTTAATTGATTTTCCTGGGATATAAATAATCTAATTTAAAGCTATTTAATATATATATATATATATTCACAACTTTTTAAATACAATTTTAAGTATACATTTAATTGAGAAAATCAATCATTTATTTATTATTCAACCAATCCTTATTCACTTATTACTCACGAGCAGGGATCAAAATTCAAGCCGTCAGTGCCCATCAAAGGGGTCCTAGGCCATCAGTGAAGGGGAATTTAAAATTTGCACGTCATTTAAAATGGGTTTTTTAATTTTTGTCATTTTAATAAAAAATGGAGCTTTTAAATTAAAATTGCATTAAAAGGGCTAAGATAAAAATTGCCCATCAACAATTTTTGTGATTTCTATCTTTAGTACCTATCAACCTTATACGTGTACCAAGTGCATTAATGGCTTATGCATATCGACTGAGCCTCCAAGATATTTCATTTCATATTAAATGAGAAAATCCACTGCAATCGGGCGGGGTATTGTCAATTGAATTGCTAAAGGAGATGATTCGGGCAGGGTATTGTCAATTGAATTCCTGGAGGAGATGGTTATCAGTGGCTACTTTCCCAATGATGCCACTTACACGGGCCTGGGGCTCCACAAGCAGGGTAGATTTACTGAAGTTGTTGTTCTTATGAACGAGATGGTGGCCAATGGGGAGAGTCGTTGGGTAAGTAGAGCAATGGGTAGGCAGAGCGGTGGGAAGACATCATGGAGTAAACGTAGGTTGAGGAGATGATTGGGTGCATGGTGTGAGCAATGAGGGAGCGAGAAACAATGGAATGGATGTGCGTAGGTCTGAGGAGTGAGGTATGCAGGTGGTAGGAGTTGTAAGGTGAGGGAGAAACTAAGCGCATGGAGGACGCAGTGTGCAGTGAGCATGAGCGTAGAGAAGAAGACGATGAGAAGGGAGAAAGTGGGGGAAGAGAATGGGCAGTGACGGCAGGGAGGAAGGAGATGAGTGGGCATGTGCAGGCTACTGTGGAAGGGAGTGCCTGGTGGTTAGGGAGACCGTGTAGCTGGGAGAAGGTGGGAGTGTGTTAGCGAGGAGCAACGAAGGTGGGCTGGAAGGAGCATGAGGAGAGGAAGCTGAGGCGTAGAGGAAGTGTGGCGCAGATGGAGTGGAAGCAAGGTAAAGATGCAGGGAAATGGCAGTGTGACGTACTATGCGTGGGCGAGCAAGGAGTACTCATGGGGGAGCAGCATGTGGTGTTGGGTGGCCCGCAATGCAGCGGAGAGGACTCGGCCATAGTTTGCGAGCTCGATGTTGTCATCTACATTTCTTTGATTGATGGGCTCTATAAAATGGGCGAGCTCGATTTTTCCATAGAAATGCAGATTCTCATGGTTGAGAAGGGGATGGCCCCAGATGTTTTTACCTACATCAGTTTGATTCAGGGGCTCTCTGATGCGGGTCTGATGGACGAGGCTCTAGGGTTGATGCAGGAGATGAGGGGCAAGGGAATAGTACCCAATAGCGTGACTTATACTAATCCGATTAATGGCTTCACCCAAGCAGATAGGTTTAGATTCGGGCCATCAGAACACCAATAAGATCTTGATTCTTCCCCAAGCTATTCGATCTCCTCCACAAAACTCTCATGAGGGAGCTCGCTGGATGGGAATGTCCAATGCCTCCTCTCCTGCACCTTGTTTTGGTCTACAACTGATTCAGGGTTCGGTTCACCAGCAAAGTTAAACATCATTTATATGGTTGGAGATGGAGTTAAAAAGAGATTGGCAGGTTGAATGAGTTGCTTTCCATTCCCATTGATTTGATGCTGCGATCACTACGAACCATCACCAAGCTAAATAGCCCTTGGAATTAGTAAGGCATGGCCTCTATTTCCACTTTTTAGAAGTCATAAGCAGAATACATTCTTTAATACATAATATCTTACCAGTCAATTAGCCCCTATGCTCTGAATAACGAGTTGGCCGCCCCATTACGGCTCTAAAACCGAGTATCTTCACCCTCGACGATTGGTTTTATGGTTCTCCCTCTACTCGAGGTTCACCCAATGGAATGAGAAATACGAGCAAGGTCAAGCTCGAAATCTGGTACTTCTTGTTCATCCCATTCAGTGCAAACATATGCTTGTGTAAGTAGACCTCCTTCTAGGAGCAAGAAAAGCTTGTTGTTGCTTTTGCTGGAGGTTGCAAAAGGGTCAAGGCGTTGCCCTCGATAGACATTGGTTTAGCCCTAATCCGGAAGCACATGGATTTCACATGCCTCAACAACAGGGCTCTCCTTAAGATGTTCCTGCAGTTGGAGCCTGGAAGCACATGGATTTCACATGCCTCAATAAACGGGGCTCTCCTTAAGATGTTCCTGGAGCTGGAGTCGAAATTTACAATAATCAGGTTCTCAAATTTACCTATATTGCTCTTTAGGTTCATATTTTGAAACAATGATTACTTCTTAACTACTCCAATTCAATGGCACAAATTAAGGTGATTTTCGTGCCTACGTCCCTCAAGAACTACTCGAGAAATGTATTGTTGCCTCTCTGTTATGCCTCTTTGGTAATTATGTTTGTTTGGATTGAAATCTGGAATTTGATTGCTTTTATTTGTTTTGGGCCAAAAGTCCTTTGAAGAAGGAATACACCGAGCCTAAAGTTATATAACTCTGCAACTCTTAGTTGTATGAGATAATTTTATGCAATGTTATAATTTTATTGGAATAAATCTGAGTCATTGAATGATTGAAGTTGAAACATTTGTTTTTAGTTCTAGGAAAAATTGGAATTTTTGAAATCAACAATGTAGAGTTTTGGGAAGTGGTTGAAAGGGGTAGTATTGAAAGATTTTCAGTATTTAGATCTTATCAATTCTAATGAATTTGAATTTTTTGAAGATAAATTATAGTCTTAAATCTCACTTTGTTAGAATACAAAAAATAATATTTTTGTTGTTATGTTGGTTGTACATGTAATAATTCTGTATAATTGATTTTTTAATACCTTAAATTAATTAATTGAAATACATAGTTTTTAATGAAATGTACAATTAATTTATTATTGTCATTTGAAACGTAAGTTTTTTGAAAGCCCTTCATCAATGAAGGACTGGATAAATATATAACCTTCTATATGAAATTAAGACCAGCCCTTCAATCTTGATCCCTGCTCACGAGCCTCATGGCCTCTTCCTTTTTCTTCTCAAGACACTTTCATGACAAACACATGCTCCTCGTGAGGTCCTAAGTGGATAACAAGTTAATAAATTCTAAAATCTACTCGTTGGAAAGAAAAAAAAACATTGCAATGAATACCGTACCGTACCAAAGTTATGGAAGAACAAATTATTTGTTGGTTGGCTGTGGGATCATGGATATTATATTATGAAGTCAATTGAATGGTTGAATCCTTTTATTTTTTAGCATAAATTTTAAGAGGACCACCAAACTTGCTTTATTCAAAAGGACCTCCAAACTCCTCTTAACATGTTGAAGGAATATCCTCTTAACATGTTGAAGTAAATTCTAAGAGGACCACCAAACTCTGCTTTATTCAAAAGCATCACTTCCATGCTCTTCTTGGAAGATTGCATGACTCGTTTGAAGTCCAATCATTGTCCTTGGATCCCAACCAAGTAACATTTAAGAGTAGTCTCACTGATACATTGAATTGAAGGGTCAACTATATATTCAATTGATGGCCACCAATTAAATTTTTAAAACATAGCCAACCCACACGTGAAATATGAGCCCTTTAAAGTGTCGGCGCCTCGAGAACCGCATGGGTTCTCAGCTTCGCTTCCAAGAAGAGCACTTTTCTAACAAATACATGTGCTCCTCGTTGGACTTTTTGTTGAGAGAAAAATTTTAAAATCCACTTGGGAAGAGAAATAGACAATTCTAAGATATATACTTGTTGGTACGAAAAATTATCATGCGTATCATGCAAGAGTTATACATGAACGAGCTAGGCCACTACTTCATCCAAGGGCTACTTCATGGTTGTTGTACCAGTTGCATTATTGTAATGTTTTGTATTTTTAAGTTGGATTTTGGCTAAAATTACGTATCATCAAGTTGTGAGTTGTGAATAGGTTTGTTATTGATTTGGTTAAAATTTGCATTACTCGATTTACTTTATTTAGTGGTTAATTGATGTTAATTTGGTGAAGTTAGTTTTTCACAAAGGGTTGTTGGAGAAAGTAACGAGTAAGGACTTCATAAAATATGTGGTGAGGTAAAAGATGTTGTGAGGTAAAAGATGCATAGTGGAGACTTTGAGTTGGTGTGAAAGATTTTCTCACATCAACCACCATATGTATTAAGTCAAGTGGACAACCCTTATATGAAAGGTTGTGTTCTCACCCATTTTTGTAAAATTGTAGAGGATGATCACCTCCTTGTAGATGAGAAGTAGAGAAGTTGGCCATGAGAAGTAGAGAAGTCCTCCATGGGTTGCACACCCTTTGCAAGCTTGGGTTTTCCCTCAATGAGAGGGAACGAGCTGCAAACACCTGAAGGAGGAAGAACTTCAATTAATCTTTGATATCAAAAGGGAAATTGTAGACAAAAATTTTCGTATAGAGCAGCTGATGCGCATGCAACAAATTCGTAAGGATATCCTCACTTGCAATCCTAGCATGGATACTTAGTCACCTTGTATGCATGTTATCGTCCCCATAGTACCAATGCAAGGAACTTCTCTCCCTGAACCGGGAAAGGGCAACACCTCATACATGTATAAATCATTGTACACTTGTTTTTTTTAGTCCGGTTGTCTTTTATGTAACGGTCTAGTCTACAGGCATTTAGTGTCAATGATCTTGTTGGTTTTTTATGTCAAAAGAACAACTCTATATTCAACTATAGCTTTGAATCACCGTGAAGAAATGCTTATAAAGTGTATTTTGGGTTTGGGCCACTCTGTTTTGGATGTCCATACCTTTTTTTTTAACTATCATTGTATATTCTCCTTTGTCTGGTAGTATAGTATCTTACTTACAAAAAAATTATTAACATTACACAAAAAAATTTAAGCAATGTAACAAATACAAATATTATAATAATAATAGTTAAACTAAATGACAGGTCAAAGGATATACCTCTCACCTTGTGACCATTCAATGTATATATGTACATCATCAGTTTATATTCATATACATTAAAAAATCTTTTGTTAATTTCATAGTGAATAGGGGATGTCCATTACAAGTAACATGAGGTGTTGTTAACCAAAATTAATATAGACATAAAATTATTAAAAATTCAAAGCCAACTAAATTTAAAGATAAGAATCTCACTTAAACACATAGATAGTAATTTAAAAAAAGGAAGAGAAAGCAACCTACTTTGACATAAACGAGTGTTGAAGTAGATCCAAATGCTTCAGAGGGTATCTCAAAAGTAAAATCAAATTGAGGCCCAGAAGATGGATATAATAACTTTTCATCATAGTTCCCAATATGAATAGTGGATCTAAGATTATGAAAGTATTGAATCCAACATAATGAAACCTATGATTATAGTGAAATATTGAATTGCTCCTACAATGGTGAATCACTTTGAATTCAAGTGGGCCATAAGGAAGAAGAGATCTCATATACAAATCAAAGAGAGAAATAATCAAAGATAAAAAGAACAATGAGGTTGTGTGAGGAACTCCGGTGAGAAAATATGAATATGCGAAGAAGGTAGGATATAATACTTCCAATGAGATACAAAATAATAACAACATCATAAGAAGAGGGAAAATCTAGAAAAAGAGAAATTAAAACACTGAAACACTAAAAATGCAATCAACTCCTTCACTTAGCTGTCATCCTCTCATTAAAAAGAAGAAATCCAAAAATAATTAAAGGGAAAAAATGAAATCGAAACAAACAATCTTTTCTTGTACCACCAATTTGAAAAATAATACTCAAACTGAAGTTTTAGGGATTTTGATGAGAAAATTGCTTATTACGAGATGATTTGCTTGTCAAATATGATAAAAATTTCCAAATAACCATCCTAAGTATTTTAGGAAATTATAAAATCGAATAAAAGAATTATTAATACTATAAAATTTGATGGACTATTACATTTTCATTTCATACCTTATTTGTAACAATGGAAAAAATTAAGTCACGCTCTCAAACTGCCTTTGCC
Organism: Pseudotsuga menziesii; assembly: GCA_001517045.1. NCBI lineage: Eukaryota > Viridiplantae > Streptophyta > Pinopsida > Pinales > Pinaceae > Pseudotsuga > Pseudotsuga menziesii. Next base: position 256,112 of record LPNX010727981.1, read on the forward strand.
TCCATATGATGTGAGGATAAGAGGGAGAGTGATATATGGACATGCTAAAATCCGAACATCCTTTTGATATTTTGTAAGAAACCTTGAAGACATATCAAATATCCTCTAAACATGTTGAAGTAAAATCTAAGAGGACCACCGAACTTTTCTTTATTCAAAAGCAATCCTTCCATGCTCTTATTAGAAGGTCGCATGATTAGTTTGAAGGGCCAATCGTTGTCCTTGGATTCCAACCAAGTAACATGTAAAAGTAGCCTCACTAATACTTTGAATTGAAGAATCAAATATATATTCAAATGATGGCCACCAGTTATATTTTTATAAAGTGTCGATGCCTCAAGAACCGCATGGTTTCTAGATTCACTTCCAAGAAGCACTTTCCTAACAAACACATGTGCTCCTCGTGGGGCCTAAGAAAATAATATAATGTTAAAGTCTGAAATATACTTTTTTGCACCTAAGAGAAATATAAATTTTAAATCCACTTGGGAAGAGAAATAGCCAATTCTAAGATCTACTTGTTGGTAAGAAAAATTATCATGAGTACCATGAAAGAGTTATACATGAACGAGATGATGAGTGTTGCATACAAAAGGGGTTCTTCATGGTTGTTTTACAAGGTGCATTATTGCATTGTTTTATATTTTTAAGTTGGTTTTTGGTTAAAATTACTTTGAGAAATTTTTGGCAATAAATAATGAAAATGCACGATAGAACAAAATGAGCATAACATGCAGAATTTACTTATGGTAGGCCACTTCAAGGGGGGAAACTTCTTTGAGAAAACTCAATACAAATAACGTGTGGATTCTTGCATTGGTCTCAACACGTATTTATATACTAAGTCTAATATAAACAACTATTACTCCTTATGATTGTGGGATAATACAATATAATCATAGGACGACTTACAAAGCATATGTGTCTAACAACAGTATACTAACGAAGTAAAGAGAATGGTTGACATGGGTTCCTAACATCCCCTCTCTCTTAGAAAATCTTTGTCCTCAAAGCTTTAAATGTGGAAATTGTTGTTGAATCTGAAGGAGTGGTTCCCATGTAGCATCCTCTGGTTGCATGTTGTGCCACTAAGTTAATACCTATGTGATAGATCGAGAGCGAAGCTGACAAATGCGCTTATTGAGGATGGCCTCCGGCTCCAAAATGATGGATCCTTCGATATCCAATTCTAGTAAAACAATTTGTTCTCTGATGTTGGTGCCAATAATTTTCTTAAGACAAGAGACATGAAATATTGGATGAGCGCAAGAGAAAGGGAGGAGGTTCTGATTTATAAGCAACATACCCAATATTCTGAAGAACCTTATATGGCCCCTATAACTTTGGAGCCAACTTATGACGCCCTTCGAGTTTCAAGGAGGACTGCTTGTAAGGTATTAGATGAAGCACTCAGAACGATGTTGATCGACTTGTTGTTTTATCCAGTTTCTTGTCATGTGAAGATTGTCTTGCGAAATATGAAGAATATGATCTCGATTTCAGAGAATCGTATCAATTGCCTGAATTGGTGAATTGTTGGAGGTGTGTGGAATGAGCATTGGTGGTGCCTAACTGTAAATTGCTTCATATGGAATCATTTTAGATGCAATTTGGTAGGAGGTATTGTACCACCATTCAGCAAGAGGGAACAACTTTTCCCATTGATGTTGTTATTTAGAGGTGAAGCGACAAAGATACGTTTCCAAACATTTGTTGATAACTTCAGTATGATCATTTATTTGTGGGTGATACCCTGAACTCATCTTCAGTTTGGTGCCAGTGTGGCGAAATATTTCTATCCAAATATGACTTGTGATAGTTGCATCGCGGTCTAAGACAATGGAAGAAGGGATACCATGAAGACGGAAAATATGGTCCATGAAAATTTTTGCGATTAAGGAGGTGTTATATGGATGGTTGAGGGCACAAAAAATACTATATTTGGAGATGAAATCAACCACAACCAAGATAGTTTGCTTCCCTCTTGATTTAGGGATCCCTTCAATGAAATCCATCGAAATATCTGTCCAAATTCGTGTAGGGATGGGAAAGGGTTCGAGCAATCCAAGAAGGAGTGTCATTTCACCCTTGTGGCATTGGAAGGTATCACAATCAACCATCATATGTTGAATTTCCCTTTTCATTCTCTTCCAAAGAAGTTACGTTGTTCCCGCTCATACATTTTGAGGAACCCGGAGTGCCCTGCTGATGGAGAAGCATGGAGTTCATAGAAGATATCGTGTGAATGATCTATGCTCAAGGGAAGCACTAAATGACCCTTATATCTCATAAAAGCACCATCCCAAGAGTAATGTGGTACAGTAAAAGGGTTATTGGCAAACCATTGTATGATTTCAGATAATGAAGATTCATTGACATAGCCTTGCTAAATATATTGCAACCAATTTGGAATAGGCATAGAAATAGCTGAAGAGAAATGTGGTCATCAAATGTGAGAGAAAGAGAATCCACCACAAGATTGTCCTTACCCTTCTTGTAAGTGATCTCATAGTCATAAAACATGATTTTTCTAACTCATTTCTATTATGTTGGGGATGAGACGCGTTGTTCGAGGAATTATTTCAGACTCTGGTGATTAGTCTTGACATAGAAATGATTCCCTAATAGGTATGGTTGCCACTTTTGTACTTCATTTCCTTCTCATATGTAGAGGTGGATAAATTCTTACCGAAAAGGGATTTGTTGGTGAATGCAATGGGATGTTCATCTTGAAGGAGAACAACACCAATTCCATTGTCTCAAGCATAACTCTCAATAGTGAAGGGGTTGGAAAAATAGGCAGAACTAGAACATGTGTGGTACACATAGCTTGTTTCAGTTTGTCGAATGCACACTCAACAACATGTGTCCATGTAAAAGCATCCTTTTCAATAGTGTTGTTAATGGAGCTGCAATCTTCCCATAATCCTTGAAAAACTTACGGTAGCAACCAGTCATATGTGCGAGAAAGAGAATCCACCACAAGATTGTCCTTACCCTTCTTGTAAGTGATCTGATAGTCATAAACCATGAGTTTTCTAACCAATTTCTATTGTGTTGGGGATGAGACCCGTTGTTCCATGAATTATTTTAAACTCTGGTGATTATTCTTGATGCATAAATGATTCCCTAATAGGTATGGCCGCCACTTTTGTGCTGCATGCAAAATAGCCATCATTTCCTTCTCATATGTAGAGGTGGCTAAATTCTTATGGGAGAGGGATTTGCTGGTGAATTCAATGGGATGTTCGTCTTGAAGGAGAACTACACCAATTCCATTGTCACGAGCATCACTCTCAATAGTGAAGGGCTTGGAAAAATCGAGAATAACTAAAACATGTGTGGTACACATAGCTTGTTCCAGTTTTTCAAATGCACACTCAGCAACATGTGTCCATGTAAAAGCATCCTTTTTCAATAGTGTTGTTAATGGATCTCCAATATTCCCATAATCCTTGAAAAACTTGTTGTAGTATCCAATCAATCCCAAGAAACCACGAAGGATCTTGAGTGTCTAAGGATGCGGCCATTTTTTCATGGAATCTATTTTGGCAGGATCCATGTGAACCCTTTGTGTTGAAACAATATGCCAAAGATACTCTACTTCCTCCTTCCCAAAAACACATTTAGACTATTTGGCATGGATATGATGATCACAGAAAATTTGCAATACAAGATCCAGATGCTGGAGATGCTCAACCCATGTTTTATTATAGTAGAGGACATGATCAAAGAATACCATAATGAAGTTCTGAAGTAGTGCCAAGATATTTTATTCATCAATCCTTGGAATGTGAAAGGAGAATTCATGAGGCCAAAGGGAATGACCAAAAAATCATAGTGTCCATCATGTGTGAAGAAAGTCATTTTAGTGATATCATCCTCATGAACTTGAATTTGGTGATACCTAGAACAAAGTTCCAACTTGGAGAAAAAATGAGCACCATGAAGCTCATCAAGAATATCAACAACAACAGGAATTGGAAACTTATCCTTGATTGTGATGTGATTAAGTGCTCAAAATTCAATACAGAGGCCCCTTGACCCATCTTAATTTTTTCGAATAAGAAAAACTTAGGAAGAAAAGGAACTGGCACTAGGGCTAATAATACCTTGCTTCAATAAGCCTCGAACGAGCATCTCAATCTCTGTATTTTGGTGATATGAGTAGCGATAGGGTCTGATGTTCAGAGGGATGCTTCCAGGAAGGAGTGGAATACGATGGTCCTCTGGTATTGAAGGTGGAAATTCCATTGGTTTAGGAAAAAAACATGCATATCGATCCAAATTTTGTTGTAGATCCAAGGGAGTAGTGGAGATTGTTGATGGTTGCATCTTAATGGAATGGAGTTGAGCGATTACATCATAAGAATTCTTCTTAAGGATATTTTCCATGCGATGTGAAATGATGATGCTGAGATACCTTGGTTGTAATCCCTTCAATGTGATTTTTTCCCCATTAACTGAAAACTGCATCCAAAGCTAAGCAAAATCTCATAAGATGGGTCCATATGTGTGTAACCATTCAACACCTAAAACCACATCACAACCTCCTAAGCGCAAGGAAAACATGTCGGAGTGTAAGTTATAATCTCCAGTAGAGATACACACATTGCGACACTTCCCCTTGCAAGGTAAGGTGCCCCCATTGGCAATCATGACTTCAAAGATGGAGCAAGGATTAACAAAACAATGAACCTGTTTGGTGATCCGAGGGTCAATGAAGTTAGCAATGCTACTAGAATCAATAGTATTCTTCTACTTTGCTTAACCAAGAAATGCATTGGTCTTCACTCCCATTGTATTTCGACAACTCTATTTTTTCCCTAGACGGGTAGATTTTGTAAGGACGATATTGGTTTCCTTTTTCTTTACAGTTTGATGGTGGCTCGTAACTACTAGACGATGCAAGTGACATATTTAAACTACCTTGTTGTTGTTGGTGGTTTTCAACCTTTTTATTCCCTACTATCTTACCGATACCTTCTATTTTGTTGTTTAATCATGCCTCCATATCTAGGAGTATTTTTGTTTCTATCTCTTGTTTAAGCGTCACATTGTTAATCTTTATTTCATTTTGCAATTCTTTTTTATTCTTTGCGAGTGTTTCCTAGGTGGAAACATGGAATGAGGCATCTAACATGTCTGGACTGCTGACTTGGTCTGGATTGGGTATGAGCCTTTGTAACATCTCGAGTAATGTATTATGGTTTTGCGTCATGGTGCTCATGTTCTTTGTTAAGGTGTTTATGTTTTGAGTCATGGTACTCATTTTGTCATCCAAGTATTTTTGTTTTTTGTTCAGGATGTCAAAATTTCCATCCAACCTTCTTTCTAGTACCAGAACAAGCTCGACTTTGAGTAATGTATTGTTATTTTGCATCTCTTCCTTCAAGTCCTTTTGGTTAGCGACAAGAGACTTGATGTCCTTCTCCATTTTTTCGATTTTATCTATCAGTTCCGCCATGGTCTTGGACCTTGTATGTGGAGGTGTGTATTTCAACGCTATTTTGGCTTAAGGGGTGAAATTTGAAAAATGATATATTAATTAATTAATTATTATTATTATTTTTCATAAACTATATAATATTTGATTTTTTTAAAATATATTATATTACAATATATTTGAAAAAATATTTTTTATTTTATTATTTTATTATAATATATATATATTAATTTGGTTGCAGGTCATGGAATTGAAGGCGAAGGACGTCGTGGAGTAGGGAGCGTTGAGGAGAAACGACGCGAGCATGAGAGAAATTTGGCGGTGGCAGAACATGCACAGAGTGGAGCCTGGGCACGCAGGTTGGAATTGGAGAGGCAGCATGGTGAGCGTGGAGGGAGTGGTGGAGGAGGATGGCGAGTGACGGCTGGTGAATGGAGGTGGAGCAGGTAGCACAAATAGCATGGAGGTAGTAGTGGAGGAGGATGGCGGGTGGCGGGTGGATACAATTGGATGGGCACATGTAGAAGCAGGTCAGATGGAGCACGGGTGGGCAGTGAGGCGTTGTGGGAAAGAGGAGAAAAATGGTGTGTGGATGAAGAAGGCATGATAGGGAACAACAGATGAGCGACTGGTAGTGAAGAAGAGTGCGCATGCTTGGGAAATGCAGGAGTGGAATGATGGGGGGTGTGATATGGGTGGAATGGAAATGGAGCAAGGGAGGAAGGGTGAGGCTTTGGAAGGTGGACAATGAGGAGGGAGTGCGGTAGAGAGATTGGAATGTGGAAGAGCATGGAGAGGGAACAACATTGAGGAGAGAGGGGAGTGGAGCAGAGTGCAGGGCAACAGAAACAGTAGCATGGGGATGAGTGATGGAGGATGAGCCGAATCCGAGCTCAGGTCAAAGGAGTGAATCTGCTCTAATGCCAAATGGAGAAACTGTATCTGGTTGGACTCTCAATAATCGAATACGACTATCATGTTTAATAGTAAAGTAGGAATAATATATTAGATGATGATAAATATTACAAATGAACCTCACCTTTACAGGATTGAGCTTGTAGAATGAAAGGTTACACCCTTTCATATAATAATTAAATAATCTAATTCATATTTTATTTTAGATTTGTTACAATAGCGATAAGATCTAATGTTGGGAGGGATGCTTCCAGGAAGGAGTGGAATACGATGGTCCTCTGGTATTGAAGGTGGAAATCCCATTGGTTTAGGAAAAAAGCATGCATATTGATCCAAAATTTGTTGTATATCCAAGGGAGTAGTAAAGATTGTTGATGGTTGCATCTGAATGGAATGGAGTTGAGCGATTACACCATGTGAATTCTTCTTAAGGATCTTTTCCATGCGATGTAAAATGATGATGCTGAGATACCTTGGTTGTAATCCCTTCAATGTGATTTCTTTCCCATTGACTGAAAATTGCATCCAAAGTTTAGGAAAATCCCATAAGATGGCTCCAAATGTGTGTAACCATTGAGCACCCAAAACCACATCACAACCTCCTAAGCGCAAGGAAAACATGTTAGAGTGTAAGTTATAATCTCCAATAGAGATACGCACATTGTGACACTTCCTCTTGCAAGGTAAGATGCCTCCATTGGCAATCATGCCTTCAAAGATGGAGCCAGGATTAACAAAACAATGAACCTATTTGGCAATCCGAGGGCAAATAAAGTTAGCAGTGCTACTAGAATCAATTAGTATTGTAATAGGGAGATTCTTGAATAAACCCTTAATGCACATAGTTTGTGGGGTGGTGACTCTGTCTAATCCATGCAGAGATATATATGGGTGGTCGTACTGAGAAGGAGGGTCAACATGTGGTTGCTAAATGTTGACTTGATCATCTATTGGATCCTAAGGATCTTCACAAATTTTAGGTGCAGATGAATAATCCACATCCAAGAGATAGATATTTTTCTCAAACATCTGTCCCCGAGTGAATTTCTCATCACAATTATAAAAAAACCTTTTTTCTCTATGTGCCTGCATCTCGATTTCAGACAAATGCTTGATAGGAGTGGTTCTAGTAGCTGGTGTGATTGGAAGTCTTTAGGAAACTATATTTCTGAATGGAACAAAAGTGGATTTGGAACAATGTTGAGCTATGATCTTGTCCTCTTCCAACTTATCCAACCTTAGGGATTCCATCATAGTCTTGGGACATAACAATTAAACCTCAGATTGGATTGCATCATTCAGACCACTAATTAAACAACTCTTATAGAATGCATCAAGCAATCATTTTGTTTGATTGTCTAGTTTCTCAAATTCTGCTTGATACTCTATCACAGTGCCATTTTGGCGAATTTTAGTGAGTGTTTCCATGAATTCATCAAAAGCAGTAGGGGAAAATCGTTGCAAAAGGAGTTGGAAAAAATATGTCCATTTTGGATCTTCATGAGCCTTGATGTTCCAACAGAACCATTGAAAGGCTTCATTTTCCAAATGAAAGGATGTAAGTGGTACTTTGTTGACATCAAAAGTGTTATGCAATCTTGAATTTTTTCTTCCTTGTATATCCATCCAATTGGATCATCACCATTGAAGCAAGCTTCGACCCACAAAAATTGTTGGAAGAAGAGAATCCAGTTTCTGCAGAAGACGTTGGATGTCGCTTATTGTTCAGGGATGGATGTTGAAGATGGAGAATGAGAATTTTTCATCAAGATCTTGGAGTTTGGTCTTGAGGGAGGAAAATTTGGCTTCCAATTGTTTATTTTCTCCTACGTGGGTGACAATCATAACCAGGAGTTTTTTTAGGGGGGAATGGGTAGAAAAACAAAACATAAGTTTTTTAGAAAAAGAAAATTTGAGTTGGGAAAACTATGATGGGTAATTGGGGTTTGACTAGGTTTTCGACACTTTCTGAGAGGCAAGGAAGAATAAAATGGGGATTTATTTGATGGTGATTGGGTGAGAATCAAAGAAGTTATAGAAAACCCTAAAAATAGACAACTGTGGGATTATGGCTTCGAAAAGTGGAATTTGGGATAGGGTCCTTAAGGAAGTTAATATGCAAAATGGAATTGTAGGGGTTCTAGTGAATTTTCAATGGAAACAGAGCTAAGGAAAAGAATATATGGTGAAAAAACAAAAATTTGTACTCATTTTGTTCGATGGAATTGATCTGTGACAGCTTTGTACAGATGCAATCTGCTATTTATCAACTGGAAATAGATATGGACCCCATGTATGTTCGTCTTCTTAAAGGTTCAGGGGATTCAATCAACCACCAATTTTGTTTAATGGCTTTTGAATTGTTGTAGTACCCCTCACTCCACTGTTAGGATTATTAATCCTCCTTTAACCATCCTTTCTATTTAGATTATTTATCCTAACTTAGGAACCTTAATTAATTATTTGGGTACACTTGGCCTAATGGGGCCACATACACCAGTTACTAGAGTGTGGGGAACACTGCTAAAGGTTAACTGCCACTTACTGCACGTGCATGCATTAGTTTGGGTGCCTCCTAGACCAATCCCTACATTTTAGGAGCCACTGGGAGTCCTGGTAGCAACCTCCATTAGTTAGTTGGAGTTGGAACTAGTTAGTCTTAGTTAGCTTCCAGTTACTTTTTGTTAGATTACAATCAATTAGATAGCACTATTTATGCATGGCTAATGCATGGATGCATGTGGAGTAGGTGCCTTTTCCCACCTACCACACTTAGTTGCACTGAGTTAACTAGTTATTACTGATTGTATGAGTTAGTTGGACACATGGGAGTTGATCTATTGGACTCCGATATTGATTGAGACACCATGAGTTAGCTAGTCAGTTAGGTACAATCAGATCCAGTTGGTAGATTTTAATTTCTCCCTAATGCATTTGAATTATTCCTTTATGCAAACTATTGTAACACCAGATTTAATTAATGACAATGATACTGTAATTACCTGAGCTACACCCATCTGTTTCCTATGTGGTTTGTTTTGTTCAGTTTGTATCTTCATTCTACTTTTACTGCAACAATAATAATTTAGAACTAATTGTTTGAATATCTAAATGGCACAACAATTCTAATATTGTATCAGAGCCTTCTCAGGCAGGTTTCATGTTTGTTTCTCTCGATTGAACATCAGAAGCAATTTGGTTTCCACATAAGTCCCCTATGATGATTTGCTTTCTCTGAATTTATTTAGATTGGTGGAGAGGGCATGACAGACCTTGAAAAAATGTTCATGTCGAGAAGAAAATCATGATTCTAATAGTTCAAACTTTTTAGTGTGTTTTTTAGTGAAAATCTACAGGTGCTACATCGCTTGTGTGAAGTTTTGTGATCTTTTAGCGAAGAATTATGGATTCTCAATATCCTACACCACAGATCCGTACAACTTCCAATTATCTTGATTGGAGGATTGATATGCATATGGGCTTGGGTAAGCATGGATACCTCATGATAATACTTGGAAGGGAGGTTGAGCCCCATCATCCAGTTGAAAACAAAAATTTTATGAACCATTGTAATGAATCTTTCGGTTATCTATGCACTCATATATCCAGAGATCTCCTTCTCCACCTTGAAGGTTTGAGGACACTCAGAGAATCCTGGGAGAAGATTGAAGACTTGTTTGGAAAACAAGATGAACTTTAGGGATACCTCCTGGAGAATGAACTAGTAGCCTTACATCCCAGCAGTTTCAAGACTATTGAGCAATTCTTTACTAAATTCAAGTTTCTTGCACTTCAATGCAGACAGTGCGGAATAGAACGAAAGGATGAGAAAAATGTCCTCTCCATACTCTGCAAACTCAATTTGAGTATTTTGTATTTGTTTTTATATTTCATTCCAAGAGGGATGGCTTCCTTGGTTGGAAAATTCCTTCACTTGATTCCTTTTCTGATTCCTTAATTAAGGAGCAAGAAAAGTTGATCCAAATGGGAGTCATCAAGACCTCCAAAGATCAGGATCTCGTAGTTACTGAATCTAGCAAAGCGCTGCAATCCAAAGGGAAATCAAAGAAGAAGGTGTCCAAAGCAGCTGATTCAAAGCCTAAGCAAAATCAACATACTTTTGAAGGAGCCTCTAGCTCTAAGAAAAAGAAGAAGTTCAAGTGTCCCTATTATATGAGGGGTTTTCATCTAGAAGACTCGTGCATGAGGAAGACCCTCAACCAGATGAAATCTCTATGTGTACAGAACAATATTTCCCTTGTAAAAGGTGAAGAGATGTCTGATGATGAAGAGAATACTAAATAATTTGAGATATGCTTGCATGCAAGCCTCTCTCTGTTGAAGGTTTATTTGATAGATTCTGGAGCATCCAACCATATGGTTTCCTCCTTGAAATCCTCCATCACTTTCCCTCTATCAAGAGGACCTAGTAGTCACATGGGAGGTGAATATAAAATACCATATGTTGAGAGAGGTTCAAATAAAATCCATCATTATGAGCTCATGCTGTCTCCTATAGAAAATAAAATTGTTGAAGATGAAGAAGAAGCAGAATTTTCCCTACAGTCAATTCGAATTGAAGAAAGTCTCCTTGGAGTGACTCCTTCTCCTGCTGCTCCAGAAGTGTATGATATATACTATATCTCATATCCTCACATGGATTATCTAGAAGAATACATTTGAATCTCTATTTTTGAATAAAAACACTCCTTCTATTCTTTGCAAAAATTCTCCAGTGATTCTTTAAATTGTGTGCATAGTTTACCGATGATTATTTCAGAAAAGGTAGAGGAATTTTATTTCTCTATATCTAATAATGTTTCTGGTGTGCAGATAAGTAATACCATGGATATTATGGAAATAATATCAGATTATAGGAGTTATCCATTCACTCTCATTAATCTAGAGCTTCCAGTAAATTCCTACATGATTGCATGCACCAAAAATCAAAATTTTGCAGAAGGAGAAAATTGTGCATCTACCATCTCGGTGGAGCACAGTTTTGGACCTGATATGAACCTTTTTGGATCTGATTTATTTTCTGATCTGATAATATGTGGTTCAGGTTTTAAGATTCAAGAGATTTCAGTATTTCTTGTAAATGTTTTCATCAATTTTGGTGTGACAAATCAAGCACCGCAAGTCTCCTTAAATTTTGTTGTTGAGGATTCAATGTTAGTTCTCTCTTATGAGTTTGTTGATATTAGAATTTGTGAATTATTGGTTATTTCTAAAGCAATATCAGATTATGGATCTCAAGCATTCGCTCTCCACAGTCCCATGGCTTCTCTACCTTTGGTCACATGCTCATCCCCTCACAGAACTAGTAAAGAGGAAGACATTCTGCATCTGCCTGGACACTTGCTCCTAACACTTGAGGCTGATTTTACCACTCATGGTTTGTTTTTTGAGGCTGACATATATCAGATTCTTGGGTGTTCCTCACATGGTTCAAATCCTCAAGAAATTTTGTTCTCTCTTCAATTGATTTCAGCTTCTCTACATGGGTCCAATTTTCACCGTGCAACTATTTATATTTCTGATTCAGTTGAGTTCATTATTCTTCTTCCAAAGAGGAAGATTCCTCCAGACATAAGAATTTTGTTTGCATTCTGAGGTTCACCTACACAGAAGAACCAAGATACTACATTTTCTACTACATAGTGCTGCAAATAGCAGCAAAAATTTTCACAAGTTTTTATTCAAAATTTGTATTCCTGCTTACTTTGGGGGGGGGGTGCGGTCCCATGAGGTTTTCCCATGTTTCCTCTGTTGTATTAAGCAACATTTTTTTTACTATTTTTTAGATTGTATTTGGGTGACCTTTGGTCTTGTTACCAGGGCCCACATTTGTCCAAGTTAGGATTCAGGGGGGGTGTTAGGATTATTAATCCTCCCTTGACCATACTTTCTATTTAGGTTATTTAGCCTAACTTAGGAACCTTAATTAATTATTTGGGTCCACTTGGCCTAATGGTGCCACATGTACTGGTTACTAGAGTGTGGGAAACACTGTTAGAGGTTAACTGCCACTTACTACATGTGCATGCATCAATTTGGGCACATACTAGACCAATCCCTACATTTTAGGAGCCATAGGGAGTCCCTGCACCAACCTCCATCAGTTAGTTGGAGTTGGAACTAGTTATTTTTAGTTAGATTCTAGTTACTTTTAGTTAGATCGCAATTAGTTAGCTAGCACTAGTTATGCACGGCTAATGCATGGTTGCATGTGGAGTAGGCGCCTTTTCCCACCTACCACACCTAGTTGCACTGAGTTAACTAGTTATTACTGATTGTATGAGTTGGTTGGAGATCTGGGAGTTGATATATTGGAATCTGATATTTATTGAGACATAATGATTTAGCTAGTCAGTTAGGTACATCAGATCCAGTTGGGAGATTCGATTTTCTCCTTAATGCATTCTAATTCTTCCTTTATGTAAACTATTATAACACTGGATTTAATTAATGACAATGATACTATAATTACTGGAGCTACACTCATCAGTTTCCTATGTGGTTTGTTTTGTCAGTTTGTATCTTCATTCCCCTTTTACTCCAACAATAATAATTCAAAACTAATTTCTTGAAGATCTAAATGGCACCGCAATTCTAATATCTATGACTCAGGTAAAACCGTTAAATGTTTTTCCATAAATGACAACTCTTGGTTTACCTCATGGGTGGGAATTAGTCAATAAGGTAGGGTCTATTTCCCTTTTCGTTGGAAATTCCTCTCAATGGCCAACTACTTCGGGGTTCATGTCGTACTCCTCACAATGATTTATATGGCTATACCAAAGTACTTCCCATAGTTAAGTATATAGGGGTTTTTTATTGATTTAAATTTGCAATTGAAATGAACAATACAGATGCAAAGGAGAAGAACTACTACAATAATCACACTGCTAGGAAGCCACTGCGAAGAGAAAAAAAATTGGTAGAAATTCCACCCAACGATCCCAAGAAAGTGCTCTGATACAAGATGTGAGAAATCACCGACAATAAATAATGATAATGCACGATATAACATAAATAGCAGAAGGCATAAGGAATTTATTGATCACAGGCCATTACGAGGGGGAAACCTCCTTTGATCAATATTAATACAAATAACTCGTGGATGCCTTCATTGGCCACAACACGTACTTATATACTAATTCTAATCTAAACAACTATTACTCCCTATGAATGTGGGATACTACAATATACTCACGGGATGACTTACAAACCATATGCATCCAACAACAATATACTAACAAAGTAAATAGAAGGATTGACATGGGTTCCTAACAATTACTTATCAAGTTGTGAATATGTTTGTTATTGATTTGGTTAAAATTTTTATTACTCGATGTAGTCTATTTAGTGGTTAATTGATGTTAGTTTGGTGAACTGAGTTGCTTTTCACGAGGTGTTGTTGGAGAAACGCGTGAGTACGGACTTCATAAAATATGCAATGAGGTAAAAGATGCATAGTAGAGACCTTGAGTTGGTGTGGAAGGTTTTCAACATCAACCATAGGTCAAGTGGAAAACCCTTATATGAAAGGCTTTGTTCTCACCCATTTTTGTAAAATTGTAGAGGATGGTCACCTCCTTGTAGATAAGGAGGATTGAATTTCCTTCATGATTCCTACAATATATTGGTTTATAACCAAATTTCCAATCTATTAATGAATGCCCCCATTGTTAATTGCATATATTTTTTTCAAAATCACGAACAAAGAAACTAATGCAAATGGGACCCTATTGAGTATGTGTTTCACAATGTTGTTCCTCCTAATGAAATAAGATTGCATCACCATAAACAATGCAAATGGTGCAAATATCACACATCACATGGGTCTACATTGTCATCATCCCTTATGGTATCCATATGTGCAATCGGAGGAAAGGCCTTAGTATTAATATGATTAAGAAGTACCTATCTTGAAAGAGCTACAAATGGGTTAAGGGAAAGAATAAGGTGTTGAAGTAAGAGAATCTTATCAACTAACATATTGGGCAGCTTCAAAGAAATGTTTGTATCCAACAATATTGCAACGTAATGGAAAACTTATGAGTGGGAAGCAAAATAATTAAATGGTTAAGACCCTCTAGCATTGAATTAGGTTAAATGCCTAGATTAGATAATAGACATAACCAAAGGTGGTAATACACGATATAGAAAGGTCTTGGGAGGTGCAATGAAGTTAGTGAGGCAATACAAAAGGTCACATATAGTGCAACAAAATTGGTGAAGGAAGGTTGTTAGAAATAAATATTGTCTCAACTAATAAAAAATCATAAATTGCCCTCACAAATGAGGACGAATCTATAAAAAACATTATGGAATAATAATGGTCGTTGAAAATCATTTCTTTGTCAATGTTTAACTAAGGGATTTTCCATCTAAATAAAATATATCTTCTTCTAAGTTCTCGAGATTAATAATAAAATACCAGTAATAATGGGTGAAAGTAGGGTATTGATACACGTAGAAATATATATATATATATATATCTTGAACTTTGGGTATTTTTATACAAATGAAAAATAAATCTTGTCATTTGTCATTTGTTATTTGTTGAAGTTAATATGACACACTTATGCAAATCAATTACTAAATTTAATATTGACAACATCCTTTTCAACTTTATTTGTACATTCATTTATATCTTCCAACATGTTAGATTCCATCTCATCAAAACATAAGGTTGAATCTATCATTATAGACAATCGTGTCCTAGCATCGATGGCCTCCCTTTCTAGTATGCATCCTCCAATTTGGCAACAAACCTTCATCAAAATCATATTTATTTCACAACTCCTGCCATCGTCTATATCCTCCACTTGCATGGAATACCTTACTATACTAGAAAATAGGTGCACATATGCCATTCCGACTGATTCTTTGGAAACAATCCTCGGGGATTCAATATCCTTCACACCTTCAATATTTTAGCCTACTACAATACCTACAAAAAAATCAACAATGCAAAATTAGGTTTTGGAAATCCTTCCAAAATCATACCCTCTGCAGTAGCTTCGATCTTCTATTCTTCCACCACACAACCTTCCTTCCATCCACAAATTACATTTTTCAAATAGTCATGATGAGCACTCATGAAGTATCTCTGTTACATTTCATGCCATCCATATAAAGTCTCATAAATCTTCTATCAAGAAGTATCACATAAAATTTTAAACAAAAAACATCTCCAAAATTATCACATAATATGAGTCTTTTGATAATAAGCTATAAGATGAACATGTTATTTATTCTCTCATAGATAAACACTAAATTTTAATCCAAATTGTACAATATATAAACTGTATAAGTAGATTTCAAAATTTCTAATCATCACTTAAGATATTTCAAATGCATCATCTTTTTAAGCCCAATGAAATCCTTAATAACCAGATAGCTCTTGTATAAAGCATGTAAGGATCCATTTATGATGGAATTATTATTTTTAGATTTGTACCATGTTCCCTCCTACATTCGAGCTCTTATGTTTGTAAGTTCGTCTGTTAGAACATTTATTTCCTTATAGATGTGCTTAATTTCCACATGATCCAATTGTTCTATAAGTATATGCACCTCATTCAACAAGGAGATAACTGAATATTGGGAATCATGTTGATTCAAGTAATCTATTTGATGATGACTTGGGAATCCCCAAAAATTTATAAGGTTTTACCCCTTTCTCCATTGCCACACACAATAGAAGCCTAATATCACTTAATTCGGTGAAATTGTTTGTTCCATCTCCCATACCAACTCTAAAATGAACCAATGAATGTTGGATAATTACAAGTAACTCCTAGCACCACAAGTCTGCTCTACTCCCATTTAGTCACACCGTAAAAAAATCCCCAAGGTCTAGTCCAATCAATTTCTATTTCTTTCACCAATCTAGTTTTTATAATGATATTTCTTGTGGGAAATATCTCATAACACCCGGAATTTGAAAAGCACATTGAATCAACAATATATATTTATCCTCAAAACAACTTAAATTTATGTCATTCCATATGCTCCTAGTAATGATCAAAGGAATATATCTATATTCTTTTAATTCTTCCTTTGTACACCAGTCCTTTAAGCACACTTCCATTGACCCACTATATAATTAGATACCATATCAACTATATCATTGTTCAAAATTATACCTTGATGCCTTAGATGATCAATAATATACCTAGGTAGAATTTGTCTCCATTTACAACCAACCCAAGGGTCAACGCCCACTCACACTGTGGAACCATTTCCAAACTTCCAAGATAATCTTGTACCTATCAATTCAAAAGCCTATAATATTTCTTTCCAACATATATAAATTTGTATGCGTCCCTTTGTCGTACACTTGATCCAATCCAAAATAGACATAGGAAAAATGTAGTTGTGAACAAAAATCTAAACCCACAATCTCGTACCTTGTTTAAGTTTCCAGACACATTTAGCTACAAGTACTTTTGAGAACATCACTTGAATCTTTAATCCCTAACCACCATATTTCTTAGGGAGAGCCAACTCTTGCCACTTGATCTAAACTAAACCCTGTTAATCCTTTCTTATAAACCATAAGAATTTGAAGCAAAGTTTTCATTTTTTTTCAAAAATGGCTACAAGGATCCAAAAGTACATCCAATAAACATGAAAGGTCTCTAATACACTCTTGAAAAGAACTATTTTCCCACCATTCTACAACCAGCAATGAGTCCAATTTTTAATCCTACTTTCACATTTTTCCAGAATCCAAGCCCAATTCTTGTTGACATAACCACTCGACTTTAATCTAAACCCCAATACTTCAAACCCTCCTTTAACAATCCAAAGGAGTAAGGAAACAAAATTCTAGTAAATATGACATCTCCTTCATCCAACGCTGCCATGAGAAATTTTGATTTGTTTTCATTTACTAGCATCCAAAAGGCGCTGCAAAATCCCATTAATATTTCATGTAACATTTCCATATCTTTATAGATCCATCAGATATCAAAATAATATCATCAACAAATAAAACATGAGTAATTTTAATATGATCCAAAAATGTAGTCCATGTTAACTCCCAACGGTGTCAAGACGCAAGTATAGATCTACCTAAACCTTCAGCCACAATGAGAAACAAAAGAGAAGCTAAGGGGAATCCATGTTGGATTCTCCTACTAGGCCTAAAATATTCAGAGGCAGATCCATTTATAACTATAGAAAAAGAGAAAGAAGAAACAATCCTCATCACCCATGAAATGAAAGGAACATCAAACCCCATATGAGGCAAAAAAAACTCTTAATTATGTCCAATAAACCCTATCACAATCCTTAGATAAATCAATTTTTATCATGACATCTTTTTCCTTCCTACACTTATGGAAAGCATTGCCTCTTAGACAACCCCCGCATCCTCCTGTATCTGACGCCCCAGAAAGAACCCAAACTGTTCACTATATATATAACGACTTAAAACCAATTTTATTCTAATGGATAAAGCTTTCCCAATAATATTATAGACGCAGTTGCAAATCTATATAGGCCTAAAATCCTCAAAAACCTTTGGAGAATCTATTTTTGATATTTAGGAAATGAAAATCGAGTTGAAAATAGCAGGGATCTTACCACTTAATATGGATTCTTTTATAACCTGTAATAATTCACGTGAAACCACATAAAAAATTACAATATAAAACTCCACAGGAATCCCATCTGGACCGAGACTCGTATCTTTTCTAAATTGGGCTAAAACCCTTGAAGTTTATTTAGAGTCACTTTAGCCATAAGCTCTTCATTTTCCTCTTCAGTGATAGAAGAAGGAAAGTTCTGAGCTATGTTCATGATATCAGTTAATGATAAGTTCTTGTCCTCCTTAAATAGATTCCCAAAATGATTGACACCTTCCTCTTCAATGTCATCAAAACACTCAAACTCAACACCATGATCATTTGTAATATTCCAAATAGAATTTACATTTTTCCTGAAATTTGCATAATGATGGAAGAATTTTGTATTCTCATCTCCACATGAGAGCCATAGTGCATGAATTTTTTTTTAATCTTGACTCATGTTCTCGGTCCATTAGAATCTTCCTTCTTCTGGATTCAAGGATAACAAGTTCCTCTTTAACCTCTTTAGATGCATAACCAAAACTCACCCTATTAAATTTTTCCACCAACATGTTCTCAATGTTCTTAATATCTCGATCATCAAATTATTTTTTCTTCATAAACCATTTTATTGATACTTCCTCTATCTTATTCAAATTCCCCAAAAAATGTTCTGATGGGGAAACCTGAGAGAATCTCATCAACATTCCAGTTTTCCTTCAACAAAGATAAAAAGCTATCATTAGTTAACCAATTTGCATTGAACTTGAATGAACATGAAGGCTTCTTATTTCCATTCGAAACCTCAAGAAATACCGTATAATGATTTGAATCGCTTCCTTTCCCCACCCATTGACGAAATCTAAATTGATGCTCCATCAAATCTTAAGAAACAAGGATTATGACCAACCTTCTAATTCTGTCACTACTAGTTCATCTATTATTCCATGTATGGTCTTAGATTAATAGGTTCAATGTCTAGGAGACCATTTTCTTCCAACTTGGTAGCAAAATACTCAAAAAAACCATTCACACAAGCATTTGGTCCCCAAACCTCATATTTTCCCAATGAGAAATTGAGATCCCCGCCCAAAATAAAGTGATGCCGGACTATACACCCCTTAGCTAACATATTATTCCAAAACTGGTCTCTATCAATATACAGACCATAAATACTAACAAAACAGAAGTCCATCCCAAGTTCAAAGGAGTAAAGAGATAAACCTAAACCAGAATGAACAACTCATGTATTTTTGAACTGAAAGCTTTTTTCCCTTCATCTAGATATCAGAGCTATTGACTTTCCTTTAACATCAACAAATTCAAACATCAATCCCCCCCCAAAATTCACAAGATCTTGAACAATACCTACACCCTCACACATAATTTCCTGTAAAAAAAAATATTTGGTTTATGTTGATCAATAATTCTTCGAAGTGCTAGCTTTTTGGTAAAGCTAGCCAAGCCCCAACAATTTAAAGATAAAATCAGCATTAAAAAACAACCATATGGGTATCCACTACTCTAAGTGCCCTGGAAATACGATCTTGACACATCTCAAACTCCACAGTACCCAACACAAAATTGGAAATCCTAGATCTACTTGCATTCTTCATACAATGAGAAATAGAATTTCCATCACCCACCCAAACATCATTAGAAAAATCCTTTACCTTGGATCGTAGATGATAACCTTCATCATTGTTCATAGTAGACTGTCCAAAAGGAGTTTTAAATTCACGACTTCTAGAACTCAGTTCTGCAAGGGATGTCAAACCCTTCAAAGACCTCAAAGAACACTTGAAAAAATATTTATCAAAATCCATGGCAGATGAATAATCCAAGGAAACCCCCAAACCCAAACTGGAAAAAAACCCTTGTTCAAGAGATAACACAAGTGGTTTTAAAAGTTGCGATTCCATACCAGAAGATTTCACAGAATCATCCATATAATTTTCATGAGAACCATTGGCTAGCCTATAAGAAAAATATGTTGAAATCTTCTGATCATCCACCAAGTCAATGCTATCTAAAACCCCTATGGATCCATGCTTAGCTTCAAATGGACAAATCACCTTTTCAAACTTCACTCACCAAACTTGGGCCAGACCTTCCTCTTGAAAGGAAAACCACACTGAACAACCACATGGCCATAAAGATGACATCTATTACACTTAAATGGTATACCCATGTAATCTAATGGTTGAATGTAAGTCTTATTTCCCCATTTAATTGTTATCTCCTTGGCATAACCCTCTCTAATATCCATATTAACTAAAACTTTACCCCCACACATAACACCCATAACACCCTTGGATTCATAGGAGAGGTCTATTTCAACAAAAGTATTGAGAGAATCTCCCACATGCTTGAAAAAAACCCTAGACCACAATTCAAAATTCAAAGGGTAAATGTCATAAATATCAACCTTCGAGTACGTAGGCCAAAAAGTGAAGTCCATTGCTCCTCATAGGAGAGCAGCACTATTCCTCATTCTTATCAACCTTTTATTCAAAAGTTTTGCTATGATTGAAAAAACATTCAATAGAAAGATATGTAAATTGAATCAATATTTCCCGAAAAGAAATAAGTAGAAATAAGTTTTCTTCATTATTATCAACCTTTTATTCAAATAAGTTTTCTTTATTATTATTCACCTTTTCTTAAAAAATCTTGATAAGATTGAAAAAACTTCAAATAGAAAGATATGTATGTTGAATTAATAATTTTTTTTAAAATTAATAAAAATAATTTTATTTTTAATAGTCTTTTTCGTTCTTATCAATCATTTATTCAAAACCTAATAGGAGTAAAAAATCTATTAGATAATGATGGAAAAGAATTAGTTAAAAGGAGTTTTTACATTCTTCATTTTTATTAGTCTTTTATTTAAAATTCAAATTGAATATATTATTTTACATAATCTTTTTCATTTTTTTGGTCTTTTATTCATCATATTGAAAAATTCTAATCAACCTTTTATTCAAATAAGTTTTCCTTATTATTATTAACCTTTTGTTTGAAAAATCTTGATAAGATTGAAAAAACTTTAAATAGAAAGATATGTATGTTGAATTTATAATTTAAAAAAAAAAATTACTAAAAAATAATTTTATTTTTAATAGTCTTTTTCGTTCTTATCAATCATTTATTCAAAATCCTGATCGGAGTAAAAAATCTTTTAGATAATTATGGGAAAAGAATTAGTAAAAAGGAGTTTTTACATTCTTCATTTTTATTAGTCCTTTATTTAAAATTCTAATTGAATATATTATTTTACATAATCTTTTTCATTTTTCTGGTCTTTTAATTAACCTTTCCGTAAGTAGAAAAAATATTTATATAATCAACTTTACTTATATAAATTCAACATTATAAAAGGAAGAGGTTAAAAACAAATCAAGGAATAATACTCGAGTATTATTGATGAAAGATATTTAGCTTCACCATAAAAAGAAATTCAACAATTAGATCTAGAAATTCAAAAAAAATCAAGACCATCGAGCTTTAGAAACTACACTACGAAATGTTAGAATAAATAAAAAGACATAAATAAATAAATAAAAACTTTGCACCACCAAAGATCTATGGAAAATTAAAAATTAAAAATCTTTTCAACTTTGACATATATCTTATCATTATCATATTCAGGTGATTAGTAATAATAATATCATTCTAGAAATTGCTAAGGAACGCCACAACATTGGGTTGGGTTGTATAAAAGTAGGTGTTTCAACATATGTATGAATTAAAAAGTTTAAATTGAGTTGTGTTGAAAGTTGATATTATTTTTTTTTAAACTAAAGTGAAAAAAATTTAAAAATATATATAGAATGAAAAAGATATATGATTTATTAAAAATTTGGACATTTTATTGGAACAATTTACAAGTTTTTATTAAGGATAAATGCTTTATTATGTAGTGTTTAATTTAAAAATTAAAGTTAATGTTAGTGGCTTAATGCATAAAATATTGAAATAAGTTGAGGTTGAAATTAAAGAAACTAAAACAAGTATCACTATCATCAATACAATGAACATAATATATATTATGAGAATACACACCCATAAAGTCAGGATAATACCTTGTTTTTTTCTTTTTAATTATGACATGCAAATACCATATATATATGGAGTGGTCCTAATGGTTAAGAGCATGCGTTTCTTTCTAGGAGGTCATAGGTTCAAATCCAAGGGGGTAGGGGGGTAGTGTATGTACACCTTTGTAGACTTTAGCAGTAAAATCCCTTTTCCCATAAACAAGGGGGTCTCATACACCAAATTGGTGTCTCGCTTGGCAGTGACCTTAAAATAGATTATTATTATTATTATTACCAAGAAAGACTAACTTTCTATAGATTTATCATGGATAGTGTAGTTTATATGGTTGTTAGAGGGTATTCTTATTAGTCTATTTTGCTCCAAGACTCAACTACCTTGCTAGGCTCAACTATGGAACAATAAATCAATATCACAAGAATGGAACTTGTTCTTTTCCCATTATTTAGGATGTCATGATAACCATCGACGGTTAGGGTTTGGGTATTTACATGCCTTAACTCTCAATTAGGGTTAGGATTTTGTACTCTCTAAAATCTTCTTGAAAGTCTACATGTGAGTAATGTTTGTGAGTAATAGGAGATGGTATGGAATCCACATGTTATCATGGTCACCATGTCAATTTATGAGAGGCATAACTTCCTCCTACAAACTCAAATTGAGATGATATTTGTGTCATTGGGAAGTTCTAGTAAGAATAATGCAAGAGGTTGGAAGTTTGTTATAAAATATTTGACTCCAAAAACAGTAATTGAATGCCTCAAACATACTCCAAAATTTTCAAAACCCCAAATCATCAAATCAAAACATGAACTTGAAATCGATCCTACAAACCTTTAGCTCCAACTTTTTTCACTTGAAAAATTATAAAATAAATAACAAATTATATAGTGATCTATTTCATATTAATCCATACTTGAACAATATTACATAAATGTATTTATGTAGAGTAAATCATGGAGAATTCAAACTCCCCTTCATTGGGTCATAGTAATCTTGTGAGATCATTAGAGAATCATCTAATTCAGGTTCCATATATTCTTTGATCTTGAGTAGTAATATTGTGAGATAATTAGAGTAATCATTTAATTTAAGTTTCATATATGTTTTGATTTCAATTAATTAATGGCCATAGTAGAAAGAATTGAGTTTATTTATTGAAACAAAATTATATATTTATTAATTTTAAGATATTTAATTTGTTTTAGAAAAAAATAATTTTTTTATTAATAATATGTAAATTATTTTTTTAATTTCTAAAATTAAAATTAAAATAGAATATAATTTAATTATCTCTGTTCATCTCAATAAAAGAAGTTGGCTTGTTAAAACTAACACCTATATGTAGATAGCTAATTGTATGTTGGTTTTTTAAAACTAACACTTTTATGTAGATGGCTAAATGTCTCATGGTTTCTTAAAACTAAAATTAGAAGAACTAAGGGAAGGAGCCAGCAGAGCACAAAGGCTTGCACAAACAGGAGGAGATACACACTCAACTCAATTGTATTAATGAATAAAATGTACATATATAGGAAAATGATAAGCTAAGCTATATCCTAGAAATATGGATTAGATCCTACAACATAGGAGTTGTTTAAAAAAATAATCTAGATATGGAAAACATAAGAGAATACATTTGCTGCATTATATCTAACAACCCCCCTTAATGTAGAAATGGAATCTTAACAACACCTAAATTCTGCCTAAGATCCTCAAAATGGATCCTTCCAACTGGTTTAGTAAAAATATCAGCAACATTCTCACTTGTATTACAATAGATTAGTTCAATTTCTTGAGACTCGATCTTTTCTCTCACAAAATGATGTTGTAGCTCAATATGTTTGGATCTGGCATGATAGATTGGATTGTGTGCCAACTTAATTGAGCTTTGATTGTCACACTGAATTCTAGTAGCTTGTTTTTGTTGTGTTCCAACATTATCAAGAATGTGCCTCAACCAAATGGCTTCACAAGTAGCACTGGTTAAAGCTTTATATTTAACTTATGTGGATGACAAAGAAACATTTGGTGTTTCTTATTGCTCCATGACACAAATCCCGAACCAATAGTAAAAGCATATCGAGAAGTGGATTTTGTGTCATCAATATTTCCTACCCAGTCAGAATTAGAATAACCTGCCAACTAAACATCAGATACATCAGTATATAAAAGACCATAATTAATCGTTCCTTTTAAGTATCTTAGGACCTTCTTTGCAACTTTCCAATGTGTTTCACATGTCTTAGCCAATAACTAACTAAGAATGCTAACAGAATATGATATGTATGGCTTTGTAGTAGTGAGATAGTTCATACTACCCACTAGTTGACGATACAAAGTACCATCTGCTTCTTTAGATCCATCATCATTATACAATTCAAAATTTTGATCCAAAGGATTTGATACTGATTTGCATTCACTCATTTGAAATATGTCAAGGATTTCCCTTGCATACTTGCTTTGAGTGATGAAAGTTTTACTAGATTCTCTCCAAAAAGAAATGCCTAAACAATTATGCAAGTCACCAAGGTATTTCATTTCAAATTCCTGAGACATATTACTTTTAACATTCGCAATTAATTGATATGCTCCACCTATAATGATAAGATCATCCACATATAGTGATATCAATCAAACATTTCCCTCTTCATCTTTCTTGATATATAGGATTGAATCATTTTTACTTTTAAGAAACCATTGTTGTTTAAAGAAGGAATCAATATTGATATACCACAATCTAAGAGCCTATTTCAATCCATAAATAGCTTTCTTTAAACTGCACACAAGATGCTCTTGAATTTTTTGCACAAATCCTTCAGGTTGTTCCAAATATACTTCCTCTTTTAAATCACCATTTAGAAAAGCAGATTTAACATCTAACTGGTGTATTCTCCAGTTATGTTTAGTAGCTAATGCAACTAGCAATCTGATAGTGGTTAATTTAGCTATCGGTGCATATGTTTCTTCAAAGTCAATCCCCTCTTGTTGAGAATAACCCTTTGCAACCAATATTTCCCTAAATTTGTCAATACTACCATCAACTTTGAGCTTATATTTGAATAGCCATTTAGATCCTATGGGTACTTTATCTTTGGGTAATTCTACTAATTCCCATTTTATTTCTCATAATAGAATTATATTACTCATTCATTGTAGTCACCCATTCTTCCTTATCTTTGGCTTGTTCATAATTTAATGGTTCTATGACATTCATTACATTAGTCATCAAGGCATAATCTCTAAACTTTGCAGGAGGATGAGTTTGTTGATTTGACCTTCTAGGTACTACAATACTTGTTGGAGTTCCACCCACGATTCTTCTGGCTGACATCTTCAGTATTTGGAGACTACTTGTTGGTGCTTTGTGTGATCTACCACTGCTTGAACTATAGATTTTCCTTCTTCAACCTTGACTGGAAGATATTTTTATGGTCAACTTGGACTTAGATAAATTTAAAATTTTAACTCCTATGGGTATGAAACTTTGGCTTGTGTTGGCTTGACATGTCCTCTTTTTGATTTCATGACTCTTGCCTAATTTGGATGCTCTAGTAAAAATATATTGCAATTCTCCCAACACTTATTATTTTTGGCCTATCTAGCAGATCGAACTTGTATACTATGTCAATTATCCAATATTTCTAATCTAAATCTAGAAAATATACCACATATATAATGGTCAGTATTATTTTTGATGCAATAGGTATCACTCAATTTGGATATCATATGCTTAGGATATAACAAAGTTTCCTAGAACACTTTTTTTCAAACCATGATTGGAAGACTGGTTTAGGGTAGACTTAGAACTGATGTAAAATTATAATTTCAACTCCTCTAGGTCTAAAAATTTGTCCTTTTTATATTGATGTTTTGACTTTCTGGCACTGCAAGTCTGACCTAATTTGGATGTTCCAATAAAAATTTATTCTAAATCTCCCAAAACTTCTTATTTTTAAACTATCCAGAAGAGAGAAATTGTATGGTATTCCATGTGTCTAATATTTTGATTCTGTATCTAAACATTTTACCACAGATACCCTAGTATGTCTTCTTTCTGATGCACTTGGTCTCACTAAATTCGGTTCTCATATGCCTCAGATATGATCTTTTTCCCCATAACACATGTTTCAAACCTTGATTGGAATACTATTTAGGGCCAAATTGTAACTGAGATACAATTTGAATTTAGAATTCACTACGTCCTAAAATTTGTCTTGAGGTACTCTTATGTTTCATATTTCCAATGTCAGAGGTATGAGGTAATTTTGATTCTCCTGTAGAAAGTTATTGCAAATGTACCAACACTTCTTTTTTTTTGTGCTTTCGGGAGAGCAAACTTTTACTGTATGCCACGTGTCCAATATTTCATTTCTATAGCTGAAAATACTGCCACCAATATCATAGTCCTTATTATTTCATATGAAACTAGTATTACTCCATTTGGATCTTGGATGACTCATATATGACCTTTTTCCCTAGAACACCAATTTTAGACTAGGTTTTGGACTAGTAAAAAGCCCTAAATTCCTCTGTAATTATCGCTGAAACTATAATGGATCAGGATCTAAATTTTGGAATAGAAATAGTTCTACCTATTTTAGAAGTGGATTTTTAACCTCTATTCAGAATCCTTGTAGAAAAAAGGTTGTGGGTAAAATTGAAATATGACTCGTTTTGGAGAATCTATTCTTGAGGAAAGAGATCTGATACCAAATGTTATGCAACCAAGTCCCATAAATAGCATAAAAAGAGAAGAAATATGCAATAAAAGAGTAATCCATGCCTTAACAATGAATAATAGAGATAAATATCAATAATCTTCGAGGGAGGAACCCCCTTACACAATGTATTGAGTACACAAGACAAGATAAAACACAATGATTACTCAAATGATAATATATCCTTCCTATATATAGGAGACAAATTTGTACAATAACAACTAATAAACCTAGTAATAGACCCAATCCTACATAAATAATATGTAATACACCACCATATATGGGGTAAAGTTCCATACTATAGGGGGAATTGTGCCCAACATTTAGGGCTCAACAAAAGAAAACTACTCCAAACAAATAGACAAAGGCACATGAAAAATACTAAATCACTTATCTTTGACAAATTTCTACAAAGTAACTATTTTTTAAATATGTAACTATGGAATATATTCTATTTTTTTATTATTATTGTTATTACCACTTCCGAAGATGGTGTTCCTTTGATTAGGGATGTTATTGATGTAATTGGTCATGGAAAGTCTTGAGGTAAAACCTTCGTTGTAAGTTGGGTAAGTAGTACCCACAAAAGTATTATTAAAATGTATTTTTGAGTATTCCAAAGAAATTCGGCCCTGGAAGCAAGGAGAATTTGTCCCATTTGCGTTATTAGGCCTCACAGATGATCATTATATATATGAGAGGTGCCTCCCTCATTTGGACAAGAAGCATAGCTCAATAGTTGTGCTAGAGAGAGAAAGAGTAATCCATATGGGAGAGAGGAGGAAGTCCAATATTATACTTGGGGTCTTATAAGTCTTATTCTTTGGGTATTACACTGTACTTGGTTGAGTTCTATATCGAGGATTTTTTTTTTGGTTTTCTTCCCCATGAGGTTTTACCAGGATAAATCTTTGTGTTCTTTTGTGTGGTTTTCCTTGTCTTTCTATTAGTGATCCTTTTGTATATGGTTATGATGTTATTATGCTAAATGTTCTTAGATATTGTATAACCATTTAAATATTAACATGGTATCAGAGCCACCATGAAATAAGTCTTTGTGTAGCTAAAACACTACTACAGCTACAACTACTAAAGACTAGGGTTTCATGCTTGAAAACCCTAGAACACAAAAACTAGGTATATTGGGACTTTCACTATAACTCACAATTGGGGAAGGATCAGGAGCTGAAACTATTACAATAAAAAGGTGAACTCCTATTGTATGATTTCTTAAAGTTTTAGCCTTTGATTCAGTATACTTTAGGAGATATGACTCCTCCAAATCATGGTTCCAGCCTCCTCTAGAATACAATGATAAACATGTGACCTAGGTAGCATTGCTATATCTAGGGATAGGAAAATCCAAATGAAATTTAGAAAGATGTTTCAGATAGGGCACAGACTGTGTCTTTTGTGGCCAAACCTTCATACCCTGAAGGTGAAACAGTAACATGTGGCAGTCCATAAAAGTGCACTATGCTGAACAGTCCTTAAAAAGGTCACCTTGGAAAAATTCGCATAAGTCCCACTTGGAGAATCAAATTCTTCTCTAACCTATGGGTTTGGAACGAATAAAGATAAGGATATAGTAGGATGAAGTTTCAGACCCAGAGAGGCAAAAATATCATAGATACAGTAGAATCAATATTAGGTAACTCTACAGAAGAAATTGAAGAAAACTAGGGATTCTTGTTCTGAGCACTTTCCTCCACCAATCAGTTGAAAAAGGAAGACTATCAATTTCATCTTAGGAGGGTGCATATGCATATGGAACAAGTTTCCCATTCTATGTATTTTTCATTTTTGACCTAACACTATTGCTGAGGAAAACTAGAGAATCATATATTTTGCATTTATGTCCACAGTTTTGGGAAAATGAGTATGATGCTCAGCTCGCCTTGAAGAGGTGCATATTTATATCCAATATATATGAAAGACACCTAAGTTGAAAAAATAGGTTTTATTTGTCAATCCCTAAGTCCACCAGAAGCAGTCTTCCAGAAAATATTTCAAGCAAGCATCAAGTTGAAGCAATATCATTGGTAAGTTCTATCCTCTCTATTTCCATTTGAGGTTTTCATTTTTATCATGATGAAATACAATACCAATATTGAGAAAAAGACTTGAAGGAACCGATAACCTATGAGCATGGAATTATAAAGTGATTCTCATGCCTGAAGAAGCATGAATTGGAGAACCATGACAAAGAAGAAGCTACAGATCCAGAGGGAGATGAAGACAAAGCACAAGAAGGACTTAGTCAAATTCAAGAGGATTATTTCTGTCTCCATTGGATCTCACATGTATCATCATTATAGAATCCCAAGTATATGTTTGATATAATGGCCATCTTATATGAAGGAAATAATATCAAGAGAAAGATGGAATTGAGGAACCAACTAAAAAATGTGAAGATAAAAATCTCAGATACCATGTCGTTTCACTTCACAAGGGTTTCTCAAATCAAGGAAAAACTTGAAACAGTCAAAGGAAATGTGGAAGAAGGAGAGATTTTTGTGACCACCTTGAATAGACTGCCAACATCATGAGATTTATTCATTCAATGAATATGTGCAACAAGGAGTTTGATCTCTTTCAGCAGACTATGGGAAGAATGCACACAAGAAGAAGCTTGGCTCATAACAAGAGAAGCTAGGAGAAATTGAAGATCAAGCTCTCACTGTTCAGTCCAAGAAGAAATCATAGAAATAAAGAGGACCGTCATCACAACAGAAGACAAAAGGAATTCAGAAGAGACCCTTACAAACATTTGATACTACACTTGTGATGAGAAGGGAAACAACTATAGATATTGTCCCAGAAATAGAGGCTCCTTCAACAAGAAGTCAAACAAGAAAAGACATCATCCTCACACCGCTAACGATGATGAACCATCTAATAAAATATTCAGAGAAGAAAATGAAGATGGGCCTCAAGTAATGAGGAATATGAATTATACTGGTGAAGACAAATATCATACTCTTGTCCATTTCAACATTAGATAAGAAGGAATGTAGTTAGTGACACTCAGAACAAGTACACGAGTTCCTAGAATCAAAATAAGAAGGCTCTAGTTATTCTTGCAAGGACATAAGCATGAATAAGGAATCCAACCACCAAAAAAACAAATACAAGTTCCCAGAATTAGATGATGAAGTAAAAGGCTCCAGTTATTCTTGCAAGGAGATAAGGATCAAGAAGGAGTCTACCAAACAAATAAAGATAAGTATTTCAGTTGTCATTTCCTATATACCTAGTTGTTTAAATAGCATTGTTTAGTTTTGTATATATATATGTTCAAGGAAATGTATTATGCATGATAGAATGTTTGCATTAATGAACAGTATACTACTAACATGCATGTGATGGGTAACTACGCTATGGTGCTATAAAACATTCCATTTCTACTTATCTAGAAAGAAACCTCTTTGCTGACATATTGGGATTAGTGCACAATCTCAATAATGTTATGGTAGAGATGGAAGGCATCTAGAAATATTCCATGTGTATACGAAATATGGATGAATGTTGTATTGGCTAAAATATTTGCATGATTGTATATTTATGCACAATAATTTTTCATTATGAATATGTCTTGAAGATTATGAAATGTTTCTAACAATGCAAGAAATAAGTGAGGACAGTTCAGCTAGAAGATTCACCCAATAAACATACATGAAGATGAACCTGAAGCTCCCAGGGTCAAAGACAATGTGATGAAAGAAAGAGATTAAAAAAAATATAAGAATCGTTATATGACTTACAAAGAGCGGTAGATCCACCTCCATACATGAACACTATCTTGGGCACACGAGATAATTCAAGAGGAAGGAAAGTATGTCGGAACTTCCAATGAAAGTAGGAGGATTCGAATACACTCTAGTTATGTGGCATTGTTGAGTGAAATCATTGATGCAAATCCTTCTAGTTATGAATAAGTAGCCAAGGATAAATGGTACTAGTTGATCATAGGGAATGATGTCTAAGATGTAGTTCTGATACCTAAAGGGAATCCCATACTGTCTTCCATGTGGATCTACAAGATCAAGTATGTAGCAGATGGAAACATTAGAGGATACAAAGCAACGTTCATGGTTTCTCTCAAAAAGAGGGAGTAGACTATGGCATGACATACTCCATTGACCAGACACACCTCTCCAGTGAAGTAGAAGTGTATATCGAGCAGAGAACCACATGTGCAAAAAAGGATTTGTATGAGCTCAGAAGGAACCCATGGATAAGCACATCCAACTACATGAGGAACTTGAAGATCACCTTGATTGATGAAGATCTCAATCTTTGCTACAAGGTTGAAGATGGAAGCCTATAGAGGACAACAAGCTCATAGATGGGAGCAAGAGGAACTTGTAAACAAATTTAAATATAGAGCCTCTTGGTATCCAATGACCTAATATGGACAGATAGAATATTAGTAGTAGAGGATGCTACCTGTCACTCCAGTACATAATGTTTCCTTACATAGAGTACAAAATGTATAGGGAGGATGATGCTCCACTTTAGAGGAAGTGACTGCAAAAGGTCTTCGAGTTCGACATGGTACAACAGGATGGACATCTTCCTAATGGACTTAGGATTTACCAAAAGTAAAGTAGGTTCCAACCTTTACTTCAAGGTTGAATGTGGAAGACTGAGATATGTCAATGACTTGACAAGATGAACTCATTGTAGATACAAAGAGGAAGTGTTCAAGATAGAAATAGCACTTCAGGATGTTTGGATCAAGTGTGATCTCATTGATTAGCAAAAGAGGATTAATACATTGCATCATGTTCAGCTTGTAGAAAAGAAATATGGATTTGAAAACTATTGACAGTATTGTTTGATGCTGAGATAGATGCAACTGATATTTATTGTGAAAACCAAAGTTGTAGAGAACCCGATATTTCATAAAGTTTGGGATATGGTGCAGAGAGGAGCCGTGAAGCTCCAGTATGTTCCTACACAGGACCAAGTTGTGGATGTACAAGAAAAGAATAATGAGCCCCATCTATTTGGTCAATGTATAGAGATCTTGGTCGTATCTTCGTGGGTGGATCCCAATATGGTTGGTGACATCATCGAGGGTGGATCCAAGTATGACTTGTCATATCACTAATGGTAGATACCAAGATGGTTGGTTGCATCCTCACAAGGAAGATCTTGGGAAGGTTGGTCATATATTCAAATAGGAAGATCCCAATGAGATGTGGTTTGGCATTCGTTTGCAAACGTTGTGGTCGGACATTAACTTGTGGATCTTGTTGTCCAGCATTCATTTGCAGACTTTGTGGTCTAGAATTCATTTGCAGACATTGTGTTTTGGCATTCATTTGCAGACATTTTGGTCTGGCATTCATTTGTAGATGTTGTGGTCTGGAAGTAATTTGCAGACTTTGTGGTCCGAAATTCATTTGTGGACATTGTGGTCGAAAATTCATTTGTGGATGTTGTGGTTTGAAATTCATTTGCGGACGATATAGCATATTTTAATGTTGTGGGTGATTTCACATTAAGTTGCGATGTTGTGTTTATTACATGTGATGTTTAGATAATGATACATGTGATGAGATTTGATGCAATGAGATGTGATGCTTGAGATGTGATGGTCATGATTATGTGATGAGATGTGATGCTCGTGATGATGCGACAAGATGCGATGCTCATGATGATGCGACGAGATGTAATGTGATGCTTATAATGATGCGATGAGATGCAATACTCATGATGATGCAATGAGATGCGATGAGATGAGATGCTCATGATGATGTGATAAGATGTGATGTGATGCTTATGATGATGTGATGATATGCGATGCTCGTGATGATGCAACAAGATGCGATGAGATGCAATGCTCGTGACTATGCGACGAGATGTGATGCCATGATTGTGACATAATGATCGAGATGCGATGTTCCATGATGGAGATATTTCACGAAATATGATAATATTTATATAGTTGTGAAAACTTCCAATGACATATATACTTACAAATTAGTTGTACATATGTATTGTTGTGTTATAGAATACCCTCCTTGTTAAGAGGGAGTGTTAAAGAAACTACAAAAGATATTATTTTTATTATTATTATTGTTATTACCCCTTCCTAATATGTTGCTCCTCCAATTAAGGATGCTATTGATGTAATTGGTCATGTAAAGTCTTGAGGTAAAATCGTTGTTATAAGTTGGGTCAATAGAACCCACAAAAGTATTATTAAAATGCATTTTTTTAGTATTCGAAGGAAATTCAACCTAGTTGGGTTATTGGGCCTCTCATATAATCAATATATATAGGATATGTTCCTCCCTCATTTGGAAAAGCATCATAGCTCAACATTTGCACCAGAGAGAGAAAGAGTATTCCATATGGGAGAGAGGAGGAAGTCCAGTATTATTCTTGGGGTACTATAAGTTTTATTCTTTGGGTCTTACACTATACTTAGTTGAATTCTATATTGAGGAAGTTTTTTTGGGTTTTCTTCCCCATGAGGGCTTCCAAGGATAAATATATGTGTTCTTTAATGTGGTTGTGCTTGTCTTTCTTTCAATGATCCTTTTGTATATGGTTATGATGCTAAATGTTTTTAGATCTTGAATAACAATTGAAATCTTAACACTATTTACATTGAACGTGATAATATATATTTGATATCATTCTATTATTTTTATTGCATGAATACATAAGGGAATTCATAGATCAATTCATTCTTTATAACATGGAGGCAAAACAGTCTCGGGTCACATTATATGAAGAGAAGAGGAGGAAATGGGATAGTGATAGGAAATAATTATGGAGGTTGAAAAAAAGAAGCATGCCTTATCCTAATCATTTAAAGGAAAACATGTCAATGATATGTCCCAGTAATTGGGTGGCTAACCAAATCAAAGAAAAATATGGTTCATCTAGTCATCGCTCACACTGAGTGAAGAGGATTAACTAAACATAGGGATCAGGTGTAGCAACTTTGTAATGATGTCTCAATGTACATTTTTAACTTTATTATTCACTTTTAAATTATAAAATTTCTACATTTTTATTAATGCTTGAGCTATTAGACATATGACACTATCATTTGTTCACATTTTTTTAGGTGCATTTGTTCCCATCTAGTCATATGGAAATCTTATTTTCACTTAGGATGTCGACCATGGGCATGTCACACTCGACTATGGAGTGGAAGTTGATTTCAATCAATCTAGTCATACTATCCACTGTGATTGAAACACAATAGAGGGGAATTCAGGTTACCACAAAAAATATACAAGAGATCATGCAAGTGGACTTCTCGTATTTCCAATGTGTTATTTTTAAGTGACATTTATGGGATACCTTTAGCTAGAGTAACGTAAAGGAAGGTCATGATTGTGGGATATTATGTATCAACTCTAGAAGGATGTGGGATGAAACTAATGAGCCTTGTGTTTCCCCAAAACATTGCAACCAAGTGCTTTCTTACTCAAATGTTTTGGATGGGGAATGGCAGCGCATATTAAGACATGGCCATAGGTGAAAATATATTTTTGAGAACAACGATGTTATAATCCCATGTGAGGAATATAATCAAGTAGACAACAACAAAAAATATGTACATATTTTATTTATACATTTATATTATGGATGTGTAATTTTATTATTGTTACCGATGATTGGACATTTATGTTTTTTATTATTTTTAAGATGTTGGAAATCAAAAGTTATCAACCATCATGTTGAAAAATAGTGAAGATGAATATCCTCCTTCCATTTTCATAACCTTATGGTTCAAATTTAATGTCATGTGTTAAAAGAAAAATAAAAAAAGAACTTAAAGAGAATTAGTTATGAATGTCTTCTTTTATTTTATTGCATATTTAATTAACTATAAGTTTAGGTGTTTTGGATATTTTAAAGATATATTAAAAAAATGTTGTAATAATAAGATTTGAACATATAGAGCTAGGAACATAAACTATATATATATATATAAAATCAATTCAACAAGAAACTAATTATGTAACAAATGCTTTAACATAGATCATTACACAAAAACTAGAAGTAGATAGTAAGAATTGAATTAGATATTTCGAACTTGAATGAGTGGTGGAGTATAATATCCAAGGGAAAGTAACTCAAATTAAGGTTAGAATTCATTCAATCAGTCCATGTAGTGGATTGAGGTGATATATGCTTAAATATAGGCTAATACCTCTTGGTTATCCATGCTAATTATACTAAACTGAGTTACAATGACTGAAAAATTCACAATTACTAGTTATCTAACTAAGTGCTTAGTTAACTGGATGAATATTCAATTAATTGAATGAAAGAGAGTGCAAAACCCCTAATTATTTTAGTGAAGGTGCTAAGGACTCAAATAAGACACACAGGGTTAGTTAGAAGTTGAGTTAAAGTGCTCTCAGTTCCTAAGGATGAATCTATCTTTGCTTACATTGGCTTAGAATGGTCATTGAGGTTTTGATTTAAGTGGTGTATAAGGTGGTTAGGGACCCTTAGGAGTCATGAAGTCAAGGTCTACGTGACTATAAAGGAGAATGATTCCATGGAAAGGTTTTTGTCTCTAACAATAATTTAGATTATCTATAATTTGTAACTCTTTGATAAATAATAAAAGCTTTTAAAATTAACACTAAACATTATTATATTTAATTTAAATATTTAATTAGATATTACAAATAATATCTATAAAGTTATAGATATGAATATATTTTTGTTTTTAAACAATACTTGGTTTAAAAGAAATTTAATGTGTAACATATTGTTTATCTATCTCATATTTTGTGATTGTATGGAAAGGCTGACTTAGAAAGAACTTTATTTAGTCCATGAACACACTCTAGTATTTATTTTTATGAAATCAAAATTTAATTAAAATTTAATATATTGTTACTAAGTTAATTACATTTGTAACAATATGATAATATAGTTTTGAAACTGTAAATTGCTTACATTTGTAACAATTTGACAATAATTGCACTAGTAAGAAGAAACCTTTGTTGATGGTTTTTAGTAAACATTTTTCACATTTTTTCACAATTAATATGCATCATGTTTTTCATGATCTAATAC
The DNA here is from genome assembly GCA_001517045.1 of Pseudotsuga menziesii. NCBI lineage: Eukaryota > Viridiplantae > Streptophyta > Pinopsida > Pinales > Pinaceae > Pseudotsuga > Pseudotsuga menziesii. The sequence goes on from LPNX010727981.1 coordinate 291,907, forward strand.
ACATGATGTTACAATATATAAAAGTGGATGAATAATTATTTTGGTAAATTTTCTTAAAATAATTTTAACTTTATCTAAATTAATGAAACAATTAGTAAAAATAAGAAAAGAAAATCCAAATATACACTTCAAACATTAATCAAATCAGGAATCATTCATTGAATCATTTAATATTCAAGTTATAAACATGTTTTTACCAACATATAACTCAATAATTATGATCCCCAAATACAAAACATAACATAAGGAAACTAGGAACCTACACACAATGAAAAATTCCCTAATCCAATATGAAACTCATGTGCCAATAGGATTCCCCCTAATCATTCAGTCTCCCTTGATTATATTCCAAGAAGGGTACACAAAATCCAAAAATTGTCTCTATTAACTAAACGCCATTTTTAGTTAGGGCACATATGATTCAAATGAAGATATTACTCATCTCCTATTGTGCAAATTAGGGGTATAGAGTTGATTCAGGGTATGAAGGTTTATAAAGGTATAGAGGGGGTTAATGTGAATATAATGGTTAGAAATTATTAAGTTTAGAATGATTAGGGGTTGCTTAAGGGGTTTGCAGGTTTACATGGGTGTAATGTTAACATCAATTATGGGTAAGGGGGTTATATGGATTTGCGATTAAGAGGGAGAGGTGTTAGAGTGTTTGTGGATATATATGATTTGAATCTCTAGGTTGAAAGGTATCAAGGTTCGTGGATAGTGGATTAGTGGATGAGGAGTTAGTGCCAAGTTAGTTGGAATCTAGTCATTAAGGGATAATGACACTTAAAATTTATCGCCATGGATTCATTCATTCATGGGTATTGATTCATAAGTTTGACCAATGAAACAATACTTACAAAAATGAGCTATATATTTTTCAACAATAAGTGATATTTTCTAAAAGTTATTCCTACACATATGAGATAATCTTGGGTCGAGTATAACTACTCAATTTATCAGGTGCAATAATCAAGATAGAAAATATGGGGATTAATTTTTAACTGGTAATCCTTTTTGTGCACCCTCAAGCATATCTAGGGACATTCAAGACCTTCCAAAGGAATCTATAAATAATCAAGGGAAAACATCTAAATACCCATGACAATTTTTATCCAACTATTAAGAGGATTTCCATGGGAAAAACCTAAAAATTCCTAATAGGAGGAAATAATGATCTATACCAAGGATATTTCCTAGGAACTACACTTAATAAAAGGAGGGAACCCACACTCACAATTCTAGACATAGTAAGAGAAATAAAGTTGAAAGAATCCTAACTAGAATATATCAACCATCATTGAGAATAGGAGGCCTCATGTCATCCATGATTGTTGGGTGCATGGAAACTCCCTAGATATATCACCCGCTATGTTATTTTTCAAGTATCGGGTGTAGTTTTCAATCCGCCCTCATATTTCCCATGATTTTGTCCAAACATTACTTTGTTAGAAATATAATGAGAATTTTTTTAATAGTTTGAAGATTGTGTGCATGGAGATTGCCAAATTTGAAGTGTTTTGAGGTTGTTGAATACATGTGATATGGACTATAATAATACAATTGAGAATCGTCATAGATAATACAATTATTTAAAAGAGTGTAAGAATGGTTTCTTACCAGGTGTCCTCTTGTTAATAATATATTCTATTGTTAATTATATATTAATTCGTTGAGATAAAGTTCAAGGTGAGTACTATTTCTCCAAATAAGTTACTATTATGGTTCATTTCACACATAATCATAGAAAGTTGTAAATTGTTGATAACAATAGCATACACTATGGTCTCCATATAACTAAATCATGCATATTTATGTCACTAACCATAAAAACATGGATAACATTTTTGGAACATTAGTTTGGATTCCTTCACTATTTGTTTTTCAAGAATCCTGGTGTTACTTTTTATGAGAATTTAGTGTGATATCGTGGTTGTATCATGCAATAAAAGTCATCATGTTGTTTTAATTAGATGTATACATAACATTGTGAAATGAAAAATTTGATGGATTAAGTGTAAATTAGTTTCTTGCACTAAATCAACTTGTGCATGTTAAATTATATGTCATTTTTCTGGCATATTGAGAATGTGGATTATAGTTTACTATGATTATGTTACACTATGATATCTATAGACTATGAGGAGTTTCGGTGCTTCGATATACAAAAATTTAATACTAAGGATGAAGCTATGAGACACTTTACGTCTCACACCTTAAAAACACCATGTAGTAAAACAAAATGTTCATCTTAGATAACTTGAATGATAGAGCACATGAATAGATTTCAAATATTAATTAAATAAGGAAATGGTTGATTGAATCATTTAGTCTTCAAGTTTGTAAATATGTTTAATCAGCATATTGCATCTTCTTGCACAACAAATAATTCACATATAATTTGTTAAATATTATATAATGACATTAAATGATTACCGCAAAAAATGATAGTATATTATTTTAACTGGTAAACATTATCTGGCATCTTTAATTTACATCACAACATTTTATAAATCAAACAAAATCAACATGGCTTGAAAATTCATATAAATATACATGAATGGTGTCAACGGGATATACATGAACATGAACATCAATATGATATGAGAATGAATAACATACATGAATGACCATTTCAAAATATACATATGTGTGTATGTGTGTGTCTAGAGAGAGAGAGAGAGAGAGAGATGCCAAGTCAAATATATATGTAAACGATACATCAAAACAATCAAATATATACACATGATTAATAATTGCTATGAGTACCATAATACACTAAAGAAAGAGAGTGAGAGAACCCTGCGAGCGACCGAACCCTAGCCATTGAGGGCTTCCACACCATGCTCATGGATCCGCCGGATCCATCGTCCTTAGAGGACAGATTCTAGTCCATTGTGGCCGCACTGCCTCCCGTTCAAGTCGTCGTGGCCCCTTCCTCCAAATTTGTCAAACGTGCAGAGATCCCGGAAGTGAAGCTCAGCTCTGCTGCCTCGAAGAGAAAAGAAATCACCCTTTCTGAGAAAGGCCTCATTGGTTTGTTCACTGGCCTATGGCCATCCCCGCGCTCAGTGGAGGTTTGGTTGAACAAAAATTGGAGAACCCTAATTTAGGGGGAAGTTCAACAGATTTTTTGTGGCAAAGGATACTTTTCATTTATCTTAGAAAATAAGGAGGATCGAGATTTAATATTCAGGAACGGACCTTATTTCATGGGCCCAAGAGGCATGTATTTGAACAAGTGGGATCTATCCTTCAATCCAGAAAAAGATATCCCAAAAACAGTTCATATGTGGGTCAAGCTCCCCCATCTCCCTCTTCATTGCTGGAATGATGAGGATTTTCAAGCAATAGGAAATACCCTAGGGAAGTACGTAGACAAATCTGAACCGAAAGCCCCAATGTTCTCTTGTGCTCGAATCTATGTAGAAGTTGACCTTGAGAAAGGTCTGCCGGAGTCAATAATGCTCTCCATTGACGGATGGAATCATCTCCAAACAGTAGACTACGAGCAAATACCATTCAAATGCAAATATTGCCATGAATATGGCCACTTTGCAAAATCATGTCCGAAAAAACCTGAGAAACCCACCTCAGACAGCCCACCAAGTGAGGGATGGAATGTTGCAAGTGGGAAAAGGGCAGCCAAGCCCACAAAAAAACAGATCCCCACGTCAAAGAGCCCCCCAGAAATAGGTTTGAGGCACTGGAAGTTGAGACGCAAGAAGAAGAAAACCATGGAGAAAACCCTGAAATCGAGCAGCAGCAGGATACTAAACCCCCGGTTATCGTGCCGCAGCATCAGGAAAAGGAAGATTAGGAAGAGAGTTTTGGAGTCCCATAGAACCAGGAAAAGAAAGACCATGAAGAGGGTTTTGGACACCCTAAGGAAAGGAGAGACATAGTGACAAACTCTGAAGGATCCGTTACACGATCAAGGGCAAAAGCAAGCTCAGAAGAAATAACAGATACCTCCATCGAAGACCAAGAACCTCTTTCTAGGAAAGGAAGGAAATCTAACAAAATCATCAAAGAGCAGGAGGAAGCAAGGGAAAAGGCGGCAGAAAAGCAGTCTAATCTAGACTTTCTAGTAAAATCTTCGTAAGTAAACAAATATCTGCTCAGTGCGGAAGAGGAGAGAAAGGATAAAGACAAGGCCCTCAAACAACTTAGGAAATAATGAAAGTAGTCTCCTTGAATTGCAGAGGCTTGGGAGGTATCCAGAAGCTAGAAGTTATCAAAAGGTTTAAATCAATGGAAACTGCCTCAATCCTTCTCATCCAGGAGACTAGAAAATCAGCTGAAGACAGCGTTGCAACCATCAAGAGTATATGGCCAAAAGGGATAGGCCTTGCCATCATTGCAAGTGGAGCCTCTGGAGGGCTACTATGCTGGTGGAACTCAGATAAGCTTGAGCTAAGCTCCGCTATAGAAAACAGAAATTGGATTCTTACAAAACTTGAAACTAAAGAAAGCAAAGAACAATTTTGGATTGGGAATGTATATGGCCCAACCATGAACTCGTAGAAGGAAAGCTTTTGGTCATCGCTAGAGGAGCAATGTGAAGATAAGAAGCTGCTACCCTGTTACATTGCAGGGGATTTCAATACCACTATATCTGCAGATGAGCGTAGAGGCAGAACTAAGGTGAGGGATCCATTTGGGGAAAGGATGGAAGATCTCGTCACTCAATGGGGCCTCACTGATATCAAACCTAAAAATGGCATTTACACATGGAGCAATAGAAGAATGGGAGCTGGACATATCGCAGCCCAGTTGGATCGCTTCTTGGTCAGTACCCATCTCCTCAATACTTAGCCGGAAGTCAAAATCTTGTGCTCTGCTGTGTCAGATCATAAAACAATATGTCTCTTCTTTCCGCCAGTGGAAAACTTGGGACCCCTCCCATTTATATTTAGTCGGATATGGTTGGAATCAGAAGAAGCCAAGGATATTATATCCATAGCATGGCGTTGCTTCATCCCAGGCACTCCAGCATACTCCTGGGAATAGAAGTTAAAACAAGTGAAGATAGCTCTCAAATCATGGGCAAAAACTCAATTCCAAGAACCCGCTGAGCAAAAGAAAATCATTATAAAGGATATGGAACTTCTCCAAGCAGAAATGGAAGTAAGTACGATCACCAAGGAGCACCTCCTCAAGGAAATTGATCTGGAATCAAAACTTCAGAAAATTCTAAGACAGGAAGAGGAGGGATGGAGGCTTCGCTCACGCATCCTCTAGCTCAAAGGGGGAGACCAGAACATGAAGTTCTTCCAAAATCAATGCATGGACAGGCAACGCTGGAATACTATAAGAGAACTCAGATCTGAAGATGGTGCAGTCATCCAAGGGCAAGCGACTATCAGCACAGAGGTAAGGACTTTTTTTGAGCATTTGTATAATGATGAGGAGCCAGTCTCTCAACGCCTCATGGAAGAAATGGTCTCTGACATTACGTCCCTTATCAGTCCTTAATAAAAACTCAGGTTTGAATCCCCCATATTGGAAGAAGAAGTTAAAAAATCTATTTGGAGCCTCCACCCGGATAAGGCCCCAGGACCGGATGGATTCCCAATTTGCTTCTATAGAACCTTCTGGCCCCTCATCAAGAGGGATTTGATGCGCCTTATTTCTTGGATGGAAAAAGGTAACATGGGGGGAGCCACTAACTCAACCTTCCTGGCCCTGATCCCCAAAGAGCCCAATCCCACGACCTTCAAAAAATTCCGACCCATCTCTTTATGCAACGCGCCCTATAAAATTTTCTCCAAAGTGTTGTCATTGAGACTCAAGCAAATCATTCCCTCCCTTATATCTCCTAATCAAGGAGGCTTTATTTTAGGCAGGAAAATCAGTGACAATATTCTCTTGGTCCAAGAAGCAATCCATTCCAGCACCAAAAGGGGTGAGCCTGGGATGGCCATAAAGCTGGATCTATCCAATGCTTTTGATAGATTGAGACACTCCTTTATCATTATGGTCCTAGAAAGATTTGGGTTTCCTTCTGGTTTCATCAACCAAATTCAAACCTGCATAACTTCCCCTTGGATAGCTCCTCTTATCAATGGAAGACCCTCAGAGTTCTTCAAAGCCTCTCGTGGGGTGAGGCAAGGATGCCCGTTATCCCCTTTTCTTTATATCCTGGTCACTGACTCCCTAAGTAGAAGACTGCTTAGACTCCAAGACGAAGGATCTCTTATGGGCCTCTCCTTTCAAAATGGAGTCTCTCCCATCAATCATGCTTTGTTTACGGATGACACTATCTTTCTGGGAATAACTTCCCCCAAATTGCCAGGAACTTTCTCAGCCCCCTGGACATTTTTCTCCAATTCTCAGGAAGTTCAGCAAACTTGAACAAGTACCAAATATATGGATGGAACTTCCCTATAACAACTCTTCCCAGCATATCCCAAATCCTTCAAATCAAAGCCAATCCTAATTGGACCCATTTTTTCTATTTGGGTATCCCCGTGGTTAAAAAATCCTTGACTTCCTCAATGTGGATCCCGGTCGTTCAAAAAATTAAGGACAAGATTCAATCCTTGGGGTCGAAAGGGTTGAATTTGGTAGGGAAGACTGTTCTAATTCAATCCACCCTCTGTTCCTATCCCATCTGCACAAGCTCGATGGTCCTTGCTCCTAAGAATATCATCAACAGCATTAGTAAGGAAATTGGAAAATTCTTATGGCAGGGAGGGAAAGTTCAGACTAAGAAGTTCCATTTGGTAAAGTGGGACATGATCAAACGTGCCAAAAGTCAAGGCAGGCTAGGCATCAGAGACCCTGAGCACATGAGCAAAGCTATGGGTGCCAAAATGATATGGAGACTGGTTACGGGAAGAAAGGAATGGTGGAAGGAAGTCATTAGAAAAAAGTATATTAGAAGGCCCAGATCAAAAATGCTGGACAGCGCATGGACAGGTAAAGGAACTACTATATGGAAACTATGCAAAGCATCTTTTAGCACAATCATTGAAGACTGCTATTGGATACCAGGGAATGGGAAAAGAATTAATGTTTGGCACAACAACATTTTAGGACAGCCCCCTTGCTCTTCACTGCCATGATTGATTCCCCTATCTGAATGGGCAAGTGATCAGGGGATCAACACTCTTTATGATCTCTCTCGGTGGGACACGAAGGGCCAATGGACAGGCTAGAAAGAGCTATCTCCTCCAGCTCATCTGGCCATCACTGCAGCCTCCTTTCTTTCATCACTCCATGGCTTATCCCTAACGCGAGTCTCAGCCAAGGATCGTTTGGGATGGGGGAAATGAGGGAAGTACAGTGTTAAAGAGGGATATAAGAAAATAACCACTAAACCGAATGCGGCGGAGAGACTTTGGAAGAAGGTGTGGCACCCTGATAGTATCCCTAAAGTAAACAGCTTCACTTGGATTCTCTTGCACAAAAAAGCTTCTAACAGCTGAAAACTTAAGAAAAAGAGGCATTCTTGGCCCCTCTCGATGTGCCCTGTGCAACTCAACTGAAGAGACATCCAGCCATATTTTTCTTCAATGCAAAGTCTCCCTCATAGTTTGGAGGATCGTTCTCCCTCCGGACTTTGGACGAGACTGCAGTTCAACTCTTCAAAGAATGGTCTCATCTCTTTATTGGTTCCTTGAGTAAGAAACCAATTTTAAGCCGCCTTTGGGCTTCTATCCCAAAGAACCTTTGTTGGCAACTCTGCTGTAGCTAGGAATCACACCATATTCAAGGAGCAAAAATCTATCCTGACCTATATAGCTGCTAAAACTATAGGAATGATAGTTGAAAAGTTTGCCTCAAATGACATCAGCTTCCCCTCACAAGAGTCCATCCCTGAACCCTATTCTTCTTGGTGCAAAAACTTCTTGAAAGAGAGAAGCTCCCTTCAATCCAAAAGCATCACAGGCAGGGTAAGCCATCCTAGACGGTCCCTTCCATGGGAGTTACATCTTCCCAACAATGAATTTAAGTCTTGGCTCAAGGAGAAAAAATCATTTTCTCTCTTCTTTGATGGCGCTTTGAAAGGTAATCCAGAGGTGGCAGGCGCGGGGGGGGATTCTCTTGGATCTCGGAGGATATGTAGAACAAACCTTCGTGTGGGGGCTAGGTAACAGAACCGACAATGAAGCTGAGTGGCTGGCTCTTATCCAGGGCCTTCATCAACTAACCACTAAGAAGCTTTGCAAGGTCTTGATATTCAGAGATTCCAGGCACGTCATCTACAATTTTATCAATGGATACCCTACTGGAGCAGTCAAATGTCACCGCCTATTTGAGAAAGCCAAGCTGCTCATGTCTAATTCCTATGAGGCTTTCCATATCCTTCAGCATAATAATAAAGCAGCAGACATTATGGCTAATGTGGGAGCCACTCTCCCACAAGGTCATTACAGTCAGGATGGAAACCATCCTATCCTCAAATTCATCCCTTAAATGTGGTGTTGGAAGCCCCCTTTCCAACCTCTTATTTGGTATTTTCTAAGGAAGTACTTAACCCTCCTTCAATCCAAGGAAATTCATACAGCCCCCCCTCCTTCTCCTATTCTTCTCCTTTCCATCCCCCTCTCCTTGTCTTTCTCCCCTTATCCCTCCTTCATTTTCTCCCTTAACCCCCTTCTTCACCCTTCACTCCTTATTCTTTTCTCCCCCTCCTCTTTTCTTCCCCTCGCTCCACATCTTTTCATCGCAGCTGGCCTCCATTTCCTTCAGCCTCTCGACGGTTCCAAGCATTTACTCCTTCGTCCTGCCAGTTCTTCTCCCTCGGCCGCATGGTCTCCCTCCTGTCCTCTCATTATCTCAAATTTTCCAGGCTTTAAGTCCATCAGGCCTTCGATTAATTGTTATCCTCTCTTGCACGCTTTTTCTATCTCCGCCCATTTCCTTATGTTGTCTCCTCACAGCACCATGTTTATTTACTCTGCTCCGGACCTCTCTAGTTCTTTTGAAGCTGTGAGAATCCTCCTAAATGTGGTAACAGGAATTGAAGGAGGGAGGCTACTGGGCATCCCGTGGCAAGATCTCCCTTACACTCGTTCCTTTGTGAAGGAGAGGCTTGCTCTTGCAGCCTTCTCCAATTGCCATTGTAAATTCCCCTCCGCGTCTTGGTCTTCAGGTCCTAGTTTTGGTATAAAGTCTACGCATTCTGGCAGTTTGAGAGGAGTCTTGGGTTGTCTCTGCACTGGGTGGTAGGAAGGTGCAGTGGGAACATTGGTTTGTTCTGAAATGTGCGGTGGTTCTGTGTTGCAGCAGGAGCTTTTAGTGCTCAGTCATTTTCTTAGTTTTCCTTTGGTTGAGATTTCGGACAGTGCCCTTGTTGCACGTCCCTTGCACAGTCAATTCGCTTGCATTGAGATTTCTGCAGAAGCTAGCAGAATGGCTCAAGCTAGAGATAACGCAGGAATAATAGATATTAAGAAGAACCTGCGGCGCCTGTATGAGATGACAACCATTGGAGTCATGGACAACAAAAAAATAGTGCGGGAAATCAAAAGCATGGGAGAAACAGTGAGTTATACTTCTCTGCAGATCAGTAACCACGACTCCCGGATTGATGACAATGAAAGTAACCTGCGAGAGATGATGGGTAAAGTTGACAGAATCCAGGAAGATCTTGAGCTATTGATCGCCATGAATCAAGGAAGCAGGGTGAATGGAGCAACTGCAGAAGCGGAGCACCCAATGGAGGAAGAATCATTAATGCAGCCCAAGCACTTCAGAGGCAACCCTTAATCTATTTCCTTTTCTTATGGATAAATGTTTTACTGTCTCTTTTTATGTAAACAATATATAAGGGTATATACTACCCGAGATTTCAGCTATTTTGGAATAACTATGTATGCATTTTTTTGGAAAACTCTTAGGTTAAGCCTACTATGCATCACTTTTGATATGCAGGATTACCTTTCCTTGCTACTGCTGTAATGAATGGTTGTGCATAGCTTGTTTTATAAACCCCTTTTTCTATTTTTGTTAAAAAAAAAAATTGCTATGATATAGCTCATCCATCATTGGAGCCAAGGGTAGTAGTACCTCCACCACTATATCCAAAGGCATTAGTAACCCCACCAAATAAAATGTAGAATGAATATGTTGGTATATCTCTCCACTAGAATATATATCACCTACTACAACCATCACACGTAAATTTCTTACAAGTGATCAATCGATGACATAACTAGTCAATCATCCTGTAAAGGGGGAAAGGGTGATCACTCAGTCTATGTAAAAAGAGAGGATGGTCGATAAACCTGTGGAGATGGATAGGGTGGTTAATCAAACTATGTAAAAGGAGAGGGTGGTCAATCAACAAGTAGAAGAGGAGGGGGTGATCGGTCAACATGTGGAGGGTGAGAGGGGGGTTAGTTGGATTGTGGAGGAGGAGAATGCGGCTGGTTAGATCTATGAGGATAGGGTGGTCTCTCAACCTATCTAGGAGAAACGAGTGGTTGGTTGGCTTAATGAGNAGGGTGAGAGGGTGGTTAGTTGGATTGTGGAGGAGGAGAATGCGGCTGGTTAGATCTATGAGGATAGGGTGGTCTCTCAACCTATCTAGGAGAAACGAGTGGTTGGTTGGCTTAATGAGGAAGAGAGGGTGGTCTCTCTTCCTTTGGAGGTGAGGGTGGAGGAGGAGGAGGATGATGAGTTGGAGGATGTGGATGATCCTGCTTCCTATAGAGTATCTTACTTTCACTAACAATATGATGCATCATTACTTTTATATCATGTGAAAGGATTGACCATATATCTCCAAGATCAGGTTCATTTTTTATCCAAGAAACTCATATAGGGAACACTCCTTGTTAAGCCAACATTCTAGATGATCGATCCACTGGATCTTGATGGAATCTATGATCTTACCTATTTCACACCCCAAGTCTATATATATGAGGTATCTCATCAGCATCAGGCATCTGCTCATCATGCTGTGGAGGTATATCCTCATCATGTTGGGGAGGAACCTCCTGAATATATGTGTTGATATCTACAACATAGTAGACAAGAATATTTAGAAAATTTGGTCAAGAATTAGACAATTTAAAGAAAATGTTACAATAAATTACATATGCATTAAATATAACAAAAACAATTAAATTAATTAAAACATAACACTAATATTATATATATCATCTAGTGGCTCATCTTGGGTAAATAGGATGTCTACACATCCTTTCCAAGCCATCCTTACATATGGGTACTCCACAAGATCCATGGTATGGCTTTCCTCACTAGAAAGGATCTCCAGTACATCTATAATAATCCTATAAGGGAACTCTAGTTTCCTCCTCTTCGGAATCATCTTCACCCATATGTACATACATGCATTAGTTCTTATCCTAGGATGGAGGTAGTCAAATCATGATCTATTGATTGGAAACCTCTCAAAAAATAAACAAAATAACTAAGAACCCAATGGAAAGTCCATCCTTCTAGTAAACACATAATGACAATGATTCAAAGTTAAAAAAAAAAACTATCACAAAAAATGGTACACAAGCTAATCAATCTGGATCTATGCAATAAAGAATTTACATAGTGCAATAGAGGGAAACTATTACACTTCCAATCCAAGGTGTAGTGAGCTACTATAGTGACCATAATATAGAGGAAACTAACCTCCTCTACACTCAATGAAGCAACATAGAACTAAACACCAACTACCCGGAAGTTACTAGGGGAAATGATGTTCTCATTAAGATATTATTGAACATATGAAAGTTGGATCTCTCCTACAACACTAAGTGAGAGATAGGGAAAATGGGGAAAATAGTTGCTAACATGTTTCAAACACTCCATTTCACATTTTTTAAATGTTGTGAAGGATTGACAGTGAGGGAAGGGAATGCCATCCTAATAAAATAAAAAATTACGAAGGATATAAATGATGATGAATAGGTCCTCAGTTGATATCGAGCGGTGCTGGAAATTAATGAAATGGAGATATTCTTTTATAAAACTATGAAGGATATAATGGAAAGAATGCATAGACATGGTTACCACTTATAGGACGAAAATCAATAAATGACTCAAAGAATCATATTTTATAGAAATTTTAGAAAGCATTTCTAAATAAATGGTCAATGTGACCTGTCAAACTTGAAATAGAAGAAACATACAATAACAAAAAATAATAATTAAAAAAGTAATATTCCTAAACATGTTTTGCTGTAATATGTATATACTACTACACAAAATTATGAAATTAATATTTCATATATATTTACATTAATATTGATATAAAAACCTAGATCTCAATGTCATGTAGGGATGTGACCAAAAGTCCCATACTCCCCTGTGAGGATAGGACACTTGTCCAGACATGAGGACAAGTGGAATAATGCATGCTATTGAGTCTGGGCTTATCCATTCTCAATGGTTTGGAGGGTCATTATTTGAAAGTATTTTGTACTAGAGATGAAGCAATAGGACAAGGGATAAGTTTAGTGTGATTGACTATGATATTATGATAATGAGTTTGCACACTGGATTGATTATTATCATTTCTATTGTGATTATAGTGGCACTGGTTAAGTGGTCTTAAAAGAATGATGGAAAGTATACTCACCCATAATTAATTATTATGCTACTCTGGTGGATATTTCATTTATCCTACGTTTTATTCATATTCTCAATCCTTGGAAATATGGTGGTAAACAAGTTTTTGGATAGTCACATTTGCATTTCACTTGGGATAAGGATGACTTGGTTTGTAGGTCTCTTGAAAAAATGGAGAGACCTGGTAAGACTAATGGAAGAGGGAGTGTGTAGAAGGGTTTTCACATGCCTCAAATGTAAAAGGAGATCGTATAGGCTAATAAAATTGACTTTTAGTCCATTTTGGATGAGACTAGGTAGTTTTGGGGAAATATGAAGCATGAGATCAAGAAAGAGAGAGGGTTTCTAGAATTGGTCAAGGAATCGATGGAATGGGAAGCATGGGTTGTTAATGTGGCTTCTTCGAGGAATAGAGACACTAAAATTTCTAAGACCATGCTTCTATATTGGAACATAAAAATCTTTATGGAGAAGGATCCGATGGATACCCATAATGGTGGAACTGAGATGTTGAGACAGTTGGAGGAAAATATCGATTGGAATAAGGGAAAGATTCTGGAAATCAATGCCAATATGAATCTTATAGCACATGTTGTAAAGGAGTTCAAACCACTTTAGATAACACCACCACTGGAATGGTGTTCAAGCCAAATCCTCTCGAGGGCCAATTAAGCAAGCCTCCTCTATATGCTAATCCACATGTCATTTTGACTACTGACAATGCTTAGGGAAATCATCTTGTTAATTTGTTTTGTTTTGTAGGAATGCTATCTAGATAGTTTTTCCTGCCTTAATGGCATTAGTTTATCAAGCATCACTGCTTTGGTTTTATCTAAACTGATGGAACCATGATGGCGTTGATTAGTGGCTAGATTGGTTTCCCTATGGGAATGACAGCTACTTGACTATTGTATAAATATTTTTTGAAGTAATATAATGTTCATAGCTTACAAAAAAAAATATAATGTTTTTCTAGAATTTTTCATTTTTCAAGAAGATTATGAAAATTATAAAGGATGACCATGGTGAAATCCAAAACATGCAAGTAGGAATGTCTAAGAAAGTGTACAAGGAGATGGTCAAATAAATGAACATAATTGAATCGTAGGATGAGTCATATCAACAAAAACATGCATCAAACATATGTAATCATTGGAAATTTTCTTTTATGCACATTTAATATAATTATTGCATGAAATACTATTTTTCATTTTTTTTTTGCAGAAAAGAAAAGAAAATGGAACCCATTTAGCACAAAACATGAGACAACAAGGAAGAAAACGGTCAACTGCAAAGTTTCTAAGTATAAATTTGTTGGAAGAAGTTGTCATTGATGTCAAACACGGTGTCATTAATGTCAAAAGGGTGAAGAGACATGTGGTATCAAGGTGATAATGATGATGTGGGTCAAAAGGGTGAAGAGATTTGTGGTTGTCTTGGTTCCCCTTGTGGATCCCTTGTGGGTTAGTGTCTGGTTTGTGTTGGTTTTGTCTTTGTCTATATCTAAGGAGTCCTTTCTGACTTGTTGAATCCCAAGTTTGAAGCCCTTTGATCCCTTGAGACTTTATCAAAAGATCTTGTAACCCCATGTCCTAGTTGTGTGCCCCTTGGTTGTTTGTTGGTCCCCTTTAAGTCATTTGTTTACCCACTTGAACCTTTTTGGTGTTGATAGCACTCTTATTATTGGTTTTGATGTTGTCTCCTTACTAAATGGTGTTAATATCTTCAAACCCCTATATTTGAGGTCTTTAGTGCTCTTGAGAAGTATTAAACCCCTTCCATTGGGTTCTTTTGTATCTTGTTACACTTTGTAATAATGGCATGATATTCCTTGATACCCTTGGTGTAGTAACTCTTGCTTGATGAGATAGTCAAAGAAGACCTTGAACATTTTAGGTGCCTAATGTTTAATGAAGCCTTGAATCCCCTAGAGAAGACCCTAATGATCATAAGGAAGAATTTGAAGAAGAATCCTTGTCATAAGTGTGTATAACTCCAAAGTAGTCCCCTTATACTGTAGCAGTTACACATGGCCTTCATGGGAAGACACTTTGTGATGTACACTGTATCAAAACCCTAAATAAGTCTCTAAGGTTTCCCTTAAGAATTATTGAAATAAAAGGTGAAGAAAACTATAAACAATGGTGTTTGGTCCACTTTCCCATGAGTTTGGGGTCACATAAGACCCTAAAGAGTCCCCAAAGTTGGTCAGAAGAAAATTGGTCTGAATATTGAAGTACCCCTAAAATAATAATGCTTGGTCCACATGAACCCAAAATTTATGGTACTTCATCCCATTGGACTACTTGAAGTGGCGAGGATACCCGCAAGAAATAGTGGTGTATCCACCAAGTGTGATGATCTGGTAAATCTCTAGAGACCTATTTGGAGAATATATGGAGTGATATTGAATTTTTGGCATGAAATGTCATGATGGACTCTTGAGGTGCGGTACTAACCCTTGAGACCCCCTTAAAATATGGAGATAGAAAACTTAAGGATGATATTAAGGAGACACTAAAAGAATATACTAGATCATGATCAAGTGTATAAATAAAGGAAAAAACATTTCATTTCATCATCAATCAAGTCTCTCTTTCTATTTCACATCTTTGGAGAAAAAGTGCGATACTTTTTGGAGGAGCAATTTCTGGGCATCTTTGAGAATTGAGGAGAGTCATGAAAAATGACATAACTTTATCATACGACATCGGAATTACAAAATTCTTAGCTCATTGGAAAGCTGGTTGCAAGGGATATATGAAGAATATAGCTAGAGATTATTTTGGTTTCTATATTGTTTCTTCATATTGTGATCATTGCAAAGGTATGGTTCATGCTTGTGGGTTTCTCTTATGAAGGAACATGCCTTTCATGGATAGATCTCATCTTGGATATTAGTATGTGAGCCTCTCTCTTGGTATGTCTCTTTGTAGTCATTATATATGTTATGGGGGATATGATTATGGTTATCTTGGCATAGATCTAGTATGGTTCTTATACATGGGTCTCTCTTGTGATGGTCATGCCTCTCATTAAATAGGGTCCATATAGTTGTCTTGAAAAGGTATGAAGTTTGTAAATGTTCTTGTGCTTGTCTATGGGAATAATTAATGGTGATATTGACATATGTTGGTAGTTATATCGACACATTTTATGATGATCTTGGCATAAATCTTGGTGATTTGTTTGTATAGATCATGGTGATTATCTAGAAATATTGTATGATGGTCTTGGCATAGATCATAGCGATTATCTTGGCATCGCCCATGATTATGTTTTGGAATATGGATCATATCTTGGAATGTTCAATGTTTTGAAAATGTATATCATGTAAAATTTGAGGATCTAAATGAAATCGATGGATGAGTGTTTCTAGGTATACATTTCAGGCATGTACATGTTGATATAATGTGACGGATATTGAAATAGTGTGACAATGATTGTGGCACTGTGACATTGACAATGGCATTGTGACATAGGTAGTGATTGTGGCATTGAGGTAGTGATGCACAAGTATAGGTTTCAAAGAAAAACATGATGGTATTGTGGAAAATATAGTGATTGTGACAGGTCAAGTAATTGAGTAGGTTACTGAGCATATTCTTTAACTAAGAGAGTCTGAGTTGGATAATAGTCGATTGACACATTGAACAAGATGGTATAGGTTGTTCATAAATCAAATAGTCTGCTTCAGGTATTGAGAGGTGTGGTACATGCTAAGAAATATTGTATAGGTATTGAGAAATGTGGTACATGTGTTGAGAAGTGGTTGCACAATTTATGGTTAGAAGGTCCATAGGATCAGTGCAATTGGTATTACGAGTATAAGGGTGTTCGATGATGATAAGAAAATTATTAACTTTCAGACGAATAAATAATATTTCAAAGAATCCATAATTGATGAAGAAGAACATCAATCGGATTTACAGAACAAATATATATTCAAACGAAATTTCATGCCAAAAGGAGTGAGAACCCTTGAAGCAATGTTTCATTTCAAAAATAAATTCAGGAAACCAACTAATGTTAAAACAAGTAGCTCGTCTATGCAATATGAGATGGTAAATTTAGGAACAGAAGCTGATCCCAAGTATGTCAATTTGGGAAAGTGTTTCTCACCTAGAGAAAGATGCAAGTTCATCAAATTGTTTCAACAGTACAAGGATATATTCGCATGGATGTATGAATATTTGAATAATTATGATACACGCATTATCCAACATGTAATTCCTATCAAAACATGCATAAATCCCTTTCAGCAACAACTCAGAAAAATGCACCCTAAGTTGGAGCCTCTGATCCAAAAGGAGTTAAAGAAGCTAATAGACACTAATATTATCTTCATGGTTCGACACTTTGAATGGGTCACAATTCTACTTCCGGTAAGGAAGAAATCAAGAGAAATAAGACTATGTGTTAATTTCCAGAACTTGAACAAAGAATCACACAAAGAAAACTATCAAGTTCCACCAATGAAACAAATTCTACAAATGGTATTAGGCTCAGAATTGTTCTCTCCACTAGATGAATTTTATGGTTATAATCAAGTGTTAGTGGGCGAGCAAGATTCATTAAATAATACATTTTGCACAAAGTGGGGAACATTTGCATATAGAAGAATGCCTTTTGGCCTAATGAATGTCAGAGCCACATTCTAAAGGGACATGGATATTTCATTATGAGGTTTATTCGGCCATTGCGTGGTAATATATTTAGATGATATAACAGTTTTCTCCAAGAAACAAGAAGACCATTTTTTCCACTTAAAACATATTTTTTACCGTTGCAGAAAATATGGTATATCTCTAAACCCAAAGAACAATATTTTTGCTATCTTTGAAGGAAACGTTTTGGGTCACATCATATCAAAAAGGGTATCTCAATTGATCCAGAGAGATTTGAGGCTATAACTCATATTTCCATGCCCCATAATAAAAAGGGTATATAATCATTTATGGGAACAATTAATTTTGTTCAAAGGTTTGTACCTGATTTCACGCAAATTGTGAAACCTTTGCAGCAAATCGTAAAGAAAAGTGTGCAATTCAAGTGGAACGATATTAAGAAGGTTTCTTTTGAATACATAAAGAAAACAATATCTCATGCACCTTCTTTGAGAAGTCCATATTTTGAGAAGAACTTTATCTTATACAACTTTGCTTCAGATAACTCTCTCGCAACAATGCTTACTCAGAAATGAGAGTTGGGAGATGAATATCTGATATCTTTCATGAGCATTGGGTTACAAGGGAATGAATTGAATTTCCTAATCATATATAAACAAGCATATGCAATGTTCAAGGCGGTAAGACAATTCAGGCCATATGTTTTGAAAAATAGAATGAATGTCATCATCCCTCACCAAGCTATCAGGTCTTTGTTTGAGCAAAAGGAATTGGGTGAGCGAAGAGGAAATTGGGTGACTGCAGTGCAGGAATATGACTTATAATTCAAACTAGAAACCATTATTTGTTGGAATATATTAAACCCATTCATAACTTAGGATAAAATAATTAATCATTATTTGATTAATTATTCACCCACTAGCTTAATTAGTTGGCATCCACTTGCACCTTAAATTCAATACATGCCATCTATATCCTAGGAATGATTTATTTCTAATTCTGGGTTGATCTTGACCACCTTTTGACCATCCAGAATTAGTATACAGCACTTTACAGCAGATTTTTCTTTATTCTGCTTTTCCTGTTTTTTTATGGATAAGGTAAAGCTAGTTAAACTAGGAAACTGAGTGCTTTTGTTGCCAACCCATCCTTCATGACTTTTCCTCCATTTTCTAGGATTACCATGTTTTTTCCATCTCCTTGAAAACTCACTCATGCTTTTTCCAATTCGTGAGGTCCTTGATATATTTGGAAAGTGCTTTAGCCACCTATGGGGATTTTCTATATTCTGGTAAGTTGGCCTTTTTGAGCTTTATGAGTTGTCTCCATACAACTTGATTTTCCTATGAGGGATTTACTATTTATGTACACTATTAATCATCATTATTCAGTGGAAGGATACACACCAATATTCATCTCTTAATTTCATGTGATTCAGTCTCTTTTCTTCTCTCTATTTTTCCTGTGTATGCTTGTGAGAATTCTTAGTAGCAATATCTATTTCATGTGCTTCTTCTTAGCAACATTGCTCATAGCATTGATCTATTATTTCTACATGGCATCATAGCTACAGGGAGAAAAAAAAATTCCATATCCTACATGGTATCAAAGCAGCAAGGTTGATCAAGTTCTACAGAGTTGAGGAGCGCATCCAGTCTCCTATTCCTCTCTAAAGAAGAGCTTGTCTAGCTTACAAGATTTTATCCTAGTTTGTTTTGCAGGTTGCATAGAGTTCTTCTTGATCACATCAATTCAGAAATACGGATTCTCCTTCATCAATAATTCTTAATCCCTTCAACTACCATGAATGGAAATCCAAAATCTCCATTCTATTGCGCAGTAGAGGATTGTACAGAGTTACTCTAGCTTTGGAGAACGAGCCCAATGCTGTGATTGAGAAATATAAGTGGCACAATAGGTTGGATGAATCCTATGGATTGATTTTCCTCTCTATTTCTCCTGATCTACTCTTTCATCTAGGTTTTACCACTCCAAACCAAGTATGGACTCAACTGGAGTCTCTCTTTCAATTGGAGATTGAGTTACTATCACCGAGTCCAAGCAATTTTGATTCTGTTGATGGTTTATTCACCAAGTTCAAGTCACTTTTTCTAATGCTCAAGAAATGTGGGATTGATAAAGAATATTATCAATTAATCCTTTCCATCCTTTCAAAATTGGGTCTTGATTACTCATTTTTTGTGTCTACTTTTCATGCTACTAGGCTTAATGTTCCTAAGTGGAAAATTGCTTCTTTAAATTCTTTTCTTTATTCAATAACAAAGGATAAATATAAATTGATCCATATGGGTGTCCTTAATTCTCCCAAGAGAAAGTATAATTCTCTCTTGTTTCAAGGAAAAAAGAATTTTAAATCCAAAGAAAAGCAAATTGTGAAGAAGCCAAAGTCAGAAAGTGAAGATGAAGTTTCATATGAAGATTTAATGAAGAAAGTTAAGAAGAGAGGGAGCACATCCAAGTGTTATGATTGCATCAAGGGTTTTAATTCAGAGAAGAAGTGTTTCAAGAAGAATATGGACATCATGTCTCAGCTTCTTGAGAAGCACAAGATGGAAGTTCCAAAAGAACTAGAAAATCCTGCTGGTTCCTCAGAACAATGTAAAAACTGCGCAATCTCAAGGTGATATATATTATGCTTTGAGTGCCAGATTTCTCTCATTTTCTCATGTCTATGATAT
Source organism: Pseudotsuga menziesii (assembly GCA_001517045.1). Taxonomy (NCBI): domain Eukaryota; kingdom Viridiplantae; phylum Streptophyta; class Pinopsida; order Pinales; family Pinaceae; genus Pseudotsuga; species Pseudotsuga menziesii. The sequence goes on from LPNX010727981.1 coordinate 311,777, forward strand.
ATATTTAGTCTCTGATATATCAGAATCAGAAATATCATATCCTTTCTTTGATGATCCTCCTCTCAATCTACTAGATTCATCTCCCAAAAATTGTGATTTTTCACTATATATTGACTTGTCTTTGAGCAGCTCTTCATCACAAGCTTATATATCTGATTTAGAATATTGTTTGTAGGATGATATACATGTAATGACACATATCATACCACCATCCATACCATCTACCATAGCTATTAATAATCGTAAGTCTATACAAATCCCAAGTTCACTAGTTGATTCCTTATTGGTCTCTTATACAGTGTTACTTACCTTACATGGTTTGAAGTCTTTCCTATATTTCAGTGGCTGGTTATCCATGACCTTAGTAATATTTGGACTGATATTAAATATTTTTGGATCTGTTCTAAACACTTGTGGTTCAAATATTATGCCCATCCATCATTCATATTTTTACACCTATCACTTTTCCCCAGTTGCTCATAGTTTTCCTAGTCTAGCCGTATATCCTCATGGAGCCACTGAAGCCTTTGTCTTTGCTGTTCAATATGCTAATGTTTATGATATATCAGAGTTTTATAAGCCTCATATAATATATGGAAAGGTTCTACATCATATTGGAATATTGACATGTGATTCACATCACAATTTTGCAGCTATTCAGGGAATTGAGTGTGAAATAAACTGTCTTAATTTTTGTACTCTTTGGGAAGGAGTATGCATAGATATATTTTCCATTTCAGGTTATGTTTTCATATCAGAGTTTGACAGCATCAAGAATCATTCATATAATTCTCCTACTTCATCAGATGATGAGATACAAGGAGTCTCTCCTCTTCCTTCTTGTAGGTTCTACACTCTAGCGCATGATCATGGAGTTCATGATTTATTCAACAAGTATTCCATCCAGAGGAAGTTCATTCAACCCACTCAAGTGAATATAAGGATATGTTGAAGACATATTATTTCAAATTTTGTGCCTTGTCCTTTATTGAGGGAGGATTTTCCCCATGTGGTTTTTCCTTTTTTCTCACTTTCCTGGACATAATAATTGTTAAAGGGTGACCATAGCCTTGTTGCTGGGCCCTACATGCATCTATATGTTTTGTCATACCATCATAAAGTCATAATTATAGGGGGGTGTTGGAATATATTAAACCCACTCATAACTTAGGATAAAATAATTAATCATTATTTGATTAATTATTCACTCACTAGCTTAATTAGTTGGCATCCACTTGCGCCTTAAAGTCAACACATGCCATCTATATCCTAGGAATGATTTTTTTATAATTCTAGTTTGATATTGACCACCTTTTAACCATCCATAATTAGTATACATCACTTTACAACAGATTCTGCTTTATTCTGCTTTTCCTGCTTTTCTATGGATAAGGTAAAGCTAGTCAAACTAGGAAACCGGGTTCTTTTGTTGCCAACCCATTCTTCATGACTTTTCCTCCATTTTCTTGGATTAGCATGTTTTTTCAATCTCAGTGACAACTCACTCATTCTTTTTCAAATTTGTGAGGTCCTTGTGTTGGCTGGAATATTTCACCTCCTGCAGACAGCAAGGTGTTCCACTAGTCATAATGGTTCAGATCCAAAACAAATAGAGGACAGAGGTTGAAGACTCTCCCTAGACACCGTAGATACCTGGAATGTGATGCTTCAATCGTTACCCTGTGTACCTGCAATAAGATTCAACACATGAACATATCAAAACCACCAGAATATAATCTACTAATATTTGTTAGTGACTAAGGAATCTAACAACATACATGTGAAATCGAACAACAACAGTATATGTGGGACATAAATCAACTTGCATTAAAGAAATATGAAGAAGTTTGCAACCAAGCCTTAGTGTTGACATGCATCTCCATGAAACCAAGCATTCTCATCCCCATAAACTCTGACTCTAGCTCTATCTATGCTCTCTAATGGTATGGACCATGTGATCAATCCAACAACATAACAATACCTTAAGAGTTATCCCCCTCAACCATGGCCATAAGATTGTATTTATAAGGCTAGATGGATAGGGATGGTTGAGATATTAGTGGGTGAGGTGGCCTCTAAGATCCTAGGATGATGGATCTCAAGCTCAACTAACCCACAACATTAGGGATAAGGGATATCTCGAGGCTTATCATCTAGAAGCCTCAAGAAACTTCTCTTTTTCCCTTTTTACCCAGGGTACCGTGTTTCTCCTTCATTGACAGAGTGGTTCTGGTAATAACCGCTTATGGACCAAGGGCCACAAGCAGTGGCACCGCTTATGGATAACAAGGGATAGGCGGTGTGAACAAGGTACTGCTTTTGGCTAACCAAGGAAATGCGGTGCTGGGAATTTTCATGAAAGATTGACATTTAGTGGGTTTCCACTCCAAGAGCTGGGATTCAGGGCAAGTAGGTATGTCAAATGTCTTATCACATGATGGTGACAAGATTTTGGTATAACAAGATTCCCCCCCAAAGCATGAGTCTTAGAGGGATACGATAAACAAGAGCTTTGAGAGAACAAGTCATCGCCATGAGATGAAGATGTTGGCTCGATTAGAGCATGTTGTCAAGTAGGAATCTGTAGTACATCAGTATGTTGACTCATAAACACAAGTAACCAAACTCATGGCTACAGACCAATACAAGGAAGATCCATGAGAGGAATAAAAAAGCATGGCTACTAGAATACAGCATAGATCCATGTGATAGAGGACTCAAACTTGGACATAGCTACTAGAATACAGCGTAGATCCATGTGATAGAGGACTCAAACTTGGACATAGCTACCAGACATACAATGTAGATCTATGTCATATGGGTGCAAATTTGGGCATAGCCACGACCCTACAAATGTGGATCCATGCTAGATATACAAAACTCCATCACAACCTGGGAAAGCAATAAGTGCTTTAAACATATACCTAGGGTATTCATCTCGTCTTCCACAAAGTACGATTCTATCCATGTGATTACAATGATCTAAAGTCGAACATGGTAGAAACCACTTGATTACCGGTCAATGATGTGAACCGTTAACAAGTGCGAGGGAGATCACCATTAATGTCAATGATTCCCAAGGTACTATAGTACAATCTACTGAGTGTGAATAGTTGTACTGATGTTGAACACCTAGTCAACTCTATCGATCAAAGGTCAATGATGTGAACCTATGTCGAGAGCGAGAGAATCTGTCATTAAGGCATACAAATCTCAAGGTACCAAATATTGTTTCTAATACTATTTCCTGGATGATAACCTAATGTCGACGGGAACAGTCTCGTCGAACGAGGGCCATGATGAGTCCCACATCGACGACACGAAACTCGGAACATAGTTCTGGAATGATGTGGATGTAGCAACCATATGACTGAATCAAATATACTGACACAAAGACTATGTAGACTGTAGAGGTAAAACTTATTCAAAACCCCTTTAAACATCGAGCGGCACAAAAAAAAGACTTTGCAGCATGACTAGACGAGACAGACACACAGTGCGACAGTGGACAATGCATTCTTTTAAAAGACTTAGAGGAGTGACATGACTCATGAAAGTGGATCATCATGGAGATCAGCTGAATACCCAATTGACTGACATGATTGTGCAGACAAGTGCCATGTTCAAAGGTAACGACAAACAACTGCCATTATTTGCAAAATGATTCCCTTCCTATTTCCCCCATCATGATCGATGAGTGCCTCTTTTCGGTTTTACGAGTTCAAAGAGTGTAACAAACACTAGATATAGCTTGTTGGAAGACAAGTCCAGACTCATGTTTTATGAACTTGAGAGAGGAGGGGTTCGTTCCCAAAACGGGTCTCTCAATGTTTAATTTAACAAGTCCACTGAAAGAAAACTGAGCATCGTTCATGTTTAGAGAGTCTGAACGAATACAAAAGAAGACTCCAAAGGGGTCCTTTTTCATATGATTTAGTCTCTAAGGCTCGAAAAAGTATAAAATCATACCTTAGAGAACTCTTCCAGTCATGATTGGCTGGAGTGTTCCTTTTTCATAAATAGTCCTATATGAACCGAAAAAGAGATAACCTACCGTCGGACGAACGACCCTTCAAATACTTTAACGAGCGTGAAGAAGACAAGATCGCTCGACAATATTTTCATATTTAGGGAGCCTAAAAAGAGTTTAAAGAGGACTCTGTTAACCTTTTTCATGTTTGAATCCAGAGCACGAAAAAGTAATAAACTAAGATCAAACCACTTTTCATGGTTTAACCAGAGCATGAAAAATGAAAAGTAAGCTCAACACCATCTTACTTTTTTTAACGAGCTCGAAGATCAGTTGAAAGAATGCTCAGGGATTGGTTTCATTTTTATGCAAGCTTGAAACCAATGGGTAAACTATGCTTGAAAAATCCCATTAAAATGATATACAGAGTTTGGAATCTTGCCTCCAGCATGATTGCTAATGAAGCCTACCCCTAACATGGTTGTTAGGGGCTTGACATGCCCCCCAAGCTTCATTTCATTTGATGATTCTTCTTCCATACCCAACCTAAAAAACTGGTTACTAATGTGAAAATGTTCACTAGGGGGGTAGGAAGAACGAGAATTGGGAAGGTGAAAAGAAGGTTCAAGTTCTAACACTAAAGTGAAGACTTGACTCAAGGGAAGGGGATCTGTTTCATTTTTACGCAAGCTTGAAACAGAAGGTAACTATGCTTGGGACATGATTTCATTTTTATGCAAGCTTGAAACCAAAAGGTAAACTATGCTTAAGGAAACCTACTTCATTTTTTAACGATCTTGAAATAGAAAATGAACTATGCTCAAGAATGATTTCATTTTTATGCAAGCTTGAAACCAAAAGTTAAACTATGCTTGAGGAGATCCATTTCATTTTTTAACGAGCTTGACATAGAATAGGAACTTTTCTCAGGAATGATTCCATTTTTATGGAAGCTTGAAACCAGAAGGTAAACTATGCTTGAGGAAATCCATTTCATTTTTTAACGAGCTTGACATAGAATGGGAACTTTGCTCATAACAAGGTTTCATTTTTATGCAAGCTTGAAACCAAAAGGGTAAACTATGGTTAAGGAGTGGTTTTATTTTTTAACGAGCTTGAAACGAAAAGTAAACTATGCTCTAGACATGGTTTCATTTTTATGCAAGATTGAAACCAAAAGGGTAAACTGTGCTTAAGGAGTGGTTTTATTTTTTAACGAGCTTGAAACCAAAAATAAACTATGCTCTGGACATGGTTTCATTTTTATGCAATCTTGAAACCAAAAGAGTAAACTGTGCTTAAGGAGTGGTTTTATTTTTTAATGAGCTTGAAACCAAAAGTAAACTATGCTCTGAAACCTGCTCCTAACCAACATGATAATCAGAGGTTGGTAGGTTTCCCCCATTTCATAAAAGCTAGCAGCTTAGCTCCATTATGACATTCATTGACTAGAGCCACGCCCCCCATTTTACCTAGGATGGGAAGAAGCTAACTAGAAGAAGGGGAAGGAACCGTAAGAACATGAGGCACATTTAGGGAAATCTGATTATTAGGGTAATGCGATGGTCAGGTGTAACAAAGGAAAGCTGATCAATGGTCACAATCTTCCCATCATGGGGAAAATGCATAACTCTAAAGAGTGTGGACACTACGGATTTCATGGCATACACATAATCTTGTCTAAGGAGCAGATTGAAATCTAAAGCACCTTGGACCACCATAACATCAATGCAGATAGTTTTCCCTCCTAATGTAATAGGAAAATAGGGAAGGGTCCCTAAAGGTGTAGTAGGCCTATGATTAAAATCCAATATCTGATCGGTGGCTGGCACAAGCTGAGGAGAACCTAAAGCTTTCCAAGCAGTTGAGGATAGAATACTAACAGAAGCCCCTTCATCAACAATAGTATGAAGTATCTGCCTAGCAGTAACATTCGCAACTATCTGGAAAGGAACCCTCGAATTAAGATGAGACTCTGTTAGGTTACTCCAGTCAAAGGAAATAACCTTAGTACTTGGAGAAGGTTCTGTCAAAACAGACAAAATTTCCTCTTGTCGAGAACAATCAGAACGAAGCATAAAAACTTTGGTAGGTTTTGGTTCATTCTCTACTGGAAGAGAAGAAGAAGAAAAATATTTGGTCAAAGAGGCTACTTCAATCTTAACACTCTTTGATGAAAGAGCGGGATCGGTTGGAAACAACACTGACTCAACCACTTTAACTTCACTCTCCAAAGGAAGAGTGGGATCAACCACAGATAAATATGAATCGACCACTTGGTCAACCAGTGGGGGATTGAGGGATAACTTACTATTACTTTTTGGAATCACCTATTGATGATCAGTAATATTTTCCAACCAACACGAAGCTTCATCCATTCTTGGACAAAGAAAATTACGATGCATAGCCTTGCATATCAAACAAGGATACAAGACTTTACCGTTATGACCTTTTACCACTGGGTCACTGGTTGAGGGAGTATCATCAACATGATGATCAGAGGTTGATGACACAGATGGTTTGGATCATTTAGACCACTCTTCTTGTACACAGGAGAGACCGGGACACTCCTTAAGAAGGTGGCCCCCCTTGCAAAGCTTACAAGGGAACTTGGGTTTTCTGGGTGTTCTCTTAGAATGAGCACCATCAAGAGCAAATAGTTGTTGCTTTTTCTCTTTCTTATCCTTCCTCTTTTTACCCTTCCCTTTCTTCTTCTTCTTATCCACATAACTACTAACCATAGAGCTTTGGTCGAGTGAAGAAGAAGGAAGGGATGAAGCAACAACCGATGAAGAATGAGAAGGATTAGGTTGAGGTCAATCCTCTCCCAAAGGAGAGGTGACATTTGAGACTTTAGATGTAACAGGAATTACCGGATTAAAAATATAGACTGGTAATCCTATAGTTAATCCAGGAATATTTAGAGTGGCAATAAAGGGAGGACCAATACCTTCACTTGGAGGGAATACAAAAGGCACACCTTGGAAAGGGACCTCTTGAGTAGTAGTCCCAGATTGGGATGCCATCTCTAAACTCTCTAATAACTCCCTAATTACCACACACAAGCAAGTACTACTCAAACTAAAAGAAACAAGCAAACATGTGAAAGGAGTGGATAAGAGTCAGGAACCTCACAAGACAGGCCAAAAGGATAACTCAAATGGTTTGAGGATTCCTAAAAGGGTCTCCTGATATACGCAAGGTACGAGGGAGCTCAAATCGGTAGTAGTGCTGTATAATGCATAACCATACACAAGGGGCCTTCCAATATACAATCAAGTACGTGAAGTACCTTTCTATATACCTCAAGGGTACGTGAAAGGTCGTTCGATATACCGACGGTACGTGGAAGAACAACGCAAGTCCTGGGATGTAATGCTAGCAAATAACGACAACTCCTATGCTTAACGACGCCCGAACACATCTCTAACTTATCACTCAAACTGATAAAAGTTTTAACCTAGTACTACAGTTAATTTTATCTTGTGCATTTAGGTGGAACCATGGAGTGAAAACTTGAATTTAAAGAAGATGCATACCAATCTATATGATAGTGCAAGTTTTCCCCTTCAATGAAATTCTACCTAATAGAGGGAGAGAGATTTACTTTTTTTCCCAAAAAATGCACACCCAAATGCAAATGCAATTCTATCTTTTCAAATGAAAATGGAAATATCAATGCACCCCAACAATCTTTATAGCAAAAAATAAAAAAGAGATCTAGAGAACATATAACATAAATAAAAAAGAAATGTTTCCTATCTTTTCATGCTTGAAAAAGATGCATAAAAACTTAATGGAAAGATGATTTCATTAACGTTTCCAAACAAATCTAACTCTAATGCACACAAATCTGAAAATAGATATTTCTTCTGAAAGTAAGATCTAGAATTTCAAACAATCATGCATAAAACAAGAAGAAAATTGTTCAACAAGCTTGTGAATAAAGCAAAAGAGAGAGAAAACTAAAACTTCTCTTTGAAATAGACAAGGAAACGAAGAACCAATCTTTCCTACCAAGCACTGAAAAAATCAGCATGCAAAAGGAAACAAGAATCACCCCAAGCAAAGGAAGACTCAAAACAACATGGATCACTCATGCATTCCAAGTCCAAAACAAACCAAAGCCTACACATGAAAATGAAATGTATATTTCCAATTCCAATGAATAATATCTACAGAAAAGAGCAAGAGGTTTCAAGCAAAGAAAATAATGTAAACTCCAATGCAAGAAACACAAACTCTCTTTGAATGCAAAAAGAATACAACAATCAAAGTGACTACATATACACAATTCATGGCCCCTCCCGGCCGTGAGGGAGCACTTTTTTTCAAAAACACACTTCATTTTCATCAAAAAGTAAGCCAAAAACACACAAAAATGAAAATACAAAGTCTGGAACAAGGCCTACCTGGCACAGGCAGATGAAGCTGCTGACAGGAAGTTTCAAGGTAGAACCGCTCCTTGCTCACTGGATTCAGGTGGTGGAACTGCGTATTGCTAACTAGAATCAGGCAGTGGCACCGCTCCTTGCCAACAGAACATGTGTGGTTCCTTGTAAAAATCCGAAACACAAAGAGAACGATAGATCAAGTCAGAAAAGGACTAGATCAAGGAAAAAACTACTAGATTGAGTATGGAAATAGAGCATAAAAGGTCGAAATGACTCAGATCTGGAAGTTTCAAACCCAAATTGACTAAGTCAGAAAGCAGATCTGACTGCAGAGAGTTGGAGAAAGAGCTTGGATTTGGACAAGAGTTGAGAACTGAGGAAGATCAGAACAACTAATACATATATCTATTCCCTAGCGGATTTGCCAGATTTGTTGGATGGAATATTTCACCTCCTGCGGACAGCAAGGTGTTCCACTGGTCTGAATGGTTCAGATCCATAACAAATAGAGGACAGAGGTTGAAGACTCTCCCTAGACTCCGTAGATACCTGGAATGTGATGCTTCGATCATTACCCTGTGTACCTGCAATAAGCTTCAACACCCGAACATATCAAACCCACCAGAATCTAATCTACTAATCTATGTTAGTGACTAAGGAATAAAACAACACATGTGAAATCGAACAACAACACTATATGTGGGACATAAATCAACTTGCATTAAAGAAATATGAAGAAGTTTACAACCAAGCCTTAGTGTTGACATGCATCTCCATGAAACCAAGCATTCTCATCCTTGTAAACTCTGACTCTAGCTCTCTCTATGCTCTCTAATGGTATGGACCAAGTGATCAATCCAACAACATAACAATACCTTAATAGTTCTCCCCCTCAACCATGGCCATAAGCTTGTATTTATAAGGCTAGATGGATAGGGATGGTTGACAGAATAGTGGGTGAGGTGGCCTCTCCGATCCTAGGATGAGGGATCTCAAGCTCAACTAACCCACAACATTAGGGATAAGGGATATCTCGAGGCTTATCATCTAAAAGCCTCGAGAAACTTCTTTATTTCCCTTTTTACCTAGAGTACCGCGTGTCTCCTTCATTGACAGAGCGGTTCTAGTAATAACGGCTTATGGACCAAGGGCCACAAGCAGTGGCATCGCTTATGGATAACAAGCGATAGGCAGTGTGAACAAGGTACCACTTTTGGATAACAAAGGAAATGCAATGCTGGTAATTTTCATGAAAGATTGACATTTAGTGGGTTTCCACTCCAAGAGCTAGGATTCAGGGCAAGTAGGTATGTCAAATGTCATATCACATGACGGTGATAGGATTTTGGTATAACACCTTGATATATTTGGGAAGTGCTTTAGCCACCTATGGGGGTTTGCTATATTTTGGTAAGTCATCCTTTTTGAGATTTATGAGTTGTCTCCATACAACATGATTTTCCTATGGGGGATGTACTATATGTGTATACTATTATTCATCATTATTCAATGGAAGGATACACACCAATATTCATCTCTTCATTTCATGTGACTCAATCTCTTTTCTTCTCTATATTTTTCCTGTGTATGCTTGTGAGAATTCTTAGTAGCAAGATCTATTTCCTGTGCTTCTTCTTAGAATCATTGCTCATAACAATGATCTATTATTTCTAAATTATTAAAGGTCAAGGGTTATGCAAATTTCTTGCGGAGAACCACACCAATGACGACCATGATTGGGAAAATGAAGTTGAATTAAACCAATTTAAAGTATGTCCCATTTTCACTACTCTCTAACAACGGTACATGGATTTGGTAAATTATCTCCAACACAAATATCTGCCAAAACATTGGAATTCCGATTAAAGTCACCTTCTTATCAGATAATCATATGGAGCACTTTTCAAGAAAAATTATGATGGATTTTTTCTTAGATGTCTGGAGAAAGAAGATGCATCTAAGGTGGTCAAAGAATTGTATGATGGTCCTATAGGAGGAAATTTTTCTGGGAATGCCACATCTCATAAGGTACTCAGAGCTGGGTACTTCTAGCCAACTCTCTTCAAGGATTCCCATGCTTACGCAAGAAAGTGTGATGTATGCCAAAGGAGTGGTGGCAGATTGTTGAAAGTAGCGAGACCATTACAACCCGTTATCATCTCAGAACCATTTGAGCAGTGGGGTATAGAAATTATTGGAGAGATTAACCCAAACTCTTCACTGCAACATCAGTATATCCTCACAACTACAGACTATTTCACATGATGACTGGAAGCATTTTCTTTGCGCAAAGTGAATGAGGATGCAATCATCAATTTCCTACATGAGAACATCATAACCAGGTTTGGGGTCCCAATTGATCTTTTTTTTACAATGCATATTATTTTTTGTATGTCAAGTTAACTGAATTTGCTTATGAAAAAGGAATCAAACTGCATTATTCAACCAATTATTATCCATAGGGAAATGGATTAGTAGAATCAACAAATAAAAATATCATTCAAATTTTAAAGAAAATTGTTATTGAAATTCAAAGGAATTGGCATATAGCTCTCCCTAACGCATTATGGGAAGATAGGGTTACCATGTAGCATTCCTTAGGATTTTCTCCTTATAATATAGTCTATGGAAGGGAATCCATATTACCCCCAAACATTCTTCTCCCATCTTTGCAGTTGTCCCAAGCCCCGAGAGGGTTCGGTAGTGAAATTTTACAATCACAAATTGATACTCTTTTGAAGCATGAAGAATCAAGATAAAAGTCCAAGGATAAATTCAATCAAAATCAGGATATTTTCAAGAGATGGTTTGACAAGATAAATTCTGGTAAGAGGAACTTTGAGGTAGGAGACATAGTTCTAAAGTGGGATCACCTGCATGATGAAAAGGGAAAACACATGAAATTTCAACATTTATGGATTGGCCCCTATCATATTGCTAAGAATATTGGACCTTCAACATACAAACTTCAATATTTACAAGGATAGGAAGAAATTCTTCCTATAAATGGCCTCTCTCTCAAACAATATTTTACCTAGGTTACAGGAACACTTTGTACATAAATAAAACCTTCCTTTTTTTTGGTTTTTTCTAGTTTGTTTTCCTATTTGTGATTTGCTTAGGTTCATAGTCTTGGTCTTCTTATTGTTTGATTTTTTATTTTCCTTTGTATTATAATAAACCAGCTCAATATTTGACACTTGAAAGTATAGGGATATGAATAATCTCCTAGATATTTGAAAGTCAGTAGATGCATATCGGAAGGCATGCATGGTACAATTTTATCAGTATGGGATATTTTAATTGTTTCCCAATTTTAGAAACAGAAACCAACTTCAACTCCACATTTGATTCATTATAAACCCTGTAAAATAAATAAGACTCATGAGTTCTGGATTGCTATCTTGGGGATCCATCCACTCTCACATTAATATCTAAAGCCTACCATGATAGAACCATGGAGAGGAAGTAGGTTTGACAGATGTATGGCATTCAAAATGATCCCATGTTACAAATCAAAATCCAAAAGAGCTTATATTCAAGAGTCAAAATTATGAAATATTTAGTCTCCATCAAAGATATGATGTTGAGAGAATAAAGCATCAGGTCAAAAGGGTTGTCTAAACAACCAATATTAGAAAGGTTCTTCTCCGTCCGTAAGAATGATGAAATTTTTTTTTATCACTCACACAAAAGGAAATTATGGATGGAAGAACCCATACAAGATTCTAAAAATGAAGAAATCCATCAAGGAAGACCCAAAAAGAAAATTTTTGTCCATAAAAGAAGCATCAAAAAATGCTTATAGAATGAGAATGAGGAACAAATGAATACATATGTATGACTCTGTTACGATCCTGTGTAGCCATAGCTAGTGGCAACTAAAATATGGAAGTAAAATGAATTTCATACTTTGTCTCCAGGAGAGTTATCAAGACTTCTAGTTTTGGTTACCCTACTCCTGACAAAGTGACGACCAATGTGATGCATGAAAGTTATATCCCTATATAAAGTATGTCCTTTTAAAGAGTCTTGGGGAATATATTGAGAAGTTGGTTGCATATACAGAATCTAGTACCATGTATCATTTCTGATTTTCAAAGATGGATATTCCAAAGATATGTGGTCACCATCTAGTCGCCAATTGTTGCTGCAGCAACCGCTTCCCAATTTTTTTGTTATTTTAGGGCCCCTCCTTTTAGCTTGTTTAGAAATAGACTTAGATTCATTTTTCTTATTCAAATAAGTTCACAATGGATCACTTAGTTTTTTGAAAGGTTGATCAAAGAAGGTTTTTTCGGCTAAGTAAAACTTAGAGTTTTGCTTCGATGCAGTCAGAAGAAATTGGTATGTCGAGCCGACAGTATCAAAGGAAATCGACGAGTTAAGCCTACACTGTCGACAGGAAAAAATTTAGTTCTCGTCCTCTTTCCTTTTCGGAGGAACTCGACGAGTTGAGCCAACACTGTCAGAAGAACTCGACAAGTTGATCTGTTTGGAAAACAAGCGCCGAACTTTCGGAACACTTGAGTGATTATTTCCGAAATGGTTGAAAATAGAAAATCAGTTTTCCTGTAAGCATGAAATCAACAAGATTCATCTGGTGATGGAGACATATTTCAGGGAAAATTGATGAGAGTCGTCGAAATAGTCGTAAGACGAAGCGAAAGAAAACTTAAAAAAGAGGCCGAAACAAATGTCGAAGAAACTCGAAAAATAACGCCAACTCAATTTGTGGTAGGCGATCGAACATTGAAAAAATTTAACACCAAACGACGTTTATGGTGCCACCAACTGCATTTATTATCCACCAACCCCATTTATGACTAGGTTTTGTTCCATTTGTATAAATACGACAGTGGTTTTTTGTTTTATTATTGAAAAATGTCATTTTACACCTCCACCATTCGTTAGAACACAAAGACATGGCCCCGTTGTGCTTAGTTAGTGCTTCCATCCTCTCATCATCTGACAAGTAGGTGACCTTGTGCATGCATTTTGGATAAGCAGAGTATGATTTCAATCTAATAATTTTCTTATGTTACTAACTATGAGCTTATGTGATATGCTTAATTACGACTGGGTTGACTCTTGGGCTTAGTCGTGTAGTACCAGGAACTTGGCCATGTGTAACTCATAGATTAATGAATATAATATTATAGTCATAGCAGGCACCATTAACCATTGGTCAATAAGTCAATTTCTTAAAAGAGTCCATGGAACAGGATATCTAGGAGCACTTTAGTAACTCCAGAAAATGTTTTTTCCTTCGTTCCTTGTGTCCTTCATTATGAGGTTTAGTTTCCTTTTGAAATTGGAAGGTGATGCAAACTAACAAATATATCAGCTCTAGGCAGCCCCAAAGTTGAGATATTCCCTCCCAACAAACTACTCCCTAGGTTCACATTGGGATTTTGAAACTTCCTCGTTGTATCACCTGGGAGAGTGGTCGTTGGTTTAGGGTGTACCCACTGCAATTGTTCTCCTTGTTGTGGTTCTATACCGGGTAGAGTAGTATCGACACTTTGAGGCAACTTGAATGGTCTTAGGATACTTTGAGCAATATCCCAACAGATCCTCAGTACTTTATTCCAAGGTAGGGAGGACGTTAACATTACTTTTGGTTCAAAGTGGTATAGGGATATAGTGGCATATGTGGGATGGTATAAATTGGTTATTTTGTATGCTAATTAAATTAATGATAGTATAGGTTTCTTATGATTGATTTATCCATTTATTCATGGGATTTTAAGTGACTCTTATACCTAATAAGGGCTGGAGTCAAATAGTGATGTAGTCTCGGTTTGAGGTGGTAGGTAGCACTCCCTAACACCTTCCTCCATACATTGAAAGGTCATGAGTAATGAGATGTATTTATAATTGGGGAAGGTTAAGATCGAAGGACTGAGACTAATTTGAAGTGCTTTTTTTTAGTAAAGAGAAAATAGAATTGTATTTCCGCGATGTGTATTTTCCTTTCTAGAATTTAACAGGTATTAATGGGTATTAGTTCCACTTGAGATATAAATTGGCATCGCCAATATTTAGTAAACACATAGGCTTGGAATAAGTCTCAATTTTGAGACAAACTTCTAAGCTTCTATTTTAAATCCTTAATAAAAATCAATTTTTTTTCATGATTTCATAGTCCATCATCCACCATTCTTCATTCTAATAAGCCCGTCAGAGATATGAGTGAGTTAGAACTTTTGAATATACATGTATGAAAAGCATATAATGGGTTGTTCTTCCTTCTCGAATTAGATATTTTCTTCTTCCATATGCTCATAAAACTAAATAATAATCCATTGAGCAACATCATTAAATTATCAGCTTAATCATTATCACAAGCCACGAGTACCACTGATAATTGTTGTATGTTTATTAAGAAAATATTGGGAAGAATATCTTGAAGTGTCTCGTGTTTACCTTTCTCAGTTTCATACTATGTCCCACACATATGCGCATGGTTTAAATTGTTTATGCCGTTTTTTCTTATCTTAAATAGCATTCGCAAATGCCTAAGAAGGGTACCAGGAAGAAGTCTAAGGTAAGTAGAGTGGATTCAGACATGGAAATTATATTAGACAAAAAGATAGAAACCATGCTTGAAGATACAAAATCAGTAACAATAATTCCCCTTGAATTCAAATGGGGGAATTGAATCAAATAATCCGAGACCAGGATATCCCTAATGCAGGTCTCGAAGAGACAGTTTTTTATTAGAATATCAAAGGTCGGGCATCAATAAAGCTGCTATGGACCCATAACTCTTTCCCTATTCTGAGTTTATCGGGTGTATTCTGCGACAAGTTGCTCCCACATCAAGAATCATTTCTGATGCCAAAGGGGAGGCATTTGTCTCATTCCATCCAACTCATATAGCAATAGCATACAAGTTACCTCCAGCCCAGGTCATGTTGACTGAAGATTGGATCAAAGGTATAAACATAGACCCATTGGAATAAACTAAAAAAATGGTAGTATTAGGAAAGCAGTTGAGACAAAAAGGTAGGGAAAATGGAACTATCTACAAGTTAAAATGGGTGCCTCTAATTTACTACATAGCCTTTTAGGGCACAGCGTTTAATTGGGAATACATCATCTCAGACAACCTGTCATCATGTATTATAGCTGCATGGGGAGTTTTGACCCAAAAGAAGGAATAATTACATATGTCTTCATACCTCATAGATTGCATATTGGCTAGACACCCATTCCCTAAGTTGGGATGCATATGGAATCAAACTTAATTGCCAATCTACGTGGCTTATCAGATCCTATGGTATCATCGATATGCAATATACTATAATCTCATATGTGAAGAGTTCCTCATGCCTCTACCAGATAATTTTCCATGAAGAACCAAACTGCTTATCTAAAATTGCAATGGCAGTCATAAGTGAATATGGGGACTACTCTTTCTCACAGGAGGGAACGTACATCAGAATGTATGGATGTTCTTGAACTCCATCCCTTTTTCCCAAGTATGCAACAGACTTTGTAGTTCATAAAGAAGTTGAGAAGCAGGTATTCATAAATGGGAATCGCAGCTACTTGCATGATCAGAAAAAATGACTCATTTTCTCGGTTTCCCTACTGTATCGAAGCCTATAATTTTCAAGAATAAAAGGGGCTGAAGATTTTGTGAAGGACCTAGAAGTATTCCATTTTGGGGAGAAAAGTTTTGAGAAGAATGATAGCATGGGGAAGGTCGTTGAACATTTCACAGCAGTTAAGATACATTTTGAATACACATAATTCTTTGACAAGGATAAATAATTCTTTAGGAGAGCGAACAATATCACTGAACTAAACAAATGCTTTGCTCGGAAGAGTGGTGCCAGCTATATCAAAATTGTTAGTGCTACAATGGAGGAAATGCTTCAGAAACAAAAGGAAGAGGTTGTAAAGTTGCAAATAGCTAAAGCAGAGAAAAAGATAAAAACAAGAAAGTAGAGGAGGCCCAAAGGCTGTAGGAAGAAGAAGAAAGATTATGGAAGGAAACATAGGAGAGAACACAAAGGGAAGCTGAGGAAGCAAAATAAGAGATTAAGAGGAAAGAAGAATAATAGTAAGGTCAAGAAATCTGCAGGCAAGGGGGCAACCCAAAATGAGCCTAATATCCCGCATAATATGGACCTGGATCCTCCTGGAACAACTAGTGAGACACTTATCGGTGGTGACATCCCTTTTGAGGAACTTAGGATCACCTCTTTCACCCCATCAAAGAAGCATACTATGGCTCTCTTAGACACCATCATTTTTTGTAAGGCTAGAAATACCATCATTAGAAGGTCAGAGAAAAGGTTAAAAATGTGGGCTCAGACTGATGTGGTCACCATCACGGAGAACACAATTATGGAAGGTACCCATAAAGACCCAAAATTCACAGCCTCGATAAACATAGCATCTTCCCAGGCTAGTATAGATAATGTCAACATTTTAATGAATGACGTGGAGTGAAATACAGAGACGATGCTCAAATTGAAAGATAATTTGGTGAAAATACGAGGAGAAGGGATAGAATTAAAAAGGAAACATGATGCCATTCTCTCTGAGAAGGAGAGGTTATTGAATGAATATTGAAATTTGGAAACATAAGAGGATGCATTAAAAGTGTAGTTAATGATTATGGAAGGGGAAAGGACTAATTTCTAAGCTTGAATTTCTCAGTTAGAATGAAGAGGTTCGATCGCAAACCAACAAGTCAAATAATTGAAAACTCAGATGGAGGAGTTGGTTAGGAAGAAGGAATATTTGGCAGAGAAACTGGAGTTGGAAAACAAAAGAAAGCAAGAACTCTATTTTGTGATCAAGCTTGCAAGATTCATGAACATATACATCATTCTTAGGTAGTCCTCACAGATGAAATTGACAAGATGAGGCTAATGATGGCAAGAATGAAGGTGATTGTTGCAGAGTCACTGTCATTCAAGAAAGGGTTGTTGGAGATTGCATAAAAGGTTAAAACTGAGTTGGCCTGGAGGGAAACTCATTCAAAGTTCCCTAATCATATGCCCCAGAAGACAACAGAGGACCTAAATTCAGAGATGTCACTTCTGGAATTTTGCAGGAAAGCTGCGAGGATGATAAATAATGAGATTCTTAACCATAGAAAAGTGCCATGAATTTTACAAGAAAATCCATCAAGTCCAACAGAAGTGTCACATCCCTTTAGCTCATAAGATAACTAAGCTTCCAGAAAAGGACTAACACATAGCTTAGTTGCAGGATGGCTTGAGGGAGGATCTAGAGTATATCAGAAAAGTGGATGCTTTCACAGAAGAAGACATTCATCACTTTGTGAGACAGGATTCTATCAACCCATATCTCCTAGAATATATTTCCAAGGATACGGCAGAAAGGGTGGTGCATATAGAGACACAATTGTCAATTCATGAAGTAACTTTGCAAGTATTAGAGCATATAAAATTTAAGGCCATAGCTAAGAAAGTTAATGCATGGGAAGAATATATTTCCAATGTGGCAGGTCCCGCCTAATTTCTTGTTTTAATTTTTTTTTTTGTATTTTCCTATGTAAGCACAAAATGACAAAGTTTAGAAATTCTTAGGGTTAGGGTGAACAAGGAGTCACTAGAATACAAACTCTTGTTGTAATATAAAAGGAGGAGGAAAGTAAACAATGAGTAATTTTGCTAGCATAATAGAAGGGGGGCCGTTTTTGTAAGAGAACCATTTTTCTGCTAATAAGAAGGATCTGTTTGCTGGAAAAATCCTGCATAGAGATTTTTCCTAGAAGGTGTGTAATGTTTAATGTGGAGCCACTTATACTTGCATTCATAACATATACCGTGAGATCATTCTAAATTTCTAGAATTATTTCATTGGTGATGAATCATTTTACTTTCTATGCAAATGTTCATGTGTGAAATGAGTAATAAATTGTTTCACCATATCACAGCTATCGTTGGTATTCTTTCTGTTGTAAATGTGAATATTGTGTTGGAACAGCTATATGTTAGACTTGTATGAAAATTTCCATTATATTACTCGAAATTTGAATTTTCTCCCTGCAGGGATAGGATAGGATAATTAGCTCAGTTTAAGAATAAATAGATGATTGAATCTACAAATCTCTAGTGTGGTTTATGTCTTTCAATTATATGCATTTAATTAAGCACTTGGACTTCATCCTTTACTTTTAAAAATCACATAAATGGTGAAGCAGGCCACATCCAGTAAAGAACTTAAAACAATCAATCTACGGTAGCTGGATTGTTAATTGGACGGATTCCCCACACCAAATTTTGGTGCTAGAAGGATGGTTGCTAGTGCATGGCTGGCAAAGGAAATACGCTTGTGAGAAAATATTCCACTAGAACCACATCTGAAACAATTTTCCCAGTATATTTCGTTCTTGAAACTGAAGAACAAGTAGGGTTAAACTCTAAAGAAGAAAACACATAAACTTTATACGTTGTCCCTTTTGAAGAAAAAAGATCATTTTCATATACATACACGATCTTACGTAAGGAAACTTCGAGGATTGAAAGTAATTCCTGCATTACCCAGGAGACAAGCTCCCAAGACAGAAATCTAATACATTCCATATTCATTGCTTATAGAAAATTTGGAAGAATTGTTAGATTTTTGTCTCCAAGAAATCACTCAACCCTTTGATCAGTTGGGACCTGAATCCCCTACAGCTCAAGTATTTCCACATTCTCCACATAGAATTATGGCTGAAATTATTAACCAATCCCCATGGAGATAAAGAGGACCACGCAACCTGGCTGCATCGTTACATGATTTACCCAAGTACCCAGAAAGAGTGTTATCTAAATTTTATCCCCGAAAGGGTATTTCTGTGGAAGATCATTTAAAAATATTTTATCTCACATTGAATCTTCTAAATGTTGAACATGAATATGTCATCTGCATATTGTTCCCTTGCACTTTTGAGCCTAGAGAGTCCTCGTGGTACTTTATCCTCTAGGCTAACTCAATAGAAGATTGGGATGGTTTTGAAAAAGTGTTCATAAGTAAATTTGGCAACCAAAAACCTATAGCCACACTCATGAAGCAATTGTTGTCTATGAGGACGGAGAAGAAATAAAAGGTTCAAGGGTTCAATCAAAGTTTCACTACTTTGTTAAATAGCTTTAGTGCTGTGACAAAACTAGCCGAACAATCTTTGGTAGAATACTACGCTACATCACTATATCCACCCATAGCAATGTTTGTTAAAAGGGCAGTTAAGGTTACATCGGTAGAAAATTACGAAGAAGCCAAGAAGGTAGAGATTGATCTGGATAGTATTGTTAAACATACTTTAGAACTGAAATTAAAACCAATGACTGGTAAGAATCCTTTGATATTATCTAGGCCCAAATAAGAATCTTTAAACGAATTAGAAAATGTGGTTAAAATGGTAGAGAAATTATCCAACGAGATAGAAGACTTGGACAAAGATAAGGGACCTAGTACATCAAGAAAACCGTTCAAACCCAACTACAAAACAGGGAAGAAAGCATACAACCCCAACCACCTTTACTTATTTCTAATGTTCTGAATTTCAATGAAGTTGGCATGGATCATTTATGCACTTTTCACAGAGAACGTCACTCTAAGAATAGTCTCCCTCTATGGATTAATTCAATGACTATAGTAATGAATTGGTTATTAGAATCCCAAGTGAAAAACCTAGAATAACTAGAAGAAGACCAAACAAATGAACAAGAAGAACCAACTGAGGAAACCACAATGGCATTATGGGATTGGGCACTCACATTAGGATTGAATGAGGAAGAGCGAGCTAAGGAAATCTAAGTATCATTGATAAACATTACCAAGAGGAGAAAAGGGCAAGTAGTGGATCAAAGAATAGTGTTGCCTAAAGTGAAGATAGCAAAGGAAACCATTGTTATAGCTCAAAATGACACATCTCTTCTTGTGACCACTTTCCCATGATCATGTCGCATGTCAACACTTCCATGACGACACTTCATGAAAGTCACTGAAAAAACACCTAACTTGGAGGACCCATATCTTGAGTTCTGTAACTCTGTTTGACCTCATCTCTGCACCGTTGGAAATATATTTCAGTTAGCTAATAAGAAGAAACCAAAGTCTAAAAATGACTAGAAGTACACTAAAAATGACATTTTTTATGTATACGTGAGTTGCCTTACAGAAACCAACGTATGGTACACGACTTGATATATATAATACTCACGTACGCCCAAAATACCTCTTGCATACACAACTAATGTCTCTGCAACCTGTGTATTCCTCCCAAAAATGTCAAAAAAAAATACATTTTTCAAATTCGGGTAGTTTGGGTAGTTATGAAATTGACTCGTTCAGTTGTAACTACTTTGTCTTTGACCCTAACTCTTCATAAAGCATATAAATAGAGGTAGGGAGGTCCATGAGAAGAGACTTGAACTTTTCCATTGTCATGCTGGAGGAATTGGGGCTCTCTTTTCCCACACCTTTTCCCTAGTGATTATCCCTTTGTGTTGCAAAGCTTGGAGGCTGAGTTCCTTGGAGAAGAGAAACAGAAGAACCAGATCAAGGTTTTGTGAAGTGCCCAACTTGAAGAGAAGGTATACTTGTACTTATTTTCAAGATTAATAAGAATTTGATGTCCTTCTTCTTCCCAAATCATTGTTCAATGTGTGATTGAATCTCTATTTATGATCATATGATGATGTTGGTCAGATTATTATTTCATATTTATTTGATTATCATTGCTTTATATGTGGTCATATTGGTTTGAGGAAGGTATAATTCGTTTTGCATGTCTCTTGGAGCAAGAGGAGCAAGAGGAGGATTGAAGGGTTGCTTGGATCAACCTTCGTTTGGCTAAGGTATGAACCATTCTAATCTCTGAATCTTGTTTATATTTGCTTGTAGAACCATTTGCATCCACCTTTCAACCCTTGTACGTTGATGGACTCTTAAACCCTGGCCATAGGAAACATTCCTTTACAACAACCATGAAGAGAAATATTGGCACCACTCAGCCACAACATAAGGTGAATCCTGAAAATGTAAAAGAAACAAGCACAATAATAAATAAATAGGTAAAAACCGTGGAAAACAAGCCAGAAAATAGTGGGAAAGGCACGAAAGAATATAATATGGGATATGATATTGTGGAGGAAATTAAGAATACTAAAGCAAATATTTCTTTGTTCGAATTATGTAATATTCCCCAACAGAGAAAGAAGCTATTGGAGGCATTTGACCCACATCCAAGCAGTGTCATAGAGGTCGTTCAATCATACAGTGAGATAAACAAAGCAAATATTGGTGGAAAATCAAAATCCCAGACTATGCCTTTCCTGTTGACTTTTGAAATCTTCAATCACAATGTACATAATTGTTTGGTAGACTCTGGATATTCATCTAATGTTATGCCACTATCCATTTGCAAATAAATCAATGGGAAACCAATACCATCCCCTTCAAACACCATTCAATTAGATAGGTTTTTTGTTAAGGTTATAGGAGAAATAAAAGATGTGCTCATAAGATTGTCTACGCATCCAAGGGTATGTCATTTCATAGATATAATGGTGGTGGATATACCTGAAGCTTATGGTTTGATATTGATAAGGGACTGGTCTACAAATATTAATGGTTATTTTGTGACTGATTGGTCTCACCTATGGATGCCATACCAGAACAGTCAGAATCAGATTAAGATACTAAGAGAACCCCATATGAAACAAAATTAACTCAGTTGGAAGAGAAGAATGAACCAGTCAATTTCTCATATTCAGTTTTGGGAAATTAATTTTTAGAACTTGAACCAGGGAACTATCAAGCAGAGGAAGTAATTCATGAATCAGACACACAGTCTGATCTCCTTCGATTCTCATGTACTTATGAAGTTGATTGTAACATAGTAAACTTAGTTTCTGATTTAGGAGATACTACTAACCAAGTAGATTTAGAGGACAAATTTTGGATTTTGGATTTTGTACTTTGATGGTTCCAAAATAGAGAAGGGATCGAGAGTCAGTTGTGTTCTTATTGATCCTGAAAGAAAAAAACATTTTCTCTCTTGTAGGATAGAATTTGAATGTACAAATAACACTACAGAATATGAAGCTCTAGTTCAAGGCTTGAAAAGAGCCATTGAGTTGAATGTAAAAAAATTGAAAGTCTTTGCTGATTTTGAATATCTGTCAGAAAAATAAGAGATATTATTCATTGCTTGTCTCCACATATTAAAGGGTACCAATATGAAGAATGGAATTTGATATCATACTTCAATGCTTTTAATATAAATGCAATTCCTAGATTACCAAATGTTGTGGCTGATATATTAGCTACTTTAGCTTCTAGATTAGTGCCGACCAATAGTAAGTGCTCTATTGAATTAACTTTCAGGCCATCGATACCTGACAACATTATGAATCTAAGGGTGTTTGATGATAATGAGCAGATTATTATTTTTCTAATGAATGAAGAAGATTTCAAAGAATCCATAATTGATGAAGAATAACATCAATCAATTTTACAGAACAGAGATATAGTGAAAGGAATTGCATGCCAAAAGGAGTGAGAAGCCTTGAAGAAATGTTTGATTTGCAAAATAAATTCAGGAAACCAACTAATTTTAAAACAAGCAACTCGTCTATGCAATATGAGCTGGTAAATTTAGGAACATAACCTGAGCCCAAGTATGTCAATTTGGGAAAGTGTTGCTCACCTAGAGAAAGATACAAGTTCATCAAATTGTTTCAGCAGTACAAGGATATCTTCGCATGGGCGTATGAATATTTGAAGACTTATGATACACGCATTATCCAACATGTAATTCCTATCAAAATAGGCATAAATCCCTTTCAGAAACAACTTATAAAAATGCACCCTAAGCTGGAGCCTTTGATCCTAAAGGATTTAAAGATGCTACTAGACGCTAAGATTTTCTTCAAGGTTCAACACTCTGGATGGGTTGCAAATCTAGTTCTGAGAAGGAAAAAATAAAGAGAAATAAGAATGTGTATTGATTTCCTAAACTTGAACAAAGCATCAGACACAGACAAACATCCAATTCCACCAATGGAACAAATTTTACAAATAGTATCAGGCTCGGAATTGTTCTCCCTGTTGGATGGATTTTCTGGTTATAATCAAGTGTTAGTGGTCGAGCAAGATCAAGTAAAGACTACATTTCGTACAAAGTGGGGAACATTCACATATAGAAGAATGCCTTTTGGACTAATGAATGTCGGATCCACATTCTAGAGGGCCATGGATATTGCATTATGAGGTTTAGTTGGCCACTTCGTGGTCATATATTTAGATGATGTAACAGTTCTCCAAGAAATGAGAAGACCATGTTTTCCACTTAAAACAATTTTTTTATCGTTGCAGAAAATATGGTATATCTCTAAACCCGAAGAAGACTATTTTTGTTGTCCTTGAAGGAAAACTTTTGGGTCACATCCTCTAAAAAAAGGTAATCTTGATATATTCAGAGAGATTTGAGGCTATAACTCAAATTTCCATTCCCCATAATAAATAGCCTACGCAATCATTTATGGGCACAATTAATTTTGATCAAAGATTTGTACCTAATTTTGCGCAAATTGTGAAACCTTTGGAGCAAATGGTAAAGAAAAGTGTGCAGTTCAAGTGGACTGATATTGAGAAGGTTTCCTTTGAAGACATAAAGAAAACAATAGCTCATGCGCCTTCCTTGAGAAGTCCATATTTTGAGAAGGACTTTACCTTATACACCTTTTCTTCAAAAAACTCTCTCACAACAGTGCTTACTCAAAAAGGAGAGTTGGGAGATGAATATCTGATATCTTTCATGAGCACTGCATTACAAGGGGTCGAATTGAATCACCCAACCATAGATAAACAAGAATATGCATTGTTTAAGGAGGTAAAACAATTCAGGCCAAATATTTTGAAGAATAGAATGAAAGTCATCGCCCCTCTCCCAGTTGTTAGATATCTGTTCATGCAGAAGGAATTGGGTGAGTGAATAGGAAATTGGGTGACCGCATTGTAGGAATATGACTTAGAACTCAAAGCATTAAACAAAATTTAAAGTTCAAGGGTTATGCAAATTGCTCACGTAGAATCACACCAATGAAGACCATGATTGGGAAAATGAAGTTGAATTGAACCTAATTGAAGTATGTCCCATTTTCACTACTCCTGAATCTTGTTACAGGGATTTGGTGCATTATCTCGAACAGGGATATTTGCCAGAAAATTGGAACTCTAAGCAAAGAAGGGCACTCAAATTGAAGTCATCTTCTTATTAGATAATTGATGGAGTACCTTTCAGGAAAAATTATGATGGAGTTTTTCTTAGATGTATGGAGAAGGAAGATGAATCTAAGGTGGTCAAAGAATTGCACGATGGTCCTGTAGGAGGACATTTTTCTGGGAATTCCACAGCTCATAAGATACTCAGAGATGGGTACTACTGGCCAACTCTCTTTAAGGATTCCCATGCTTATGCAAGAAAGTGTGATGTATGCCAAAGGAGTAGTGGTAGATTGTCGAAAGCAATAGGACCATTACATCCCGTTATCATCTCAGAATTGTTTGAGCAATGGGGTATAGAAATTTTTGGAGAGATTAACCCAAAATATTTGCTACAACATCGGTATATCCTCAGAGCCACATACTATTTCACACGATGGGAGGAAGAATTTCCTTTGCACAAAGTGAATGAGGATGCAGTCGTAAATTTCCTACAGGAGAACATCATAATCAGGTTTGGGGTTCCAATTTCTCTTGTTTTTGAAAATGCATATTATTTCTCATCTGCCAAGTTAATTAATTTTTTTTATGAAAATGGAGTCAACCTGCACTATTCATCCAATTATTATCCACGTGGAAATGGATTAGCAGAGTTAGCAAATAAAAATATCATTCGAATTTTAAAGAAAATTGTTATTGAAAGTCAAAGGAATTGACATATAGCTCTCCCTAATGCATTATGGGAAGATAGGATTTCCCCGAAACATTCCTTAGGAGTTTCCCCTTATACTCTAGTCTATGGAAGGGAATCCATATTACCCCCAAGAATTCTTCTCCCATCCTTGCTGTTGGCCCAAGACTCAAGAGGGTATGGTAGTGAATTTTTTCAATCACGAATTGATACTCTTTTGAGGGTTGAATAATCAGGACAAAAGGCCAAGGATAGATTCAATCAACGTTAGGATATTGTCAAGAGATGGTTCAACAAGAGAAATTTTGGTAAGAGGAACTTTGAGGTAGGAGACTTAGTTCTAAAGTGGGATCACCTACATGATGAAAAGGGAAAACACACGAAACTTCAACATTTATGGATTGGCCCTTATCAGATTGCTGAGAAGCTTGGCCCTTCAACTTACAAACATAAATAGTTATAAGGATAGGAAGAAATTCTTCCTGTAAATGGCATCGCTCTCAAACAATATTTCACCTAGGTTCCAAGAACACTTTGTACATGTATAAAAATTTCCTTTTTCTTCATTTTTTCCAGTTTTTTTCCTTTTTATGATTTGCTTAGGTTCATAGTATTAGTCTGCTTATTGTCTGATTTGTTATTTTCCTTTGTCTTATAATAAACCAGCTCAATATTTGATGCTTGGAAGTATAGGGACCTGAAAAATATCACAGATATTTGAAATTCAGGAGCTTATTATGGGAAGGCGTGCATGGTACAATTTTATCAGAATGGGATATTTTAATTTTTGCCCAATTTTAGAAAGGGAAACCAAACTTAAGTCCACATTTGAGTCATTATAAACCCTGTAAACCAACTAAGACTCATGAGGTCTAGATTACTATCTCGGGGCTCCATCCACTCTCACATTAATATTTGAAGCCTACCATGATAAACCCATGGAGAGGAAGCAAGTATGACGGATGTATGGAACTCAAAATGATCCCATGTTACAAATACAAATCCAAAAGAGCTTATATTGAAGAGTCAAAAATTATGAAATATTTAGTCTCCATCAAAGAAATTATGTTGAGAGAATAAAGCATCAGGTCAAAAGGGTTCTCTAAATAGCCAATATCGAAAAGATTCTTCTCCATCTGTGAGCATGATGAGAAAAAAATTTTATCACTCACACAAAAGGAAATTATGGATGGAAGAACCCATACTAGATTCTGAAAATGAAGAAATCCATCAAGGAAGACTCAGAAGACAAATTTTGTCCATAAAAGAAGCATAAAAAAAATGCTTATATTATGGGAATGAGGAACAAACGAATACATTTGTTAGGCTCTGTTACGATCATGTGGAGTCATAGCTAGTGGAAACTGAAATATGGAAGTAAAAATAATTTCATACTTTCGCATCAAGACAGTTATGAAGAATTCTAGTTTTGGTTACCCTATTCTCGAAAAAGTGATGACCAATGTCATGCACGAAAGTTATATCCTTGGATAAAGGATAGCCTTTTAAAGAGTCTCGGGGAATAGATTGAGAATTGGGTTGCATATCCAAAATCTAGTAATATGTAGCATTACTGATTTTCAAAGATGGATTTTCCAGACATCAATGTTCACAAGCTAGTCTCCAATTGTTGTTGTTGCAACCGCTTCCCTAAAGTTTTTGTTATTTTAGGGCCCCTCCTTTTAGCTTGTTTAGAAATAGACTTAGATTCGTTTTTCTTAATCAAAGAATTTCACACTGGAGAACTTAGTTTTTTGAAAGATCGAGCAAAGAAGGATTTTTCGTGTAAGTAAAACTTAGATTTTTGCCTCGATGCAGTTGGAAGAACTTGGAAAGTCGAGCCAACAGTATCAGAGGCACTCAATGAGTTAAGCCAACACTATCAAGAGGAAAAAAATTAGTTCTCATCCTCTCTCCTTTTTGGAGGAACTTGGCAAGTTGGTTCCACACTGTTAGAAGAACTTGACAAGTTGATCTGATCGGACAACAAGCACCAAACTTTCGGAACACTTGAGTGAGTACCGTCGAAACGTTTGGGAGTAGAAGATCAGTTTGCCCGTAAGCATGAAATCGACAAGATTCATCCAATGATGGCGACATATTTCGAAGAAACTCTGTGAGTGTCACTAAAACAGATGCAATACAAAGAGAAAGAAAACATAAAAAAAGGACGCCAAAACAAATGTCAAAGCAACTCGATAGATAATGTCGACTCGGTTGATGGTAGGTGACCAATCATCGAAAAAAATTTGCACCAAATGATGATAATGGTGCCATAAACACATTTATTTTCCACCAACCCCACTTCTGACTAATTTTTATTTTGCTTGTATAAATACGACGGAGCTTTTTTGTTTTATTATTGCAAAATGTCATTTTACACCTCCACCAGTCATTAGAAGATAAGACGCGGCCCCGTTGTGCTCATTTAGAGATTGCATCCTCTTAGCATATGATAAGTAGGTCACCTTGTGCCTGCATTTTGGATAAGAAGAGTATGATTTCTATTTAATAATTTGCTTATGTTACTATGAGCTTATGTGATATGCTTAATTACAATCGGGTTGACTCTTGGGCTTAGTACTAGGCACTTGGCCATGTGCAAATCATAGCATGATGAATATAATACTATAGTAATAGCAGGAACCATTAACCACTGGTCAATAAGTCAATTTTTTAAAATAAGTACATGGAACGGGCTATCTAGGAGCACTCTAGTAACTCTAGAAAAATATTTTTTCCTTCGTTCCATCATTCATTGCGTCCTTCACTGTGAGGGTTAGTTTCCTTGTGAAAATGGAAGACTATGCAAGCCAACAAATATGTCAGCTTCAAGAATCCCTAGAGTTGACCTATTCTCTCCCAACAAACTACTCCCTAGGTTCACGTTGGGATTTTAAATCTTCCTCATTGTATCACCTTGGAGAGTGGTCGTAGGTTTAGGGTGTACCTGTTGCGATTGTTCTCCTTTCTATGTTTCTATAGAAGGTAGGGTAGTATCAACACTCGGAGGTATCTTAAATGGCCCATGTGGTCTTCACTTCGTGAAACCATGTCATAGCGCCTTTGTTCATGTGATATTAAATAATACCCTTAATTTCACTAGATATTCATGATAATTACTTACAAATGTCCTTTTGTTGATCCCCCCTCCCAATACATATTCCCAATTCAAAACCCATATTTTTGCAATGTATTCCTTATTTTAGTAGAAGCCCTTTTTTATACCCTACAATACCTATAAACCCCCCATAACCTATTCCCATCCACCCAATAACCTATTGACCTTATTTTTCACAGTTAAACCCCCCCCCTTTATGAATGAATGTGATAAGATATTACTCAACAAGATGACTCCCCCATGGAACGGCCTTAGGATACTTTGAGTAGTATCTAGATAGATCCTCAGCGCTTTCTTCAAGGGAAGGCAGGCCATTAACGATGCTTTTGGTTCAAACTAGTATAGGGCTATAGTGACATTTGTGGGACGCTCTAAATTGGGTATTTCATATCATAACTCGATTACTGAGAGTATAGGTTTCTTGATGATTGATGTATCCATTTATTCATGGGATGTTAAGTGACTCTTAGACCTAATAATGGCTGGAGTCATATAGTGATGTAGTCTTAGTTTGAGGTGGTAAGTAGCACTCGCTAACTCCTTCCTCCAAACATTGAAAGGCCAGGAGTAGTGGGATGTATTTATAAGTGGGGAAGGTTGATATCGAAGGACTGAGACTAATTTGAAGTGCTTTTTTTTCAGTAAATAGAAATAGAATTGTATTTCCATGATGTGTATTTTATTTTCTAGAATTTAATGGGTATTAACGGGTATTAGTTCCACTTGAGATATAAATTGGCATCCCCAATATTTAGTAAAGACACAACTCTGGAATAAGTCTCAATTTTCAGAGAAACTTCAGAGCTTTTGTTTCAAATCCTTAATAAAAAAGCGATTTGTTTTTCATGATTTGATAGTCCATCATCGACCATTCTTCGTTCTAATAATCCTGTCGGAGATATGCATGAGTTAGAACTTTTGGATATAAAGGTATCAAGCACCTATAAAGGGTTGTTGTTCCTTCTTGGATCAGATACTTTCTTCTTCAATATGCTCATAAAATTAATTCTAATCCTTTGAGAAACATCATTGAATTATCAGCTTAATCATAATCACAAACCACGAGTACCACTGATAATTGTTGTATGTTTATTAAGAAATTATTGGGAAGAATATTTTGAAGTTTTTGTGTTTACCTTTCTGGGTTTCATACTATGTCCCACACATGTGCGCATGCTTTATATTGCTTATACCATTTTTTCTTATGTTCAACAGGATTCGCAAATTCCTAAGAAGGGTACGAGGAAGAAGGCTAAGGTAAGAAGAGCGGATTTGGACATGGAGATTATATTAGACACCAGGATAAAAACCTTGTTTGAAGATACAAAATAACTAATAGGAATAGTCCCTGAATTCAATTGGGGGGAATTGTCTCAAATGATATGAGACCAGGATATACCTGATGCAAGCCTCGAAGAAATGGTTTTGTATCAGAATATCAAAAGGTCGAGCATCACCAAAGCCGCTACACACCCACAAATATTTCCTTGTTCTGAGGTTATCAGGTTGATTCTACCACAAGCTGCTCCCGCATTAAGAATAATTTCTGAAACCAAAGGGGAGGTGTTTGCCTCATTCCATCCAGCTCATATAGTAGCAGCATACAAGTTCCCTCTAGCCCAGGTCATGTTGACTAAAGATTGGATCAAAGGTATAAACATAGAACCCTTGGAATATGCTAAAAAAATGATAGTATGAGGAGAGCAACTGAGACAGAAAGAAAGCGAAGAATATAAATTTCAAAGCTTACGGACCCCTTTCAAAATTATAGCTTTATTGCTGAGCAGAATTTTTGGAAGGGAAAATGGGACTATCTACAAGTTAAATTGGGTGCCTTT
Organism: Pseudotsuga menziesii; assembly: GCA_001517045.1. NCBI lineage: Eukaryota > Viridiplantae > Streptophyta > Pinopsida > Pinales > Pinaceae > Pseudotsuga > Pseudotsuga menziesii. The sequence continues at coordinate 341,997 of LPNX010727981.1, forward strand.
AATTTACTGCATAGCCTTTCAAGGAAGAATTTTTAATTGTGTATCCATTATCTAAGACAACCCGTCATCATGTATCACAGCCGCACAGGGAGTTTTGACCCAAAAGAATGCAGAATTCTATATGTCTTCATACCTCATAGATTGCATATTGGCTAGAAACCCATTCCCTAAGTTGGGACGAATCTGGAATCGAATTGAATCACCAATCTACGTGGCTTATTAGATCCTATGGGCTCATCGATATAAAAGCTACTATAGGCCCATATGTGAAGAGTTCCTCATGCCTCTCTACTGGATAATTTTCCATGAAGAACCAAACTCCTTATCGGAAAATACAATGGTAGTCATACATGAATATCGGGACTACTGTTTCTCACAGGAGGGCATGTACATCAGAATGTATGGATTCTCCTTAGCTCCATCCTTTTTTACATAGTATGCAACGAACTTTGTAGTTCATAGGAAGTTATGAAGCAAGTATTAATAAATGGGATTGGCAGCTACTTGCATGATAATAAAAAAATGCATCATTTCCTCTATTTCCCTTATGTATCGGAGCCTGTAAATTTTCGAGAATAAAAGGGGTTGAACATTTTGTGAAGGACCTAGAAGTCTTCCATTTTGGGGAGAAGAGTTTTGCAAGGAATGATAGCAGGGAGAAGGCCATTGAACATTGCACATCAGTTAAGATACATTTTGAATAAGTGGAATTCTTTGACAAGGATGAAGAAGTGTTCATGAGAGCGAACAATATAATTGAACTAAACAAAAGCTTTGCTCAGAAGAGCGGTGCTAGCGCTACCAAAATTGTCAACGCTGCAATGGAGGAAAAGCTTCAGAAACAAGAGCAATAGGTTGTAAAGCTGAAAATATTTGAAGCGGTGAAAAATATGGAAAGAAGAAAGCAGAGGATGCCCAAAGGCTGCAGGAAGAAGAAGAGAGATTACAGAAGGAAACAAAGGAGAGAGCACAAAGGAAAGTTGAGGAAGCAGTAGAAGAGCTTAATAGGAGAGAAGAATAAGATAAGGTCAAGAAAGTTTTGGACAAAGAGGCAACCCAGAATGAGCCCAATAGCCCACATAATATGGACATGGTTCCTCCTAGCACAACTAGTGAGACACTTACCGGTGGCTACATCCCTTTTGAGGAACTTGGGATCACCCTGTTCACCTTGTCAAAGCAGCATACTCAGTGGCTCACTTAGACACCATCATTTTTTATAAGGCTAGAAATACCATCATGAGAAGCTCATAGAAAAGGTTAAAAATGGTCACTTAGACTAATGTGGTCACCGTCACGGAGAATACAATTATGGAAGGTACCCACAAAGACCTGAAATTCACAGCCTCGGTAAACATAGCAGCTGCCTAGGCTACTGGGGATAATGTCGACGGATTAATGAATGACGTGGAGTGAAATAAAGAGAATATGCTCAAATTTAAAGATAATTTGGTGAAAATATGAGGATAAGGGATAGAATTAAAAAGGAAACGTGATTCCATTCTCTCTGAAAAGGAGAGGTTATTGAATGAATTCCAAAATTTGGAAACAGAAAAGGATGCATTAAATGTGTAGTTAATGATTATGGAAGGGAAAGGAGTGATTTGGAAGCCCAAATTTATTAGTTAGAATCAAGAGAGTCGGCCGCAAACCAATAGGTCAAAGAATTGAAAGCTTGGGTGGAGGAGTTGGTTAGGAAGAAGGAACCTTTGGCAGAGCAACTAGATTTACAAGGGCCTGCTCTGTCACGAGTGGATATAATTAATGTGTTTTTGTTCACCAACATGAAACTTGTATATGTATATATATATATATATATATATATATATATATAACTTTCATGTTGGTGAACAAACACACATTTATTTTCACCCAAACCAGTAGACCAATGATTTCTATAGAACTAATGGATCAATGGCTCAGATCAGGCAATTGATTATTATACTTAACTTTTTCAGAGGACTAATTTAGTGGATGTGGTACATGTTAAAATTGAACCTACGTGTACAGATGGAAGATGTGGTCATGAGGGTATTTGCAAATGGTTAGATATATATTTTTTATCAATGTTAATATTCTTCAATCACTACACAAGTACAAGACCTGGGTGGAGAAGTCAAGGATATATGATCATTATCACATTCTACTTGAACTAGATGGGATCAAGATCAATGGTAATTATCCTTTTAGATTGGATACTTCTTGGCTTTTAAATGAGGGAGTTCACTAGGATGGTAAGCCAAAAGTGGATGATTTTTTTGTTTTTAGAAGAATACAACCCAATGGATTCACTGGTTCTAAAACTAAAATTATTGAAAAAACAGGTGACTAGTTGGATTAAATATCAAAAAGAGAAAGACAGAGAGGAATACTATTATATTGATAATCAAGTCAAGGAGATAATTGAAAACAACAATGATTTCATTCTAAATTAGGAGGAGAATATGGCTATTAGAGATTTTAAAAATAGAATGTCTTCAATACTAAATAAGGAAGAGATGGAGTGGAGGTTGAAGAGTCAAGCTCTTTGGGTCGCATCGGGAGACAACAATACACGATTTTTTCATAAAATTTCCTCTTGAAGAAGGAATCAAAATGCTATTTGGGAATTATGTGATAGGGATGGGAACGTGATAAAGTCCCAGGAATGTATTTAGGAACTCGAAAAGGATCATTTTATTCATCATTTTAACGATTTCGGTCTTTTCAAAATCGATGCTTAGCTAAAGGTTATCAATCATTTACCTACTTTATTTTCTCAGGAGGAAGGAGAAGGAATAGGTGATGTGAATTCTGTAAATGAGGTTGAATATGTTTTGAAGAGATCTGATAAGGAAAAAATCCCTGGTCCAAATGGTTAGACCTTAGAACTATTTCTGTATTTTTTTGATGTGATGGGAAAGGACATCCTCTCCATGGTTGAATTCTCTATGATTGAAGGGTAAGTTTCAGTAGCTATAAACTCTACTTTCATTACATTGATGCTCAATGTAAAAATCCCAATACTTTTAATGATTTTAGATTGATTGCACTATGTAATTTGGCTTATAAGATCATTACCAAAATTATTGCAAATAGAATGAAGCCTTTTTTTATCCAGGGGGATTTCAAAAGAACAATTTTGGGTTTTTTCTAATAGACATATTATGGATGTTATTAGTATAAACTACGAGGTCATTCACTCAATGAAATAGAAGGATTTGGAATCCATTTTCTTGAATATTTATCTTGTGAAGACATATCACATGGTGGATTGGGCCTTTCTTAGACTTCCCTTACTTCAAATTGGGCTTCCCATTCATGTTACGGACTGGATTATGACTTGTGTAATGTCTACCTAATATTCAGTGCTAATAAATGGATCACCAACTACTTTTTTCAAGGGATCTCGTGGTATTAGGCAGGGTATCATGTTATCACCTCTATTGTTTCTTCTAGTGATTGAAGGTTTAAGCCGTATGATATCCAAAGCAAAGATGGAAGGTAAAATTAGAGGGATAAATATATCTACTTTTGTATTTATTACTCATTTTATGTTCGTTGATGATGCATTATTGTTTGGAAGTGGGACAATAAATGAGTGGATTTATTTTACATAGATTATTATGGTGTTCACTGATGCCTCAAGGATGGAGGTTAGTATTACAAAATCTTTTCTTTACTATCATAAGATTAAAGGTGAAGTTATTGAAGGGATTATCTTTTTTCCTACCTATAAAATCAAATAGATTGAGTGATGGTTTCAAATACCTAGGGTTTTTTCTTAAATGTGGTGGGTATAAAATAAAGGATTGGCTTTGTCTGGTGGAAATGTTTGAGAAGAGGATAAATCACAAGAAATTTAAATTATTGTCTATTGGTTGTAGGTTGACTCTACTTAAAGAAAATTTAATTGGTATTTGTGTGTACTACTTCTCTGTAATATCCCTGATCTGATATTCATATCAGAATATTAACTTTCTACAAATTAGCTTAATGTTTTAAAATAACTTGCAAACAACTTGACGACTTTTGGAAGATAAGCGCATAAGGGAAAAATGAATGGTACTTTTGGGCACAGGGCAATGGGAAGAGGGAAGAAATCATGGAAAGAATAGGACTGATAGAGTGTATTCCCTAATGCATTTATATCAGGGACCATTGAGGTTTCGGAGTATGCTCTGTGAAAACCTACATCCATGTTGTTGGGTCACCTAACCGTGAAACTAGGAAGCACTTTTCTCATATCCACAACCAGAGGCTTTGGAGAAATGATTTGTATTGGTGAAAAAGTCATAATACATGTATATAAAGGTATATTCATGTTTCAAACAAGTCTAGGCAGTCACAAGGAAAATTAAGGGTTACTCGGCATATATAGACTAGTATGGGTGAGGTAATTAAATGGAGAATGGATATGGGTGTTTCTGAGACTATAGAGGTTCAATATAATTTAATAACAGTAATAAAACAGTAATATATTGTTCCATAAAGTTACAAATATATCTGAGCAAGTATTATAGCATAACTAGTAAAATGACAATTCAGGACTACTCAGCTAGCTCAATGTTTGGACTCCAAAACAATACTCAAATTCAGTATAATTTATCAAAAATAGGTTTGATAATATCATGTAAAATAGTATCTAACTCTAGGAACTAGAATGAATTAATTTGGACTTTTACACATTGACTTATGAATCATTCATTGAAAGCTAGTCAAATTCTAGCTAAATCTAGAAGGGGTGCATAAATTGGAGAAGAAATCAGAGTTATGTAATTTGTATTGAAGTGAATGATATAATAAAATTACATAATCTGTTATTACATCAGAAATAGTCTAATATTCCTCTCAAAGGATGATGGAAGAATCTCTCCTCTTGCATATAGGAAACTAGTTGTAGAATAGAAGGAGGGAGGATTTGATCTCTGAACTTGGTGATGATGATTCCAAAATTTATATTATCCCTTATCAGATTTAGAAATCTGTTATTACATCAGAAATAGGCATAAATAACTCTCAAAGCATGATGGAAAAATCTATCTTCTTCTACACCAAAAACTAGCTCTAGAAATCCATAGGAAGCTTGGAGATTCGATCTCTGGAATGGATGATGATTTTTCTGATCTTCAAATTCGACTTGATTAGATACAGGACATGGAAATAAAATCAATGACAATGGCTGAATGCCATTATCCTCTCACAGAATGCTAGGGCACATCTCCCATTCTTGACTAGGGGCACATCTCCCAATTCTCAAATGCACAAGTGCATTCATAAAATTCTCAAACTAGCAAAAGATGTGAAGGGAGTTGGAATACTTATTTTATAGAATTAATGTTGACCTGTTGATAAATTTACTTGGCTTGGTGACCTGTGAGAATAGGTCACCCATTTGTGGACATACTTTCCTTGCTTTGCTTTGCTTTGGCTTTCCTTCTTTTTCTTCTTTTTATGACTTTCCTTCTTTTCTGAACTTTCCTGCTTTTCCTATTTTATCCTGATTTCTGGATTTATGCTGTTTTTCCTGAAATATTCCTCTTTTCTCATTTTTGGCATCATTTTTGGCATCATTTTTGGACTCTAGTGCTTACTTGACTTCTACTCCAAGTAATTCCTCCAACCTTATCCACTAATTTGAATTGGTGGGCCAATTTCTCCATTTATTCAGCATAACAAATAAAAATATTAATTGCACCAATAATATTAAATGCTCCATCATTATTTATTCCAAGTGGGTAGAAACTATGGATAAATTTAAATGCACACTCCTAATTAATTAATTGCCTCATCTTAACCCCTCATTAATTATTTGATTCGATATGTCAATGGGATCCATGGGGTTTGATCTACTTTATGGTGCTTTCAAAATGGGAACATGACAGTCCTCCCTTCCCAAGATTGCTTGTCCTCAAGCAAAGTATCCCAAGAGTTCCATCATTATTTTGCTGCACTACTCTGATCATAATCCTCTCTCCAAGAAAATATTTACTACATCTGTAACTGAACATGCCTACTTCTATCCAAGTGAAGTAACTAGAAAGTGTGCCAACATCCCATAAGAATATCATAAATGCAAATATATCACTACTATGTAAACTATAATTCCATCCAAGGAGGTGTTCCCTATGTAGGAAACTGAAACCAAGTGCAACATAGATGAACTGGTGCAAAAGAGGGTTGGCTTGCTCCATCATGCCAACATCCAAACAACTTATCCAAAGACAAACAATGTCAGGATCCCATTTCTTGAATGGAACCCTCATGGATAGGAATACTATCCAACAAAATATGTTAAGCAAAAGAGTGCCTGGATCCCACTGTTTGTGTTGCATCTCCCCAAACATTAGTAACAAGAAAAAATCCACATCATATGAAATGTTGGCAAAGATGAAAACATCATACCACCATATTGGAAAATAATCCTTTCCAATGCAAACCTGAAGCTTTGAGGGCCCCTCAATCAAGATATGAAACTCTCCAATGTAGGGATGAATCAAATAAAGACTATACATCCCCAAATTTTCTTCCAAAAAGTGAGGCCACAATTCCACCAGTCTTTCCATTCCAACTGAAATGTTCTCATGTGACCAATGCACACAAGGAACAAGTGTCTTATCCATGAAACTCAAGTGACAACGGTGAGGATCCCATGTCCTAAAAGGATGCTCCAAAAGAGAGTAAGTTATATCAAAATCAGTCATGTCCATGTTTCCCTCGAATAAAAAGGTATCATGGTCTCTATGGAACTCAACAGCTGCTCCCCTCTTCATCCAATGGCTCAACTCTCTGCTATTGATCCAAGGGTGAAAAACTACATCACTTGACCCACACATTGAAATTAAGTGTATATATGATGCCTTATTGTCAAAAGTGGATGCACACACATTCCTTTTCTATTTCTTGTAAATCATAGAAAAATCAGCAATATTAAAAACAATTTTCTTGCAACAAGACATAAAAATTTTACCTTCCAGATTTTCCTATTCAATGATTCCTCTATCCAACCATCCAGTGGAAGAATCAGAGATATTTCTTGTTGAATTGTATGATATATAACCATCCATCTCTTTTGCAATAGGATCTATATCCCATGGGGACAAATCATGATCCCCTGTTGTGCATGTGACACAAACCAGAGAAATTTCTTCACCCACTGTTCATTCCCCATTGGTGTTGTTGAATCTAGGACATGTGGGAAAGAACTGTGAACCTTCTTTGCATGTCTGCAACCTTCAGTAATAATACTTATGGCTGAAAATTTTTCATTATTGGCTGGCCCAAATTGGGTGCTCTCATCCCACTCTTCCATGGGAGAGTGATTGTCTTCAAGGAACAACTCAAGTTTCCTTGGAAAGAAATCAAGTGCTTGGTTCTCATCAAACTGTTCTGCACACTCTTCAAGAAAATACAAAATAGAATGCTCCTCATGGTCCACCCACTCATGAGGTTCCTCCATGGACATTTTTATGCCATTTACCCAAAAGGGATGACTCTCAAGAAAGATTGAGGATCCAGTCAATTCTTGCCACTCTTGTTGGAATTGTTCTATCTTCATTTGTGATTCTAAGAGAGAACTTAGAGTGTATCTCAAAGAATCTTGGGTGGACAACAAATCACCTTTGAGCTTGTAGTTCTCTTCTTCATATATGCAAATACTTTCTTCATCATGCAGTGATTCTTCCCGCAATAACTCAACAAGCTCAAACATGTCATTTTTATCTGAAAGTAATTGTGAGAAATTACCTTTGATTGTGGGCATTTCTTTCTGGATATTCTCCATGGATTCAAAGGAAGATTGGTCTTCCCTTAAAGAAGCTTCCCAACACATATTTCACACTAAAGCATGAGTGTCATGGATAATTTTCAGGGCCTCTTGGATCTTATGTTCATCCATCTTTAATGACCCTACAAGAAGATGAGGTTCTTGTAGATGTTCCTCCTCTTCATTTTCCATCACTGGATCAATTTCATGCAGTGCACTCGAGGTTTTGAAATCTGATCCATATGTTGTTGCTGCAATATATTCATCTTTTAATTCCTCAACAACATAATTTGGGCTGCAACTTAAGTGCTCATTCATCCTTGGTGCACCAGAAAGATATTCTCTCAAAGTTTCATCCTTCATACTACATTGATTTTTGATACCAGAATTATGAACCTCATCACTAGGGGGCTCAACCATTCTGAAATTTTCACTGGAAGTGCTGGCCATATCAGATTTACACAATGACACATAAAAATAAGACTCTACTAACTCGTCATGTGTCATGTTATCCTCCTTATGTGGTGTAATTATTATGTCTTGTTCACCCACCCATTTCTCTACTTCACACCCTAGCGGTGTGGCCTTGATTTATTCTTCCGTATGTGGCTCCTAAGGTGACTCTAACTCTGATTTGTAATCATCTTTTGGTTCTAATCCAAAAGGTGTATCTTCAGCCATACATAATCCCACATATTGAGCAATGATCTAGAGATCACCCACCAAGAAGCTTGAAGTGAATTCCTCTTCAACTTTTGCTCTTAGGAAACCACCTTGTGGTGATTTGCACTTCACCTCATGGATATTTTCTTTTCCTTGATCACTTGAATAATTAAGCAAAACATGTCCATTCTCCGTGATTGAGAATGGGTTTGATCCCTCATCCTCCTCTTCATATTTCCTATCCAAAATATTTAGACCAGCATTCCCTTCTTCTTTTTCCTCATCAATACTTCCATTAGAAGCACTACATGTTTCTTCCTCTGTAAGGTTCATGACCTTCTCCTTCGAAATAAGTTTTGTCAGTGGATATTGCTTCTCCAAGAAAGTTGATGAAACTTTACTCTCTGAAATAGTACTCATGTTACCACTTTTGTAATATCTGCAGGGAGAACACCCAAAAAATCTCATAATGCTTGGACCAACATATGTCTTGCATCTTCCTTCTTGGATTCTGTTTCTTCTTCCTTACTCACATAGTTGGAACAACTTGATTCCTCTATGAATGATGTGATTCTCTTGAAATAATAATCATCTACATTCTTTGGCTCAAATCCAAATCTGCAATAAAAATAATCTTTGAAAGGAATGGGTTTACAAATGACTTCCCCTAAGGCAAGATACGCTTTGTAGTGGTGGGGCAACTTTTTAGCTGCATCTATCATCTTTGCTAAATCCTTCTTAGGATTAGCCATGGGTAGTTCCACATTGCTTTCTTCATACTCCATATGGTCATAAAAGTAATCATCCTTGTCTCTTGACATTTTCAACCCATCATTAACATAGATCACCTCTTCTTCTTCAACAAACTGATCAAAGTCATCATCTTCAACTGTTGGCACAACCCTCATGGTTGCAACTTGAATTGGTGATCTGCAAAATTAGTCAATAGAGAGCCTTATTTCCAGAGGAGTGGAGTAAAGTGCTCTCAAACCAATGTAATATCCCTGATCTGATATTCAAATCATAATATTAACTTTCTACAAATTAACTTAATGTTTTAAAATAACTTGCAAACAACCAGTAGACTTTTGGAAGCCAGGCGGATAAGGGAAAAATGACTGATACTTTTGGGCACAGGGAAGAAGGAATAGGGAAGCAATAAAGGAAATAATAGGACTGATATTGTGTCTTCCCTAACACATTTAGATAAGGGACCATTGAGGTTTCAGAGTCCTCTCCGCGGAAACCTACTTCCATGTTGTTGGGTCACCTAACCATGAAACTAGGAAGCAATTTTCTCATATACACAACCAGAGGCTTTGGAGAAATTATTTGGATTGGTAATAAAGTTATAAGAAATGTATATAAAGGTATATTCAGGTTTTAAACAAGTCTGGGCAGACACAAGGAAGATTAAGGGTTACTCAGCATATACCGACTAGTATGGGTGAGGTAATTAAATGGAGAATGGATATGGTTGTTTCTGAGATTATAGACGTTAAATATAATTTAATAGCAGTCATTCAACAATAATATATCATTCCATAAAGTTAAAAATAGATCTGAGCAAGTATTATAGCATAACTAGTAAAATGACAATTCAGGGCTGCTTAGCTAGCTCGACTTTTGGACTCCCAAACAATACTCAAATGAAATAGAATTTATGAAATGGAGGTTGGATAATATCATGTGATATATTATCTAACTAGGAACTGGAATTACTTCATTTTTACTTTTACACATTGACTTATGAATCATTCATTGAAAGCTAGTCAAATTCTAACTAAATCTAGAAGGGGCACATAAATTGGAGAAGAAATCAGAGTCATGTAATATGTATTGAAGTCACTGATATAATAGCATGGAATACTTTGTTATTATATCAGAAATAGGCCAAAATTACTCTCAGAGGATGATGGAAGAATCTATCCTCTTGCATATAGGAAACTAGCTGTAGAATAGAAGGAGGGAGGATTTGATCTATGAACTTTGTGATGATGATTCTAAAATTTCTCTTCGACATTATCAGCTTTAGTACTCTGTTATTACATCACAAATAGTCTGAAATAATTCTCAAAGAATCATGTAAATATTTATCTTCTTCTACACCAAAAACTAGCTCTAGAAATCCATAGGAAGCTTGGAGATTTGATCTCTGGAATGAATGATGATTTTTCTGATCTTCAAATTCAACTTGATCAGCTACAGGACCTGCAAATAAAATCAATGACAATGGCTGAATGCCATTATCCTTTCACATAAATCTAGGGCACATATCCCATGCTTGACTAGGGGCACATCTCCCAATTCTCAAATGCACAAATGCATTCATAAAATTTCTCAAACTAGCAAAAGATGTGAAAGGGAATTGGAATACTTCTTTTATAGAATTAATGTTGACCTATTGAGAAAGTCATTTGGCTTGGTGACCTGTGAGAATAGGTCACACATGAGTGGACATACTTTCCTTGCTTTGCTTTGCTTTGGCTTTCCTTCTTTTTCCTCTTTTTCCGAGTTTCCTTCTTTTCTGAAATTTCCTATTTTTCATACTTTTCTATTTTTCCTATTTTATCCTTATTTCTAGATTTATGCTGCTTTTCTTGAAATATTCCCGTTTTCTCATTTTCGGCATCATTTTTGGAGTCTAGTGCTTACATGAATTCTACTCCAAGTAATTCCTCCAACCTTATCCACTAATTCGAATTGGTGGGCCAAGTTCTCCATTTATTCAGCATAACAAATAAAAATATTAATTGCACCAATAATATGAAATGCTCCATAATTATTTATTCCAAGTGGGTAGAAACTATGGATAAATTTTAAAGCACACTCCTAATTAATTAATTGCCTCATCTTAACCCCTCATTAATTATTTAAGTCAATCTGTCACTAGGATCCATGGGGTTAGATCTACTTCATGGTGTTGTCAAAATGGGAACATGACATTTTCCCTTGCACAAGTGCCAAAATCTATTTTGAAAATGGTAAAAAGTATAATGTTTAATTTTCTATGGTCAAGCAAAGCTGGAAGATGGAGACTTCATAAGGTAGATTGGGAAAATTTGTTTATCCCAAAGGCTTGGGGTGGCTGGTATAGAGAATTTATTTTGGTTCAATAAATCCCTTTGCTTGAAGAGCTTTTAGCAAGACATTTTTGGTCAGGGGATTTAAACTGAGGTCTTACATAGCAAATATTTGAAAGGAAATCTATTAATATTGATTAGAAATCCTTGCAAAATTCAAAGAAATTTGTCTTACTTTTAGTCCGGATTTACCAAATTTTATCATTGGTTGGGTAATGATCTTGTTGGAAGGTTGGTGATGGTACAAATATTCTTGTGGGTATAGATCCTATTGTAGGATTGGAGGGAAATTATAGACTTTCTGCTTATATTAGAGATTATCTTGTTGAAATAAATTTTATTATGTTGGCACAAACCATAAGGACCTAATGGATCGAGGGTAGTAATTCATATTGGATCACTGCTAAAGACCTTGGTTTGGGAAGTAGGTGGGAAGTGGAATGGACAGCTTATATTTCTAATGTCAATGCTACCGGGTGCAGAATTACAGATAATAGGGATAAATTAATTTGGTAATGGAATTCAGTTACTAGTACTATTACAGTTAAGAATGCATACAATGTGATGCCACGAGAAAATACTTGTTTGACTCCAAAATGGTGATATAAGAAGATATGGAAGTGGAACTTATCCTTGAATTTACGTTGCTTCTTCTGGTTTGTACTTGAAAACTACCTTAAGACTTGGGATAATTTAATGATCAGAGGATGGAATGGTCCAGGTTTTTGTTCTCTATTCAAACAAAATTTGGATTATGTGGATCATATCTTCGTTTTGTGTCCTTTTTCGATTAAAATCTAGAAATATGTTAGCAATTCGTTGAAAATAGATCAAAATTGGGGTCATACGCCTCGAGAGTGGAATTTTCATTAATGGTTTTTAAATTATTCAAATCCTTAGCACCTTACATGTCTTTATTTCCTAGGGCATCTAGAATTCTAGGAATGCACACTTCTTTAAGAATGAGATTCCGATCATAGATGACATATGTGTAGAAATCCTCAGTGTTTATAAGGACTATCAGTCTATTGAAAATTACAGACCAAAAGGCAAAGTGATAACTAATATTTATTCAACAAAGGATGTTGTTGGTTTTTTTAATGGTGATGCAAAAGATGGTCTCTATGTAGTAGGAGTTCATCTTTTACTAAATGAAACTCACTTCTTTAAGTTGAAGTTAAATTTTGGTAGAGTAACAAATACTATGGTTGAATTATTAACCTTATGGTGTTTATTTAAGGTGGCATTTTTTTGATCTTGATGCAATTGAGATTTATGGTGACTCTCAAGTCATCGTAAATTGGGAAAAGGATATTGGAAGATTATAGGTTATAAATCTTGCTAATTGGTGTAGCAAAATCAAACATTTACTTGTAAGTTTTAATAGTCTGGAGATCGTCCATACTTACAAGGAAAATATTGGTGTTGCAGATCTGTTATTGAAGGAGGATTTTCTTTCAGAGGAAAGAAATTTACTATGGGAGGAACATATTAACAACCAGCTGGAATGCAGTAGTTCTTGGAAAGTTTTCTGGATTTTGAGGAGAACCTCCTGCGATAAACAATGAGAATGAAAAAATATTGGAGTACAAAAGATATTTTATTGATCGCGGGCCACTTCAAGGGGGCAACCTCCTTTGAGCAAGCTCAATACAAAATATCTCTTCAGTGCCTTCAATAGCCTCAACACATACTTATATACTAAGTCTAATCTAAACAACTATTGCTCCACATGAATGTGGGATAATGAAACCTATTAACTGGATGACTTAACAACTATTACTTACTCCCCATGAATGTGGGATAATACATCATACTAATTGGACGGCTTACAAAGCATATGCGTCCGACAAAATATACCAACAAAATAAAGAGGGGGGTTGACACAGGTTCTTAACATCCCCTTCCTCTTAGAAAAAGCTTTTTCCTCAAAGATTTAGATGCGAAAACAACTGCTAAATCTGAAGGAGGGGTTCCCATGTAGAATCCTCTGGTTGCATGCTGGGCCACTAAATTGAAGACCTTTGTGATGGACCGAGATAGAAGCTGACAAGTTCACTTATTGAGGATGGCCTTCGACTTCGAAATGATGGATCCTTCAGTAACCCATTCTGGTAAAACAATTTGTGCGCTAATGTTGGCGTCGATCACTTACTGAATGCGAGAAGGAGGAAGTGCCAATTTATAAGCAACATGCCCAATATTTTGAAGAACTAGATATGGGCCATAGATCTTTGGAGCGTCTGTTTGATGCCCTTTGTCTTTCATGGAGGATTACTTGTAACACTGCAGACGAAGAAAAACCATATCACCAACTTGAAAAGTGTGCTCAAAACGGTGTTGATCAGCCTGTTGTTTCATGCAGGCTCTTGTCAAGTGAAGATTGTCCTACAAGAGGTGAAGAATCTGATGTCGGTTTCGAAGAACCATTTCAATTGCCTGAACTGGTGAATTACTGGGGGTGGATGGGAGGAGTACTGGAGGTGTGTGACCATAGACTACTTCATATGGAGTCATTTGAGATGCAGTATGGTAGGAATTATTATACCACCATTCAGCAAGAGGGAGCCACTATTCCCACTGATGTTGTTCTTCAGAGATGAAACAACGAAGATAAGTTTCCCAATATTTGTTGACGACTGTAGTCGGACCCTCTATTGGTGGGTGATAAACTGAACTCATGTGCATTTTGGTGTTAGGGAGGCGAAAATGACTTGTGAAAGTTGTGTTGCGGTCTGAGACAATGTAATAAGGGATTCCATGAAGAAGGAATATCTGGGCCATGAAAATTTGTGCGATTGAAGAGGTGATATATGGATGGAGTGTAGTTTCACCCTTGTGGTGCTGACAAGGAACACATTCAGCAACCATATGTTGAATTTCGGGTTGCACCCCCTTCCAAAAGAAGTTACGGCACGCCAGCTCATATGTTTTGATGAACTCAGAGTGCACTATCGATGAAGAAGCATGGAGTTCATAAAAGACAGCATGTTTAAGGTCTATGCTCTGGGGAAGCACCGGACGAACCTTGTATCTTAGAGAAAATCCATCCCAAGAGGAATACGGTACCACAGAAGGGTTACTGGCCAACTGTTGGATGACTTCAGATAATCAAGATTCATTGGCATAGCCTTGCTGAAGAGAGTGTAACCAAGTTGGAAGAGGCATAGAAATAACTGAAAGAGAAACATGGGCATCAAATGTGTGGAAAAGAGCATCCACCGCAAGATTGTCCTGATCCTTCTTATAGTCATAATCCCTGAGTTTGAGAACCCATTGCGATTGTGTTGGGGATGAGACCCATTGTTCTAGGAAATATTTCAAACTCTGGTGATCAGTCTTAATGCCAAAAGGATTCTCTAAGAGGGATGGCCACCACTTCTATACTGTGTGCAAAATAGTCATAATTTCCTTCTCATATGTAGAGGTGGATAAATTATTTCCAGAAGTGCATTTGTCGGCGAAGGCAATGGGATGTTCATCTTGAAAGAGGACAACCCCAAGTCCATTGTCGTAAGCATCACGCTCAAGAGTGAAGAGCTGGGAAAAATAAGGCATCTAAAAGGTGCATCGGAATGAAAGATCCAAGGAAGTAGTTGAGACTGCTGAAGGTTGCATCTGAATGAAATGGAGCTGAGCGATGACACCATGTGAAATTTTCTTAAGAATATTTTCCATGTGATGCAAACTAATGAGGCTGAGAGATCCTGGTTGTAAGCCCCGCAATGTGTGTTTGGTACCATTGATTGAAAACTACATCCAAAGTTCAGCAAAATCCCATAAAATGGGTCCAAGTGTGCATAACCATTAAGCGCCCAAAACCACATCACATCTGCCTAAGGGCAAGGCAAACATGTCAGAGCGCAAGTTATAATCCCCCATAGATATGCACACATTACGACACTTTCGTTTGCAAGGTAAGGTGCCACCATTGGCAATCATGACTTCAAAGCTGGAGCAAGGATGGATGAAACAATCATCCTGTTTGGCGATCCTCGAGTCAATGAAGTTGTGAGTGCTACCAGAATCAATGAGTATTGTAAGAGGGAGTTTTTTGAAGAACCCTCTGACCTGCATAGTTTGTGGGGTGGTGACTCTAGCTAAGGCATGGAGAGATATCTCTGGTTGGTCCTCTGGAGAAGGAAGTTGTTGAATGTCACCATCATCATCTGTGGGATCCTGAGCATCATAAAAAAGTTCAGGTGCTGGTGGAGAATCCACATCCAAGAGATAGAGCTTTTGCTCAACACATCTATGTCCCTGGGTGAATTTCTCATCACAGTTATAACAAAGCCCTTTTTCATGACGTTCCTACATCTCTGCTTCAGATAAATGCTTGATAGGAGTGGTTCTAGGAGTTGGCAGATTTTGGGTTCTTTGAGGAATCATAGGTCTGAATGGAACAAGAGAGGATTTGGAGCGTTGTTGAGCCCGGATCTTGTCCTCTGTGAGCTTAGCCAACGCGAGGGCTTCCATAATTGTGCGGGGGCAGAACATTTTAACCTCATAGCGTATTGCATCCTTCAGACCACTAATATAACAACTAAGTTAGAATGCATCAGGAAATCCCCGGTGTGATTGGTGAGTTTCTCAAATTATGTTTGATACTCCTGCACAATGCCAGTTTGGCAAAGTTTGGTGAGTGCTCCTGTGAAGTCATCAAAAGCACTAGGACTAAATCGTTGCAATAGGAGTTGGGAAAATTCTGTCTAGTTTGGCTCGACATGAGCCTTGATGTACCAACGGAACCATTAAAGTGTTTCATGTTCCAAATGAAAGGATGCAAGGGATACTTTATTGAAATCAAAAGTGTTATGTAGACTGAAATATTGTTCTGCCCTATAAATCCATCCAGTTGGATTATCACCATTGAAGCAAGGAAAACCCAGCTTCGTCCCGCGGTAGTGGCTAAACACTGAGAACCTAGTGTCTACAGAAGACTCAGGCTGGCGACGGTTATCCATGGGTGAATGCTGATGATTGAGGCCGAGAAATTTTTGATCGAGATCCTCAAGTTTGGACATGAGGGCGGCAAGTTCTTCTTCCATTTGTGTACTTGCTCTGGTGCGGGTAACAACCATAAGTAGGAATTTTTTTTTTTTTAGGTAATGGGTAGAAAACCAAAAATGGAGAGGGTTTTAGAAAAGAAGATTTTTTGTTTGGGAAAAATTTGGGGGGGTATTTGGGGTTTTATGGAGTTTTGGACACTTTTTTAGGGACAAGAAGCAGAAAATGTGAATTTTAGAGGTGGGATGAAGGAATTGGAAAATTTGTCAGAGAGGGACAAGGAAGCAGAATTGGAAAACAAACACCGTGGAAATATTTGAAGGCGATTGGGTGAGAATCAGAGAAGTTATGACAAACATTAAAAATTGACAAATATGGAATTTCAGCCTTGAGGAAGTGAAATTGGGAATAGGGTCCTCAATGAAGGAATATGCAGAATGGTACTACGTGGGTGACAGTGAAATTTCAAGGGAAACAAAGCTAAATCAAGGAAGATATGGCTGAAAAACAGAAGAAGAAAAAAAATTATTGAAGAACTGATCCGTGGTCTGTGGCGGTGCTAGAAGCTACATTTTATCAACAGTAAATGGAGTTATCAACTGTAAATAGAGATGGACCCCGGGTATAATCGGCTTCCTATTGGTTCAAAGGTAGTCACTCGGCCACCAAGGCTGTCTTAGGCTTGAGTATTTGGGTAGTACCCCTCACTTCACGACGCAAGTAAAACTGCTAACCGCTTGGCAAAAAACGATAGCTCTTTGGTTTTCCTCACGGATGGGAATCTAGTCAATCTAGTGGGGGTTGTTGCCATTTTTGCTTGGCAGGTCCTCTCAATGGCCAGCTACTTCAGGGTTCCTGTGGTACTCCTCACAGTGAGTTTTAGGGCTATGCCCAAGTACTTCCCATAGTTAAGCGAATAGGGTGTATTCCCTAATCCGAATGAAAAATACTGCTGGAAGAAGAAGAGCTACTGCAATAATCACAGTGCCAGAAAAAATGTGGCAGAAATTCCACCCAATGCTTAAAAACCTGTAATTAGAGCTAGGGTTTTGAGACGAAAACTTTTAAAATGAGCATAACCCAATCTAAATTGCTCAGAATTGCTAATATACTCTGTTTCCAGAATTGGAGCAACCACTCTGTTTCTACCCACGAAATCGGAATAGAAATCTGGGCACCCAGTCAAAAGATTTTCGCTCTGCAATTTCCGCGGTCGTCACTGAAATTCTGAAAAATTGTTGATTTTAAATCCGCGATATCTCCACTTTTAGGACTCCAAATAAGATGATTTGTTTTTGAAACTGCGTATTTTTGAAAGAGGAATTCAAATATGCAACATGTTTCTTCTGATTCTGTGCAGAAAGTTTTAGAAAGTGATCTGAAATTCACCGCCCAATTTTTCCCTCTGTTTTTTTAAAAGAAAAAAAAATCCCACTTGTGCCAAGGAAAGTGCTCTAATACCAGATGTGGAGAACCTCCTACAATAAACAATGAGAATACAAAAATGTTGGAGCACAAAAGATATTTTATTGATCACGGGCCACTTCGAGGGGGCAACCTCCTTTGAGTAAGCTCAATACAAAATAACTCTTTGGTGCCTTCAATAGCCTCAACACATACTTATATACTAAGTCTAATCTAAACAACTATTACTCCACATGAATGTGGGATAATGAAACCTATTAACTAAACGACTTAACAACTATTACTTTCTCCCCATGAATGTGGGATAATACATCATACTAATTGGACGACTTACAAAGCATATGCATCTGACAAAATATACCAACAAAATAAAGAGGTGGGTTGGCACGGGTTCTAAACAGATTTGAACAGAGTTACTTATGCTCCTTTTTGCTAGTTGGTGTATGTATCTCATTTTTTAATGTATTCAGGTAAATCCCGTGTGGAGGTTTACTCTGTAATTTTCTTGGTTTTGATGTGTTAACAGCTTCAGAGATCTGTCTCCTGGTGGAGAGTGGGAAGTATTTTTTGTGAAGTGTATGACTGTAAACTTAATGAAAGCTAAAGGGTTTCGCTTTGTACTTTTTTATTCATTTTTAATAACGAAAGTACATTTTTCCTGCTAAAAAAAGAGTCATATTAGTTATGTCAAAGGTAAGACATGAATATTGTTGAAAAAAGCCATAGACAAGTTGAAAAAGGCATATTATTTGCTCATGTTGAATTAAAGGCAAAATATACCATAAACTATGATTCATTTTTAAAAATTTGTTTTATGTTTTATGTGTTTTTTAAATACTGCATATAAATTCCTATTCGTTATGCCAAAGGTATGACATGAATATTGTTGAAGTAATCCATAAACAAAGGTGAAGTAAAAGCAGAAGATACTATAAACTATGATTTATTTTAAAAAAATTGTTTGATGTTTTCTTTTCAATGTTTCATATAAAGTCCTATTTGTTATGTCTTAGGTAAAACATGAATATTATTGAAGAAAGCCATAAAGAAAGTTGAAGAAGGCATATTATTTGCTCGTATTGAAGTAAAGACAGAAGATACGATAAACTATGATTTATTTTAAAAATTGTGGTTTATGTTTTTATTTAAAGTGTATGTTTAGTTTGAATGCCTAAATATCGTTGATGGTTTCGAACTAATCTGTCTAAATCTAAATAAATAATATGTACTTTACATGAAAACAATAATTTTTATATACATTGGAATATAAGCAATTTTATTTGAAAAAACTTAATTTCATATTTGTTGGTATATATATCATCCAATTTAAAAATTATATATATATATATATATATCGATTTAAAAGTACTTCAAATTGAATTATATATATCTCAATATATACAACATTCATTATTTTATTATAAAATATATATTGATATTATTATATTATATTAAATAAAACTTTTTTAAATATACATTTAAGTGAGAAAAACTAATTGTTCAAGCAAACTAAACCCTCCTAAACCTATCACTCCCAAATTCCAACTATTCAAAAAAATAAGAGCTTGCTACCACGTGAAATATCAACGTTTTAAAGTGTCGATGCCTCAAGAGCCTCATGGCCTCTTCCTTTGCTTCTAAAAGTAAAAGCACTTTCATGACAAACACATGCTCCTCGTGAGGCCCAAGAGAATAACAAGTTAATAAATTCCAAAATCTACTCGTTCCTAAAAAAAACTACAGAAGAACAAGATTATTGTTGCTCTAAACAAGGGCTTTTAATGGTTGGTCTTGGGATCATTTAATGCATAAGGTTTTCTCTTTATATTTTTAGGTTGGTGAGAGTGAATGGTAGTTTAGCAATAATGTATTAAAGTTATAGAATAACAAGGTTATTGTTGCTTTGACCAAGGGTTTTTAATGGTCGATCGATCAGAATCATTTGATGTATTAAGTTATTTTTTAAAGGTGGGTGATTGTGAATATTAGTATAGTAAAATTTGATCATAGGTTTGGATTTAGTTAACTGTATATTTTTTTTAGTAAGTTTGTTTAAAAAAAAGAAGTGTTTTTGTATATATGTGTATGGTATTTAATGTAAATTTCTCGACACCTAATTTGATGGAGATATCAAATTAAGCATACAATATAGGTAATCACTTTTTGGAAATGATCCCAGAACATTTTACATCAAACTCAAAATGTTTATTACTCAAATTAACTTGTCAAACTTAATTTTATTAATATAATTAACATTACAAAATAATATGTTATTTTTAAGTAACATGAGATGTTATTGACAAAAACTAATATAGATAATATTATTAAAAATTCAAAGCCAAATAAATTCAAAGCTAAGGAAACTCGTTAACACATTTACATTGTAGATAGTAAATAACAAGAAGTAAAAACAACCTACTTTGACATAATTAAGGGTTGAAGTATATCCAAAAGGAGTGAGCTAAACTCTAGACAATTTGCACTTTTTTCAGCAATTTTTGTCACAATTTGACGATAGGGAAATTGTTGAAATTGCGATTTGGGTTGCTAGAATTGCAATTTCGATTGCATGCCTTAGATTCAGCATCCTCAATTACCCTTTCGGGCACCCCAATTATGCAATTTCAGCAACCCAAAACTACCATTTCAACAACGATTTCAAGTGGATTTTGACCAAAAAAATCATTGAATTCTCAATACAAATTATTTAGAATTTAGCTTACACCAATCCAAAAAATATCTCTAAAATAAAATAGAATTGAATTTCAAAAAATCAATGTAATAGCTTTTGATCGTAGTTCTCAATATCAATATTAAATTCAATATGATAACGACTATTAAACTAAACATAATAAATACAAAATGAAACCTTATATAATTTATAGTTAAATATTTTCTTGCTCCTATCATCTAATTTATATAGAATATGAAAAACTGAACATGTTAAGTAAAATCTAAGAAAACCACCGAACTCTTCTCTGCCCTTCCATGCTCTCTTCTTAGCAAGTTGTATGATTAGTTTGGAGGGCCAATCATTGTCCTTGGATTAACATTTTAGAGTAGTATGAGTGATACCCTTAACTCAAGGGTCATATATATTTAACTGAAGGGTCATATATATATATATATATATATATATATATATAGTCATGGACACCAATCGAGCCGTTAATGCTGACGCTTAACAATTAACAGATAGCCAACCCCCACGTGAAATATGTGCCCTCTAAAGTGCTGGTTCCTCGGCTTAGCTTCGCTTCTAATAAACACTTTCCCAACAGACAAACGTGCTCCTCGTGAGGCTTAACAACACATAATAGCAAAATCTTGTTGGTAAGAGAAATAGAAATTTATAACACCCGTGCTCCTCGTGAGGCCTTTCATATATAAATATTGAATTTTAAAATTTACTTATGGGTATAAGATAAATAGAAAATTCTAAAATCTTTTACCCATGAGAGAAAATTTAAAAATCTTTTTCTGAGTAAGAGAAAATAAAATCATAAGTTTTATTAGCTTTTTTGGTATTAGAAAGGTTTTATTTGTTAGGTAGTCTAGGTTTCAAAAAAAATCGAGTTATGCTAAAGGTTGGTGTATTCTAGGCCAAGTGCGATCTCCAAATGATTTTGATAGGATCATAATTTTTTTTAACTATGGGAATAACAACCTCCCAAGGATAACTTGTGACTCAGCACTGGTCGAGACGTCCCGAAGCCCACCGAGGTAAGCCTTTATTGTCAGGCAGCTTAGGGTTTGAAAAAAATCGAGTTATGCTAAGGGTTGGTGTATTCTAGGCTAAGTGTGATCCCCAAGTGATTTTGATATGATCATATTGTTTTTTTAACCATGGGAATAACAACCTCCCAAGGATAACTTATGACTCAGCACCGGTCAAGACGTCCTGAAGTCCACCGAGGTAAGCCTGTATCCCAAAAGTCACCTACTCTTCAAACCTTATCACAATAAACCAATAAGCAACACTACCCTCATCGATTTTGAACTTATAACCTTCACAAAAATA
Organism: Pseudotsuga menziesii; assembly: GCA_001517045.1. Classification (NCBI taxonomy): domain Eukaryota; kingdom Viridiplantae; phylum Streptophyta; class Pinopsida; order Pinales; family Pinaceae; genus Pseudotsuga; species Pseudotsuga menziesii. The sequence goes on from LPNX010727981.1 coordinate 363,940, forward strand.
ACATATATTCTTAACCACAAGATCATAATTTCTTAAACCAAAAAACTCAAAATATATTAAAGAAATAGACACCAATTAAACATTAAATTATCTCGAATACCATACCAGAGTTATATATGAACAGGTATATATAAACGAAATGGACCCGAATTAAACATTAAATTATTTCGAATACCATACAAGAGTTATATATGAACGAGATGGAAGCATTTAATGCTTACGCTTAAAATTAAAATGAAGCCAACCTCCACGTGAAATATGAGCACTAAAAAGTGTAGGTGCCTCGAGAGCTGCATGGGCTCTTAGCTACGCTTGTCTGAAGCACTTTCCTAACAAACACACGTTCTTACTCGTGAGGCCAAAGAAAATAATATAATTATATATTCTATAATCTAGTACTTGTAAGAGAAATCGAAAATTCTAACATCTACCTCTTGGTAGGAGAAATAGAAAATTCTAAGATTTACCTATTGGTAAGAAAAATTCGAGTAACATTTTATGAACGGGATGACCATTGCTTTCCTTCATGGTGGGACTATTTGAATGAGCTAAAATGGGTTAAAATTATTGCTTCCCTTCATGGTGAAACTTTTGATTTGTTGAAGTGACTTGTTTTTGTGATGTCACGTTAATAAGGTATTTATAAGGTATTTATAAAATATGTGGTAAGCCAAAAGATTTAAAGGATAGATTTAAAGGATAGTTGGAAGGTTTTTCACATTAATTTAGTTAATCAGTTAAAGTGAACAATTTTTATACATATAAGGTTTTTTTCTCATTTTTACAAAATGGTAGAGGATGAAAAAGGATTGAAATCCATTTTTTTCTCATTTTTAAAAAATGGTAGAGGATGAAAAAAGGATTGAATTCCAAATGTTAGTTTATGATAAAATTTTCAATTTATTAGTGAATGTTTTAATTGTTCATTATATATATATTATTTTCAACATCACAAAGAAAAGGTAATATTGTAGATGTCATCTCATTGAGTATTTGTTTCACAATGTTTTTTCGCTTTATGGAAACAAGATTGCATCACCATGAATAGTGCAAAGGGTGTAAATATCACATATCACGTGAGTCTACATTATCATCATCCCTTTATAGCAATCATATGAGCAAGGGAAGGTAAGACCTTAATATTAATATGCTTAAGAGTTACCAACCTTGAAATAGCTACAAATGAGTTAAGGGCAAAATGAAAGTGTTGTGGAAAAAGAAGCTTCTAAGTTAACATCTTGGGTAGCTTTAGTCGTGACCAACGATATTGCAAGGTAATGGAAAAACTTTGAGTGGGAAGCAAAACAATTATATGATTAAGAACCTCTAGCAATTGAAGAATGTAACATATGGATATAAGTGAAGATCTGATAATAGACACAAACCTGAGCTAGTAAGATGATACAAAAAGGTCATGAGAGGTGCAATGAACTCAGTGAGTTAGTGTAAAAAGTCACTTCAAGTGCAACAAAGTTGGTGAAAGAAGGTTGTTAAATCTCGGTATTGCCTCAACTAATCGAAACCATAAATGCCTCTCACAAATGAGGACACAATCTATAAGAAATTGATGGAATTATTATTATCATTGAAAATCATTTCTTTGTCAATGCTTAATGTAGAAATTTTCCATCTAAATAAAAAATGTATTATTAACCATATTCAAAAAATCCATAGTATTAATATTTATAAAAGAGTTTGGTGTTTACAAAATTTACTAACACAATAGAATCTCAATATATTGTTAACAACACTCTTTTACAAAAATCATAGCATAAAGCAAAATCTATATATATATATATATATATATATATATATATNTCTTATAAACTCCTAAAACTAATACGAGGAAAATCTAATTAATAATAAGTGAAAGTAGGGCATTGATCCAAGTACAAAAAAAAATTATAAATTAAACTTTGAATATTTTTAGTGAATAAAAAATAAATATTTTTATTTGTTCTTATATACAAAATCTTATAGATCATGCACATCGATTACTAAAATGTAATTAAAAAGCTAATAATTGATTTCAAATCACCTAGTAAAATAAAATGTTTCATATTTCATTTCATATTAAACCAATATAAAAGTAAATATGTTCATATTTCATTTCATATTAAACAAATATAAAAATAAATATGTTCAACAGATAAGGTCAAAAAAAGTGTAATGACTATAAACTTTAAAAATAATAATTAATATTAATTTTAGTTTCTTATCTCATAAAACCAAAAACAACAACACATATGGGAAGGCTTCAATATTAATTTTAGTTTCTTACCTCATAAAACCAAAAACAACAACACATATGGGAAGACTTCAAAATTGAAGCCTTTATGACGTATTTTATCCTGCATAGAAAGCCAAAACAATTTTTGTCATACATAAATCAAATTAATTATGCATCATGCCTTTCAATAATGAAATTGACCATTATTTTGCAACTTTGCAATTGAAGGGGGTTGAGAATTGACAATTAGACAACAACAAAAGCATAACCCCAACAGAGTCTACCACACATTTCATCAGCATTATTTATCAAAATTTAAATCACGGTGATACTTTAAATCATTTAAAACTATGTTTAAAAGGTATTGTCACATTACATGTAGCTTCTTCCATCTAGTTGTTTAATGCTCAACTCATAACACATCCATCACACACAACTTAATTTTCATTTCTCTGGATAACTTATGGACCCAAATATGATTTACTTAGATCTAAATTCATAAGTTGATACAATTGCACAACAAACTTAAGCCTCTAATAAAGTCAATAGTGAAAGTTGGTTCAATTATTCACCGAACAAGACTAAGATATGGAAGGACTCTTGCAAAAGATTGATGTCTTTATAACTAACATGTGCTAGTTATAAAATTTTGATAAAAATGTGTGATGAAACTCAAATATTTATGAAAATATTCATGAAAAATTTGTGAAAATTAAGAGATGCAATAGTACAATCTATGTACTTTTTCATTCTAAAAAAACTATGAAAATTTTGAATTGTTAACAATGAAAAAAATGAAGTCAAAACAAAACATTGTTTTCTCATAAAATAATAAAAACAAACCACATATCTATGGTTTTACCCCAAAACCACAAGTAAAGTGGTTTGTGGATGTCATGTTAAAGTATTGTAACATCAGAAGATATTCTAGATGTATTGAATGTATTCATCCATCATAAGATGGGTTTGGTCATGTAAGAGTCATTGAAAGAATCAATGTAAACCTTTAGATGTAAGTCGGGTCAATACTACCCAAGTGTCATTATAATCAATGTTATTTTTAGTGTCTTACTAGACAAGTCGGCCCTTTTAGGTCCTAGGACAAGTCAAGTGACGAATATAAATAGGGAGGCGCTTCCCTTCATTTATACACACTCACTCAAGCAATGTTTCTAGAGAGAGAAGAACAAGTGCACCAGAAAGAAGAGAGAAGCAGTTGTCTGGGTTTTACACTGCTCTGGTTGAGTTATATACTAAGGAAGTTTTGTGGAGTTTTCTCCCTTGTGGTTTCCCTTAAGGAAAATCTTTGTGTTCATTGTGTTTCTATGCTTATTGTTCTTTAAGTGATAGTACTAGTGAAAATTGTTTTAAGATATCATCTAACCAATTAATAAAAATTAACATGGTATCAGAGCCACCCAGAAAGAATACACTGCACAGCTCAGGTTTGTTACTCCAAACAAAACCCTTGATAGATCAACCAGAAAAGAGGGCTCACTCAAGTCACCCCATAAGGGCATATCTTTTTCTAAAACGGAACTGATTTCCAAGAAGTTTCAGTTTTGGTCCAAACACTACTATCGGGAAGAACTAGGGCTTCAGGTTTCCTGAGACTCCATCATCGATCTCAGAAAAAGAAAGATACATTATAACTCACCCTGGGGAGGAGCATCTTTTCCATCACTCATCCCTACCAGTGATCCCAACTAGAAAATTAGGGTTTCTACATCAAACATAGGTCATCCCGAAGGAGGTCAGATAGAAGTTGTATTTATAAAGTAAGTACTACTCGTTCTAACTCCATTTGAAGTTCTCATTTTGTTAAAAGATGACAAAGGGTACCAATTTAGATGAGAATCTTGAAGGTGTTGAAAACTTTAAAGCATGGAAACATCAGAACATGCTCATCCTAGAAGAAAATGATCTAGAAAGAGTTATACAGCAGGAAGTGCCAGAACTAGAAGAAGCTGAAGCTAAGTCCAAATACCAAAAGGATATGATCAAGGCTAAGAGGATCATAGCTAACTTCATCAAAGATAACTTGATTCCTCAAGTATCCTGAAGGAGCAAACAAAAATAAATGTTTGATGCTCTATCAGGAATATTTGAAGGAAGAAATATCAATAGGAAGATGACCTTGAGGAATCACCTCAAAAGTGTAAAGGCTCAAAAGTCAGAAACCTTGCAATCATATTTTACAAGAGTAGCTCAATTCAAGGAGCAATTGGAATCCATTGGTGATATGATTGAAGAAGCAGAAATTGTAATGACCACCTTGAATGGTCTTCCAAGAGATTGGGAATCCTTTATCAGAGGAATCTGTTCAAAATTAAGACTAACCAAGTTCCAACAATTAAGGGAAGAGTGTGTGCAAGAACAAGAAATAATAGCAACCAGAGAAGAGAATCTAAATGAAAATCAGGATCAATCTTTGGTAGTCCATAAAAAAGGTAAGAAAAAGAGAAAGAGTTATGACCATCCTCCCAAAAGGACTCAAGGGTTGAATAAGGCCAAGAAATACTTCTCAAATTATGAATGCTTCACTTGTCATAAGATGGGATACATTACTATAAACTACCCCATGAAATCGGGACGAGTCAAGAAGAAGAAAAGATTTAAGGACCATGATGCTAAAGACAATGATCAAGAAGATTAGGAAAAAATTAAGGAAGATGAAGATTCCTGTGAAGAATATGTCTTGATCTCTACACTCATAGGTTCAGTCTCACTAGGAAATGACACCTAACTAGTAGATAGTGGTGCCTCCAAGAACATGACGGGTTACAAGGACTCACTCTCATGTCTTGAACAAAAGGAGTCCCCACACAAAGTAATGCTTGGAGATGATTATCTTTATCCCATCAAAGGAATGGGAGAAGCCTCCTACAAGTTGGACTCTCGAAAGTCCATGAAGATGAAGGATTTCATGTATGTCCTAGGACTAAAGAAGAACCTTCTTTCCATCTTAAACTTAGATAAGAACAAGTTCATAGATGCTTTTGTGGATGGAGAAGTCATCATGTGGACAAAAGGAAAAACTATAGATGATGTAGTAGTAATTGGAGTTGAAGAAGGAGGAATCTACAAATTGAAGGGACATGTGGATTTAGCATTTATGACTATTACCACTATCCCATGTGAGATAAGGTATAGAATACATGCTCATATACATTACAAAGCATTACCAATTGTAAGAAAGGTTGTAAATGGTTTAACAAAGATTCAGATAGACCATGAAGGAGTGTGCAAAGGATGTGGAAAAGGAAATCATACTAAGAACCCTTATCCAAACAGTGACAGCAAAGCAAAAGGGATCTTAGATATTATTAATTCAGATATATATAGGCCAATGTAAACTACTTCATTAAGCGGGTATGTTTACTATGATTCCTTTATTGATGACTACTCCTGCAAATGTTGGATATACTATTCTAAAGAAGAAAGATGAAGTGTTTGAAAGATTCAAAGACTTTAAGGCCTTGGTGGAAAACCTATGTGAAAAGAGGATCAAGATCTTAAGATAAAATAATGGAGAAGAGTTCACATCAAGTGAATTCAATGAGTACTGCAAAGAAGATGGGATTAACAGGGAGCTTACCGTTCTTAATAATCCACAACAAAATGGTGTGGCAGAAAGAAAGAACAGATCTATCATGGAAGTTGTGAAAGCTATGATACATGATCAAGATCTACCCTTGTACTTATGGGCAGAAGCATCCATAACAATAGTATATGTATAGAATAGAATATCCCATAGTACCCTTGGGAACAAAACTCCAAAAGAGATGTTTACCGGAGAAAATCCTGAAGTAAGTCACCTAAAGATATTTGGTTTTCTAGTATACATACACATTCCCAAGTAGAAAAGATCAAAGTTGGATCCTTCAAGAAAGAAGGGTATGTTTGTAGGATATAGTGAGCAATCAAAGGCTTATCGAATCTATATCCCAGGATATCGTCAAATTGAATTAAGCAAAGATGTCACCTTTGATGAAGATACACCCTTCATAAAATCAAAGTAAGACAAGGAATATGAAGAGAAGCATCAAACTCCTATAGTTGCAGAAGGTCCTAAACCAGTTAGGAATGAAGAAGAAGATCAGATGCCTGATGATCAGGTCATGACAGAACCTCAAAGAGCTGAAGAATCTCCCAGTGAAATGATATCAGAGAAAGAAAGAATCCAAATCCATACCCTAGTTATGTAGATTTGATGTGTGATCTCATTGATAAAGAACCAATATGTTTTGAAGAAGCAACAAAGTAGAAAGAATGGGTTGGTGCAATGGTCGAGGAATACCAATACATTATAAAGAATGATGTATGGGAAATAGTACCAAGACCAAAAGACAATTCAGTAGTATCCTCGAAATGGATCTTCAAAACAAAACAGTCAACAGATGGTAGTATAGAAAAGTACAAGGAAAGATTTGTAGCTCGCGGATTTTCCCATAAGTAAGGAATTTACTATGAGGAAACCTTTGCACCAGTATCTAGGTACACCTTAATCAATACCATCCTTGCCTTGGCATCTAATATGAAGTGGAAGTCTTCATATGGATGTAAAGAAAACCTTTCTAAATGACTTGATAGAAGAAGAAGTATATATCGAACAACTACAAGGTTTCAAGAATAATTATCAAACTCATGTATGTAAACTCAAGAAGGCATTGTATGGGTTAAAGTAAGCACCTAGAGCATGGTATGGAAGAATCAACGGATTTCGGGTGAGTTTAGGCTTTACCAAGAGTAAAGAAGATTCCAACCTCTACTGTAAAGTTGAGAGTGGTGGACTTATGATATTGTATTATATGTAGATCATATATTCTTGACAGGTGAAGATAACCCGATAAACGAATGTAAGAAGAATCTTGCTAAATGATTTGAGATGAAAGAGATTGGAATGATGCACTATTTTCTAGGTCTTGAAGTCTGGCAATATCCAAACAATTAGGAAAATCTAGTTCGATGACAACAAATTTGAAACTACTGAATGATGAGACTTCTGAAGCAGTCGATGCCACCCTATACTAACAGACTATTGGTTCTCTGGTGTACTTAACCAAAACAAGACTAGATATATGTTTTGTTGTAAACACTCTGAGTCAATATACGATGAATCCCAAACATATTCACCTAGTTGGAGAAAAACATGTGATGAGATATATAAAGGGGACTTTAGACTATGGTCTTGGATATGCATCAAATGGCGAGATCAGATTACATGGATTTACATATTCAGATCGGGAAGGAAGTGTTGAATATAGAAAGAGCACTTCAAAATGTTGTTTTAGTTTGGGGTCAAGAATGATCTCATGGTTCAGTAGAAAGCAAACCAGTATTGCACTTAGTACTGCAGAAGTTAAATACATTGTAGCATGTTCATATTGTAGCGAAGCAGTATGGCTTCGCAAGATGTTGGCAGGTTTATTTGTTGTAGAGATAGATGTTACTGATATCCACTGTGATAATCATAGTTGTATTAAGTGTTAGATTTTTAACATTAAGATAGCATTATATTAGGATATTTAACTGAGAGAATAACAAGCACAAAAATCAAACATGAGAGACAATGAACACGGTGTTTTTCCTTGGGGAAACCATAAATCGAGAAAACCCCACAACTTCCTCAGAGATAGAATCAGCACCAAAACTAAAACCCCAAAATAGTAAGATGATCTCCCGACAGCAGTAACCTCTTTCTTCCTTGCCCCAGTGTCTTCTTCTTCCTCAGCTATGCACTACAATTGAGTGTGAGTGAGTGTGTTATAAATAGAGAGGCTAGCTCTCTATTTATACTAATTCTTGACTTGACTAAACCCAACTAGGGCCGAATTCACTAGGTGAGTCTAATAACCCTATTGCCTTGAAACTTTGGGGACTTTAAGCCTTAGACAATAGGAGGGTTACCCACCTTGACTTGACATGACTTGTTTTCATTATAGAAACTCCCTATAGGAACATCGTGGTAGTATGACATGACTCAAGTACATTACAAATACATCCCGAAATAAACATCGGGTTACAATACATAAGAAATACAAGTGAATACATTCCGAGGTCACAATTACATCAACACTCCCTCTTAACTAGGAAGGTATTCTCTCGACACAATTTATCAGCACAAGTCTTCTTCTCTGTATCATCTAGATCATCGTCAAGTCCTCATCATCTTCAAGTCATCTTCATCTTCAAGTCATCTCTAGATTTGGATCATCACTCGATCTAGATCATCACTGGATCTGGATCATCACTCAATTTGGATCATCACTGCTGGATCATCATCACTAGATCATCACTGGTGCTATCTCATGATTCTTATCATCACAGGAAGTTCTACAGAGACAGCCCTTTTTCATGCTGGTTGTAGGCCTAGCCTCCATGTAGGTCTTCTTCAGCGCTTATATCTGACACCAAGTCAGAATGGCTCACCCAGCACTTACATCTGACCATGAGAGGAACACATCCAACACCATCTCAGAAAGGCACACCCAGCACTCACATTTGATCATGTAGGAACCAATCCTATAATCACATCAGAAAGGCTCTGCACTCATGTCTGACCATGGGGGGAACACATCCCACAACCATGTCAGAAAGGATTTGTACTTACATCTAACCATGGGGGGAACACATCCTGCAACCATGTCAGAAGGGCTCTATACTTACATCTGACCATGGGGGGAACACATCCTGCAACCATGTCAAAAGGGCTCTGCACTTACATATGACCATGGGGGGAGCACATCCCACAACCATGTCAGAATGGCTCTGCACTTACATCTGACCATGGGGGGACCACATCCCGCAACCATGTCAGAAGGGATCTGCACTTACATCTTACCATGGCGGGAACACATCTCGCAACCATGTCAGAAGGGCTCTCAACCCCGGTTTGAGGGTTCCTGGTAACTGACAAGGTGCCTCCATTCTTCTAGAGAATGGCATCAACCCTTATATCTGATCAAGTGGGAACACATCCCTCAACCACATCAGAATAGCCATGCACTCATATATGATCATGTGGGAACACATCCCTCAGTCATATCAAAATGGACCTCAGTCCTAAATCGAGTATTCCTAGTAACTGACCAGGCACCTCCATTCCAAGAATGGAAATAGCCCTTACATCTGATCATGTAGGAACCAATCCTATAGTCATATCAGAATGGCTTAGCACTCATATCTGACATGGAAGGAACCAATCCTCTCACCATGACAGAATGACTCAGCCCTTACATCTGACCATGGAAGGAACCAATCCTCTCACCATGTCAGAATGGCTCATGGACTCATCACTTCCCCTTGGAAGGAACCTCGATCTGGAGAACACCAAGCCTCTCCCTGAAGTATTCAAACTTCACTCTGGCTAATGGCTTTATCAACACACCAGCCATCTGTTTGTCCGTCACAACATACTGGAGCTTCATTGCTCCCCTCTGCACCATGTCCCTAATATAGTGATACTTGATCTCGATATGCTTCGACTTATCATGGAACACCGGGTTCTCCGACAACTTCACACAACTCTTTTTGTCACAATATATACAAGTAGTATCCAACTAGAGATCAAATAAATCAGACAATAGCTTCCTCAGCCATACTGCCTCACAACTAGCTGAACAAGCTGCGACATACTCTGCTTCAGCTGTACTCAGTTCCACACAGGATTGCTTCCTACTAAACCAAGAGATCACACCTGGTCCCATACTGAAGCAACACCTTGAAGTGCTCTTCCTATTGATGGCACTGCCTGCCCAATCTGAATCAACATAACCCTCCAGGTTAATCTTCTTATTCGCCTCATACTTGAGCCCATAATCAACTGTACCCTTTAGGTACCTCAGCATATGCTTTGCAGCAATCAAGTGAGCATGTCTTGGATCTGCCAAGAACTGGCTCAAGGTGTTCACAACAAAGAAAATGTCTGGTCTTGTGTTCGTCTAGTACATCAAGGACCCAATCATCTGATGATACATCATAGCATCAACCACTTCTGATGAAGCATCACTCAATAGCTTCAGGTTCGATGCCATATGTGTGGTCATGGCCTTGCAGTCCATCATCCCAAACCTCTTTAGGATCTCTACTGTATATTTCCCTTGTCCTAGGGAAATTCCATATGCATTCTACCACAACTCCATGCCTAGAAAATAATGCATCATACCCAAGTCCTTCATTTCGAACTCAGCAAGAAGCTTCCTCTTCGTATCAATAATCAACCCATCCATACCTGTTACAAACAGATCATCTAGATACAGTAGGAGCATCACTGGGTTGCCATCTTCAACCTTGTAGTAAAGGTTGGAATCCGATTTACTCTTGGTAAAGCCTAAACTAGATAGAAAGCTATCAATTCTGTTGTACCAAGTCCTGGGTGCATGTTTCAAACCGTACAGGGATTTCTTCAATATGCATACATGAGACTCCCTGTCATGTGTCTCAAAACTAAGTGGTTGTTCCACATACACTTCTTCTTCTACTACACCATTCTAGAAAGCAGTCTTGACATCCATCTGGCATATCTTCCATTTCATCACTGCAACCAGAGCAAGTACTGATCTGATAGAAGTGTATCTGGCTACAGGTGCAAAAGTGTATTGATGTCTCAGTATTTACATATTGATGTTGCAGATGATGTTCCAGTATTTATATACCGATGTTGCAGATGATGTCTTAGTATTTACATACTGATGTTGCACATTATGTTTCAGTATATACATACTGATGTTGGAAAAAGATGATTCGATATACACATACTCTTGTTGCAGAAGATGATCTAGTATACACAGAAGATTATTCAATATCCACATACGAATGTTGTAGAAGATGATTCAGTATCCACATACCGATGTGACAGAAGATGATTCAATATGCATAGAATATGATTCATTGTTTACATACTAAGGTTGAAGAAGATGATCCAGTTGAGAGCGATGATGAAGATGTATGATGGTGTTCCAAAACTTCCTATGATATATAGAGACTCACCAGTCAAATGTACAATTGTGGTAGTAGTAGCTACCCTTGTTCAATACCTTTATAGTTAAGAGGGAGTGTTAAAGTAATGTAACTTCGGAAGATATTATAGATTTATTTATTATATTCCTCCATCGGGAGAAGAGTTTGGTCATGTAAGAGACATTGAAAGAATAAATGTAAACCTTCTAATGTAAGCCGGGTCAATACTACCCAAATGTCATTATAATAAATGTTATTTTTGGTTTCTTGCTAGACAATTCGGCGCTGTTAGGTCCTAGGACAAGTCAAGTGACAAATATAAATAGGGAGGTGCTCCCCTTCATTTGTACACACTCACTCAAGCAAGTTTGCAAGAGAGAGATGAACAAGTGCACTAGAAAGAAGAGAGAAGCAGTTGTCTGGGTTGTACACTGCTCTAGTTGAGTTCTATACTGAGAAAGTTTTGGGGGGTTTTCTCCCTTTTGGTTTCCCTGAGGAAAATCTTTGTGGTCTTTGTGTTTCTATGCTTGTTATTATTTCAGTGATCCTACCAGTGAAGATTGTTTTAAGATATCATCTAAGCAATTAATAAAACTTAACATGTCAATAGGCACATCTAGCTACTTAGTTTTGTGGAGATGGTTGGTTGTAAACAAAGGCTAAACATTAAACTAATAACCATATCATTATAGTTATCCATTTATAATTTAACATAAACATTAAACTAATTAAAATAATTATAAACAAATATTATTTATTAAAAAAACCTGATATGAAAAAAACAAAAAACAAAACCCGATATCTGCTTAACTTAACTGAAGCTTGTTTAAATATTAATCAAAATGCATTTAAGAATAACAAGATATGAATCTATGTTGCAACTTTATGTTATAAAACATGTCTAAAATGAAGGGATTTGAATGAAAAGACTTCTCAAAATAAGATGATTTGATAGTTGTTTCTCCTAGGTTCACTTTGATGGAGAATTTGTATTATATTCGAAAATGTTATCCATAAATGCTATGAGTCTATACCTTTCCACTCTTTGCTACAATGTTATAACCAGTAATCATTGCAACCCTCATTCTTAAGCATTAATTGACAATTGCTTCTAGTAAGTTGGTATCCTAGTAGAAAATAAATCATTATTTGATAGTCTACTATGGTAAGCTAGTATCCTAGTAGCAAATAAATGCATTAATGATGGTTATGTTTCAGTAGGTTATCATAGTTTAGATCAGTGGACAACATGCTTCAAACACTTAACGTAGCTTGACAACTATTCCTTCTCAAATCCCAACTAGTATGGTGAATAAGTAATGTATTAGTAGAGAAAGAAATCACATAATCTAGAATTAAAATGGGAACTGGATGATCATAAATGAGAATTAGAGTTGATTCATCATTTTTTGTACTAGTTTATAATTAATGTAGCTATGTGATTGGATTAGGGTTTTGGATTTAGAACTTTGGTTAATCAAATGGTTATTGGAATTTGGAAATGTGATTATGAAAGTGAATTTGTTATTTTTGTTACTCAAATGGTTATTGGCATGGATCATTTTAGGGGCTATATTAAGAGGTTTACCAAAATTTAGTGGGATACTTTCTTATATGGAAAGGGTTTTCTCAACAAATATATTCAGCCAATATTGATTAGAAAGAAAATAAAACCAAAATGAATAGCCTCCCATATATTAATGAGGAAAATGAAAAAAAATATTTTCTCCCTAAAAAAATATCCTATCATTCTATCTTTCACCCCAAATTTCTAGAGAAATTATAGTGAAATCATTCCTTTTTCCCCAATGTTCAGTAATGGAGGCTCCCAACGGTTATTTAGCCCTCCATTTTCCTTGAAATTCAGGCATGTGGTTGCATTTGGTTGTATTTTTAGTCAATTTCATGTGATACCTTCTTTGAGCACTCTATTTCCGATATTGGAGGTTAAATAGGGGAATTTTGTTCTATATTAAGGCTATAGTGATTCATGGTTCACCCACATCGCATTGCACTTGCAGGGTGAGGGTTCTAGTTGATGCAATTCCACTTTTAATTCTTATTTTTCTCAACATTTTAATCTTCGCATTACATCTCCATTATCAAAATATCAGGTCTTGAAGGGGCATGCCACGCATGCAACTTATCTAAGAATACAAACTTGCATCACTCTTTTTATCCAATAATCAATGTGGTATGTTTTGCATGCTTTTAATCCACAGTTATAATATATTATTATATTGTAAATTTACCTTTTCTAATGCTTTTTATCATGGATGTTTTTTTAGGTCTATTGAATTCTAGAGAACTTTTGATGCTTAGGGCCCATTCGATGTTATTAAGGTTTTATTCTAACCTATGAGTATTGATTCTATGAAAGTGTTATAAAGATCAAAATATATGATGTATTTTCCGCCTTGCCATGTTTAAACTATCAACTGACATTTATAGATTGTTAGTGGATTCTACTCTCGATGGAGAGACACCACATTGTTTTTATATATTCAAACTAAATTGACCCAGTTCTTTAAAATATGCTTTTATTAGGATCTTGCTCTACGATTATTATTGGATCTAAGGCATTAAAGAGTGTATACGTTCATAGTTAATGTATGTTATTGTTGATGTTTGGTATGTTTGTAATATAAATCAATGAACACTAATTATAATGCTGGGGTTGCAGTGGAATGGTCATTATTTTCATTGTCTTCTTATAGAGTTATCCAAAACTTTCTAGTAGATTCTTTTATTTGTATTGAGAAGTTCGTGACTGGAACATTTTATTGTTTGTATGGCCAAGTTCGTCAATTTTATTTGTAACCTAAATTTTTGGGTTTGGTACTTGTTTTACGATATTTTGTTTTTTGTAAGGGTTGGTCAAAAATAAAATAAAAAATGTTGATTTGTTTTAATGTGTAATTGCTATCATCATCTAGAAATGGATCTAGTTATGTATGATAAATATATGATTTAGTTGGAACACAATACTTGATTTCCATCATGATTGTATATAATATGTACAGGTCATCTCTGACCTGAGATGTAGACATTATGCTATTTGATATATAGTCTTTTGCATTTAATGAGGGAGCTAAAACCATTTTACCACATTTTGCATGCTTTCAAAAATTTAAAGGACATGGATACAAACACCTCCTCAGTTTATCTAAGAAAAAAAAATCTGTAGTTCTGATGATATTTATGTTATAGCGGATTTCACCACACTAGGTGAATCACACATTGTATGGCCTTTCCTTGTCCCGTTGCAGACTCATTAGCCCCTTTGGACCACTTTATATCTTTTAATGTTACTTTGATCATCCCTAAAAACATTAGAATATTGATATACGCGGCTTTTCCCTCGATATCCGCGTACATACGCGGATATTTCCCCTATAGTCGCGTACATCAGGATGTGTACATAAATCCAAATCCTTTTGGACTGTTCCTTGACTTGGATCCGATTCATATGACTCCTGGCCTTCCATATGCCTTGAGATCGCACGGATTCGACCCTTCAGTATCCCTTTGAAGAACTATATAAGGAACCCATTGGTACATTGAAAGCATAAGAGAAACTTGAGAGCATCAAAACTATAGTCCATTGTTGCCAAGATTTATGCTTGAGTCTGCATCCCTTTGTCCCTTGGAGCACAGTTGTGTTCTTCCCAAGCTTGCCCTGTGTTAGTAAGCTTGCTATCGAAGTGATGGAGGATTGAGGTGGTGGAGGCCCAAGTGGGGGATTCAGTTTCTCCGATTCGCAGACGTGCCGTCAGAGGTTGTCACTTGTAATCTCTGATTCTTATTAATAGAAATATCTTTTCCTGTCCAGTAATGTGTATTTGAATGAATATTGTTTCCATTGGAATATGTCAAATGCTTTTACATTATTGATTATATATGCTAGAATAGATCTAACACCATGAAATATAGTATGCTTGTATTGTTTACTTGTTGTTGAGGACATGCTATAACAATTCAAGCTGAAGATTGGAAAGCTCAACGGGGATCTACTACAACCGTCCGGAATAAGGTACGAGGTTCGATCCTTTAGTGTTAGATTGTTTATTTCTATTGCATATTGGGAAAGATTGATTTCTAGAGTTTAGCTGTCTGTTGTGGTACCCCAAGCCATAGGAATTTCTCTCCATAACAGAATTGGCGACTCCGCTGGGGAGTTCCTAGTAGTTGACCTTTGGGGATTGGTTTCTTGGCATTCAATGTATTTGAATTGCTCTCTTTCTCTTGTTCCTGTGTCGGTTATGGGGGCATGTATGCTTGGTAGAGCCTGATTGGTGTGAAATAAGTCTCAGCCTGTTTGTTTGCCTGTGGTTTATGCATCTTTTTCTTCCTGTACGCGGGTTTATTGTTTACAGTCGCGTATACACGCGGGTTCCCCTGGGATTTCCGCGTATACACGCGGCTTTACTACACACAGTCACGTATACCCTGGTTTTTACCCTTTTGTGGAAGATAGTGGATTGCCGGGTGAGTTCTGATAGTTGCTGAGTCTCCTTTGGCACTGCCTGAGTCTGTTATTGTCTCTGTGTTTGACCAGAAACGTTTTTTTTTAGCCTAATTTTTTTTTTTTTAGGAAAGTTCTTGTCATGGCATCTTTGATTTTTTGTTTGAGATTAGTGCATTAGAGTCCTTT